>JACEVL010000112.1:1012885-1210385 GCA_020284085.1 Aporrectodea caliginosa | reverse complement strand
AAGGTAACAATTAAAACATTTAAAGGGCAACATTAAAGCCTGTAAGCGAAATGAAGGATATCTTGCTCTGACTCTATACAGTGTTTCAAAACCGTTGGAACGATGGTCAGCTGTGTTTAAATTGGCCAACAATGTTAAGTTTTAGCCTGTATCGTAATTCTAAACTGTCATCACAGCCTAAATCTATAGGACGATTATAATCTTCGAGATACTTCTTCAGAGAATTAATGGAATAAGTCTAAATTTAGATTTTAGATGAAGATAACGGTTCAGATTAATGTTTGACCCTCATGCCGCAACTTTGGGTAATTTTACCAATAACAGAGGTTATTCACGCATAACTTTTGAACAGAAGGAGACATTTAAACTTCCTCAGGGTCATTTCTTGGATTTATTTTCCCTACAAAAAAGTTTTGCTTTTATAAAGTTACTCTAGCGTGAAGCACTGTGACATGACGTGAAACTTTGACGTCACAGATGACATAGAATTTTGATCAATGGGTTTTCTTAAAATATTATTCTTAGACGGATGATATTGGTGTCAGTTTATGCTTTTTGGGAGGAAAGAATTCTCAAAAACATTCTATCCACCATTGTTTCTTGCGGAGCATATGACCTATGCAAAACCTATTCTCTCCTTTTCAAAAAGCCATGGTAAATTATTTTCGAAACCGAAAGTTAATCACAAGAGGTCAAACGAAATTGAGCAACAAAGTCATCAGAAGGTGAAACGATGGTGATGATTATGACTCTGTTGGATTTCCATAACCCCGACAAACCTATTTTGGATTGAGAGTTTCTGTTTGTTCTTTAAAGATACTAAGAAATTAATAAGTGACAATAAAGGTTAAATGACCTTAAAAATGATGGTATTTCAATTGTGCTACAATGTTTGAAGTAGCTTCAATGACCCAAAAACTCTATCATAAAGACACCAAAATCAAGTCTCTATCACTTGTAGTTCCTGAGAGACGACGCAAAATTACCCACCCACCCAACCCAAGAATGCGGGATACGTCGCCCGACAATAAGTTGTGGCATGAGGATTAACGGTTTACAAGTCGTTCTAGAGCATTAGGCATTACTCAAGACTGAGATCGGGCAATGGTTTGAGTAGTATTTGAGCTTACCACTTTCAAAAGGGTCCCAAAAAGCTTGGCTACTACAATTCACAAATTTCACAATTTTGCTTATATTGAGTGAGTATATATATATATATATATATATATATATATATATATATATATATATATATATATATATTTGCCTTTGTGCCGTTTCAGAAAGAAGCTAATCAGAGTTTTATGTCACACATCATTAAGAACTAAGGTTCATTATTTTAAATGAATAATGACTTACCGTGCCTCAGATTCGCATTTGTGTGTGACTTTGCGCGTTAAAATGTTCATAATACTTAAAACTACTACTACTGTAAGGCATACTATTACTACTAATGCTACTACAACTAATACCACTAATACAAAAACGACTGCTGCTGCTTCTACTATTTCTAAATAATAATAATAATAATAATAATAATAATAATAATAATAATAATAATAATAATAAAGCCTGAGGGATCATATATACCTAGGGCAAAAAAAAATAATAATAATAATAATAATAATAATAATGATAATAATAATAATAATAATAATTATAATAATAATAATAATAATAATAATAATAATAATAATAATAATAATAATAATAATAATAATAATAATAATAGTAGGCCTAATATCGCATTTCGGGGCACCTTCGCCAGCCAGGACAACGACGTGTTGGATCATCACCACAGACAACCCCATCGACAATGAGTAATATTCAAGTCCCTGAGGGATCATTAGGGTGGAGTGAAAGTTATAGGAAAATATTTTTTTGGAGAATCTTCAATTGGCTGGGGGTGCAAAACTTGTGTATGGATACTAGTAGTGCTAGCGTAAAATATCTTGCCTCTAGTATTATGTCTTGAGGTGCCCCAACTGTAAAAACCAATCTCATTATAACCTATAAATTGAGATCTTTCGTAATGTGTTAAATTGTCTAATTTACATACAATAAATGCTGTAACCTCACTGATATGAACGGAATAAACTATGCGAAATTACTTTCACATGAACACTAAATAATGCAAATTCTTAGACTGAAGTTGGTTTGATTAGAATTATTTGTTGAGAATTGTTTCTGTGAAGTTTCCTCGAATCACTCTTCAAACGTATCCTCTTTGCTCGAAAATCAGATTTTGAAGCAAACGTCTTAATAAAGCTTCTTGATTCTATTACTATGGCCCGTATAAATCCATCACTTTGATCTTCAATTTACACACACGGTCACACAGACCCTTTAGTTACAAGTCTGGTACATCTTTAACTTGCATGGGTAAGGAGACTTTGGAAATTCAATAATGGTTTCGTTTCATTCGCATTCTTTGTTCTTGACACGTTCCTGAATTTCTTCTTATGACAGCAGCCTTTTACGAGGAGGTTCACAAGTTCAAGACATCTGCTGGTTTCTTTCCAACTTATTAAGTCAAGGTACATGTAATCTGTAGCAGCAAAGTTTAAAGTTGGCACACGGAACTGTCTGACTAGTGGATCTGCCTTGTCGTCCGGATGCCGTGTTCTCTTATATAATATAACAACCTCTGTCATCGGTTAATATCGCAAGCATAAGATTCTCAGCATGTTCAAAGAAGACATTTTTTGTACTACTGGATCAACAATCTCCAGGATACCTTTGGACAAGTATCTTGATAATGCAATCATTCGATGACGATGATGATGGCGATAACCTTCTGTGATGGTTTTGCAGACTCAGTATGGAAACGCAGAATTCTGTTGGCAGTTGTAAGCCATCTTGAATTAACTACTGGACGTGGTTTTCGATTAGCAACTTCATCAGGGCATTTCCAAGCAGCTTAGCAACACCACCGTTCTTCAACAGCATGCGCCACATATTCTGCTATATCAGCTACTGCTGGATCCTTTCATTCATTCATTCAATTCATTCATTCATTCATTCATTTAAAGACTTAGCGCCCATCCAAGAAACCTACTCAGGAGCTTTACCAACCTCTCAGCCAAGCCGCTCCTTTATTGTTTCCTCTTGCTTGTTATCATCACGAACGAAAAGGGAGAACTTCATCATGTCAGCACATGTCGGAAGCACCGTTTGAGACTATTCTGAAGGAAAGTCAAATCCTGGACAACTACTAGTTTGTCTTGTTTTCGGCCTCTCGGCTGCCATTCTTGCAGTCGACCTTCTATTCATTTATTCATTCATTCATTACAGAGATTTATATAGCACCCATTCTTGTCTACTACTCAGAAGTGCTACCGACCCCAGCACGGCTAATAAAGACAGTTTTTAGATTAGAATAGAACGTATCAGAACTGACTCCGGAGAGCAAACGCAGCACCAAGAGGAAACCGTTCCAGACCGATGGGCCATCGACTGAGAAAGTGCAGCTCTGCCCGTTAGATGTACAAGGAGCCCACTCAGCTCAGTTGAGCGGAGGCAGCAACGGCCAGACACACTCGGGTAGGGCAGCAGAGCTCGCGAAGGTAGACAGAGGCAAGGCCCAGCAAGCACCGCCATACCAAAGCAGCGATCCTGTACGTCATTCGTTGCCGGAGGGGGAGCCAGTGCAGCACGTCCAGCATATAGCCAGAGACGATACCGAATCTAGGGATGCGTTTCAGGCTTCAATGTACTAACAAAAGACATAGCCATAATAAAATAACATTAGTGAAAACAGAACATAGTAAGTTTAACTAAATTCAAGACGTCTATCGAAAATTTAGGCATTTCTGGTTTTGTGGGTGGCCTTGGGGCACCTCAAGAAGTGCATCAAATTCAATATTATTTTACCCCCAGGCTACTGTGCACAGTACACAACTTTTGCACACCCAGCCGATTCTAAAATGTTAACTTCATTTTTTCACTCCACCCTAGGGATCATGTTTACCTCGGGGAAAAATAATAATAATAATAATAATAATAATAAATGCGCACAGCCCTATGCGTCGACTGTCCTAGTCTCACCAGATTTGATTTGCTGTTAAGAAATGGATTGTCAAGTATTTTGAATGTGGACCTATCGGATGAGAAATGGCTCCAAGCATCCCTTCCGGTGAAAGATGGTGGCCTTGGAATACGCTGTGCTGCTACGCTGGCACTTTCTGCCTTCTTGGCATCTGCTGCAGGCACAAGCGAACTCCAGGCAAACATGTTGCCACCAGAATTAGCTGATACCCCAGACGATCTAGTTAATACAGCGCTGAAAGCATGGGTACTACTCACCGGTGCCGAACCACCTACAGGATCAGCCGCTCATCGACAAAGAGAATGGGATAACCGCTGGACAAGTACGGCGTGGACAACTTTGCACGAGTCGGCGAACAATACACTAGACCGGGCTCGTCTCTTAGCCTCCCGGGCACCACACGCGGGAGATTGGTTGCTAGCGCCTCCGATTACTGCACTTGGTCTCCGCTTGTCTGATGAAGTGATACGGATCTCGGTTGGAATGAGACTTGGAACAATACTCTGCGAACCACATTTGTGTCACTGTGGCGAGAGAGTTGACGCCAGAGGACTCCACGGTCTTACCTGCAGAAAACACGCTGGCAGGCAACAACGGCACAACATGCTGAACGACATCATATGGAGATCGTTTGGAAGAGCGAACATCCCTTCTCAGAAAGAACCGTTGGGTCTCACCAGAGAAGACGGCAAACGACCAGACGGCGTGACACTTATCCCATGGTCACGCGGAAGGTGCCTCACTTGGGACGTGACCGTTTCGGACACATTTGCAAAGTCACATCTGGCAACAACATCAACCGAAGCGGGTGTGGCCGCAAACCGGGCAGCCGCCGCCAAGACATTAAAATACGCCACAATCACCCGAACGCATGCTTTTGTGGCTGTTGCATTAGAGTCCAGCGGTTCCTGGAGTTCTGAAGGACTGGACTTTGTTATGGAATTAGGACGTAGGTTAACCGATTCAACACATGACACGCTCGAGACAAGCTACCTGTTTCAAAGACTCTCGGTAGCTCTCCAACGCGGAAACGCCATCTGTTTTTCTTCGACATTACCATGCTAGATTGTTCATAATAATAATAATAATAATAATAATAATAATAATAATAATAATAATAATAATAATAATAATAATAATAATAATAATAATAATAATAATAATAATAATAATAATAATAATAATAATAATAATAATAATAATAATAATAATAACTTGGTCGCATTCAACGGCACTTTTCCTGCAAACCCTGAAAGACGAGGCCTGACCCTCCAGACAAATTTCCTGCTCCTTATAGCAATTTTTCCTAAATCCTGAGGGATCCTTGATACCTCGGGTAACAATAATAATAATAATAATAATAGTTGGAGTTCCAGCGTTTTGGTCTTTCGTGATTGACACAAGTGCGTGTGGGTTTTAATAATTCGATTGTATGAATTTCCACGTTGTTGTTCCCTAAGTCCCACCGTTGAACCCTCTTTATCTCTCTATCTTTCTCTGTTACGCTCGTAGTTCATGCTACCCCGATTGTCTTTATTATCTGTCTTCCATCCTCCTTGGATTTTCTTTCTTGTATACTTTCAAGCACCATAGATTAACGCCTGCATTATGACAACGGCGCTAAAGTAGTTGGATTTTCTCTTAATAGAATTCCTGAAACCTATCTGAACCAAACAATATAACGAAAGTAAACTCTGCTGAAATTTAGCTAAATTTGTTAGACATGGTTACATACAGTGTAGCGGAAGCTATAGAAATGCAACAATTGTGTCTAACCCTAAACCTTACGTATTTCATTAAGATCTAATTCATTCGCTCACTTACTAATTCCTCGATTATTGACTGTGATCGATGGTTTGATTTACTTAATATAATTTACTGAGCATTTGATTGATTGATTCATGCATCCAGTTGGTCGCTCGTTTGCAGGTTCGCTTACTTATTCGCTTAATCTCTTTCTCGTTTTCAAGAAGACTCTCCCTCCTCTCTCTCTCTCTCTCTCTCTCTCTCTCTATCTCCTGCCGTCGCTCTGTGTTTATCCTTTAGATAAATCCTGATTCGGCTAAAATACAAAACAAAGCGTTTTGCTAGCTTTACTTACGCATGCCGGCAAAGCGTTTGTTCATATTTCCGCGAGAAGGGTCATATCTGGACTGAGGCCCTACAACGTTAACATAAAATTACGAGATTAAATAAATATCATAATGATAATGATAATAATGATGATGATAGTAATAATACGATTTATATAGCGCTGTATTATGATTACGGTCAAATTAATTTACCTTCAATATTACATTTAACGATATCTAACAGAAATGTCACATGTTTAAAAATTTAATGAGAAATGAGAAAACGATTAATCTTCCGATATGGGGATGGTAGCCTACTTACTTGCAAAGGTTACCAGCAATGATAATAAGACTATGCGAACCACCAAAAATATTGCAATTCAAAGTTTGTACTTACCTTGCTCAGACCTGTTTTCATTTAGTTCATCGCTGTTTTTGTTGGGTTTTTCCTTTATGTCATAACTGCCTTTGCTGGGGTATTCATTTAAACCATCACTGGCTTCTCGAGGATTTTCTTTTAAGCTTTCACTACTTATGCTCGGTTTTTCCTCTAGGCTATCGCTGCCTTTGATGGCTGAAACATCAATGAAAATTTACCACGAAAAGATAAATATCGCAAGAAAGTTTAAATCGGCGCAGGATGCAAGGTGAAGTATAATTAACCTCTTTCATTAAGAAAATCAAAGAACAGCCTCTTAATCAAAGTGGTTCCTTACTTCACCTTGCGTCCTGATATTCAAACGTTAACGACTCTATTAACAGATTCTATTCCAGCGATCGCACGTAGCTCTCGATTATCTCGTAATCAATAGAATCTTAATCACCGTATTATTATTATTATTATTAAATATTATTATTATTATTATTATTATCACCCCGAAATGTGAATCTGAGGCGCGGATAGTCAGCCTCCAGGTGAAGATGCACTTAAATGTCCAAATCCTTGAAACCCAAGGAGAAATAGTGAGTTTTGAGCCGCTTTTTGAAGGAACGAAATGAATTTAAGCTACGAAGAGCTTGGTAGGCGATTCCATTCCTTTGGAGCAGAGGCGTGGAATGCACAAGAGCCCATAACAGTACTGTTCTGCATCGTGGCTCAGCTAGAAGACCTGCACTTGATTATTGCAGGCGACGAGGAGGGATACCGTAGTTATCGTTTAGCTTCCTAATTCTCCAGTTTCCGATAGGCCCTATACTTCCCGATTCTAATTGAGAATCTGTCATTAGGTTCTCGAAGGCTGAGGTTACTCATCTCGCTTACAGGCGACGATTTCAGACCAGGCTTATCCGTGGCCGTTGCATCCGCTCACTCATTAAAGTTCCGTTCGGTAGAAAGTCGTGAAGTCACGGAAGCCATGAATTCTGTGATTTTCGGTATTTACCGTGAATTTCCCGAAATGCTATGAATTGCCGTGATTTGGGGCAAATTCTGTTAAATTAAGGCAACACTAAGCTAGGAACTGCCTTATTTTGCAAAGTAATAAATTACAATAAATAAAAATAAAGTACTAATACAACCACTTTTAGTATATTGACAGTAGACTGAACCAAGTAACTCATGATCTTGACAGTAGACTCAATAAGGTCGCGATCAGTATGTCATCACAGTTACATGACGTAACTGTGGGATTCGACAAGAGACTGGCGCAGCTTACTGCATTTTTGCATGACTTGTCCCAGCGACAGAGAGACGCAGAAGAGATATTGTCCGAGGTAATTCGAGACCCAACTGATCGAGTAAGTAACAAATGGCATGGAGCAGAATTATTTGAGGAAGGTGTGTTAAGGGACGAACCGGTTTTGGACCCTTCATGTGCAATAGGAAAGCACTTGTCGCTTTCAAAGCAACTACGCGAACACACCTCACCATCTCGTCAGACACTGGTGGGAGCGGAGAAAGGTTTGATCTGGGAGCCAGTACCGGTCCTGAGGAGAAGTTCTAGGCTGGCCACTAACGTTCGCCTAGACAATCGTACCCTCCTTGACGCAGTCCCTCCTTCAGGGCAATACTGTGTATCTAGTGCCTTTTGAACGGGACATCGCAGCATAGCATCGGGTCCAAACCAAGTGTATGGAAGCGAAGGCGACGCAGGAGCTTCTGAGACTCACCTCGGCGACGTAAGGAGAGAGCGAAACCCCCATATTCACTAATTTTCAGACCTGTATGCAAGACCTAAAACTTCAAGACAGGAGAAGACAGTTGAGTTCCAAGAACGAGACCAAGATCAAGAAAGTGGGGTACCAAGACTAAGACCTAGACCAAGACAAGAAGTCCAAGACATTTCAAGACAGTATTAACAGCAAGGTAGAACCTTGTATGCACATGGTGTCAGACGTTAACCAGCAGGTCTTGCTTCTAAACGTCCGGTGTGTTTAGCACTTCAGACCTACGAACTCATCAGATCGACGCAGGACAATTTCATAGCGCAAGAACTAAAGATAGTTTGCGCGAGACTTATGGAGACCGCTTCTACAACAGAAAAAGGTTTTCGCTTCAATACACTTTCCAAAAGGTCAAGAAATGACCTCAAGACCAAGACTGAGACCAAGATAATATTTTCCTAAGACCGAGAACGAGACTAAGACATCAAAAAACTTCTCTCGACACCAAGACTGAAGACTCAATAATCCTTCTGTCTCAGTATTTTTCGACCTCCGGTCACTGCTCATCTCAAGTCCTCCAACCCAGCTATGTCCAACACCGATTACACTGCACCAGGTCTCTGTAACGATCTGCGTCCTGGATTCCGCAATTTGTCGGTTCCTCCACTATCATTGCCAGTCAATGAAGTCACCAACTATCGTCTGCTTCAGGCTCATCAATCCATCACCTCTCAGACTTTCCAGTCAAAACGGGTCTAGCCTCTTCAAGAACTTTTACACCGACTCATCTGATCCTCCAAGTTCCAATTCTCTACCTAACCGACAACCACCTTAACAGCTACTCTGCCTCCTCCTCTGGCATCCTGACTCGGACCTTTTCTAACTACCCTTTGGACAAAAAACGTCTGACTCGACGCAACGCTCGTGAATGAGCTGGTGCCCTGCACTTGGATTTCGAATGGCGCTTTAGAAGTTTGTATGTTAAGATTACGATTATGATTACAGTTCGAATCTAGGCGATCGCTCACCAAACAGAACAAGGAACAACGAGACGCTCAATATGCGGAATAACATTTTCGACTGTTCGCAGATATGTCTGTAGGACTGCAGAGACTTCTACAGAAATTATATTGTTACTCTTAATTTATAGTCTGTATAACGGCGCCCTGAAATTACGCATTAAATGGCGTATTCGATCGATTTATAAATGATTTTAAACTTGTAGTATAAAGGCTATTGAATTTGCTTCAAATTATCAATTTCAATTAATGCGCAATAGGAGCTATGCTTAGCTGGAAGTGTACCCTCTAACCCAAAACATGCATCTATGCGTTTTAAAATGTGACAGGAAAACTCATTAACCTCGTCGATTCAATGCAAGTGTACTTTATGTTATTTCTTCAAGAATCAAATGCTATTAAATCAGTGACAGAAGTCAATAGAACACTTAAAAATTACTTATCTAAGTTCATCACAGCTAAAAGATTCCTGGCGTATCAATCCAAACGATATTACGACCATACGGTTCTTTAGACATGACTAACTGCATGCTTTTTACAATTTCAAAGACCACTTCATATGTACTGCGTCCTATTCCATTAGTCTCACTCAACAGAATATGAGCGTCGTGGCATTTACGAATATTCAAAACAGTCGAGTCCACGAAAAGCGTACTGAACCAGATCTGGTTGTACGAGTATTGCCATTCCGTTGAGGCTTTCGAAACGCGACCAGTGGACAGAGTAAAAATAGCCTATCAGAAAACTATCTACCCGTTCGTTAAGAAAAGGACATAAAACTCTGTTTGGTGATGACTTGAAAGATACACGTAATGGACAGCTTTTAATTATGTATGTATGCATTCATGTGTGCATATCTGTATAGATGCTTGCACGTATATAATTGTATATTATTACGTGTGCATGTTATTTGCATGCACCTATGTATTCAGACATTTATGTAGGCCTAGTGCCTTCTGTCAGACGTTGCACTGTACCAAAAGTTTGATTCTACATGTACATCACATGCGAAGCATTGGTCTGTTTGTAGTCCAATATATGGACAAATACGATATAATGCAAGGTAACTTCTAAAGTAAGTAAGTAAGAATATTCTTTGTTTGACTACCAGGAAATGCACAGTAGCTTACAGAAGAATTAAATAATAGAACCATTAATTTTATGCAAAGTCATATAACATTCTCATAATAAAACTTTACTCTGTTATCGGAGTAATTCGAGGATTTAGGTCTTTCACCGGAAAACGGCAAGTATCGAAAATATTGGATCCTTTGTATGTGTTCATATGAAGGGTATCATGCATGCGGTATAGTTGCGAGGCTTTGGTAGCATTAGGAGCTTGGCAGTGATGGAAAGCGCACGTTTGCGTATCAGTAGCGTCAGTTACAGGCTAAGTCTGTTTTTAAGTCTGTTTGATAAGAACCTGTGTGAGCAATGCTGATTATGTGAATTAGCTACTAAGGCGTTTGTCTGAAATCGGTGTTAAGTTGTTTAGGTCATCGAGTATGGTACTTTATTTACATGTAGGCCTATGTATTCGTTACTGTGATAAGAAATCAAAAATCAACCAGTAAGCCTACACGATATCTTGTTTTGAGGTTTGATCGAGCAGGTGGACAGTACGAAGTCCAATCTTACGAGAAATTCGACAATTCCTCTGACATTTTATGGCAACCACAGCGGTGGTTTCGTGGGTCATCAGAATAGTGATGTGCGGGGTTTAACGTAGATATTCTGCGCTAGTATACGGTTATTGCTCCGATTCAAGCGAAGTGATCGAAGGCCTATAGGCCTAGGCCCTAACTAGCAATCGTACTAGGAATAGCCCGTATTTTCTCCAAAGTGTAATTTTTCGCAGCTCCAAATAAAGGCTACTTACTTACTTACCCTGTATGTCATTTCCTGTTATGGAAATGACGAGTCCGCTTTAGTTTAAATATTTCAGGTCTACGCCCTGGTGTTGTTCCCAGATTTGCAGGTATTTCTACCATTCCAGAGCATTTTATTAAAATGACTATTTTTCAGGGCTTCGCCCTGGTGAAGTTCCAATGCTTTAATGTATTTTTTTACTTACTTGCTTAACTTGAAATGAATAATCCGCTTTATTTGCATATGTAGTCCCGCCTTCGCATCACGTGGTCCGGAGTAATTTTTCCACTGGATAGAATCGAAACTTAAAATGTCCATAATTATCTTGAATCGAAACCACATTTTGAACTGAAAATAGCTGCGTTGATCTATAAATTCGGAGCAAAACGTTCGGTAAAATTTTCATAGCGGTAAAGTGCTGCATTCGCGAGTTTTTGTGAGACGGATATACATAGGCCTATATGGGTATATTTCACAACCGCAGGCAAATTCAGAAATAGAATTAGTACAAGTTAAAATAATAATAAACGTGTTTTAGGACATAGCCACTGAACGAGTCGTTTCTTATTGATTCGCTTTCACTGTTGGAAAGTCCGGTAACAACATTGATTTCTTCTGACTGCCGTTCTTTTTTCTGTCGTCCATATGTGTCGTGAATGGCATCTTCCCTCCACGACGTCTTCAGCTGTAGTCTGCAGACCTTGGTAAAGAAATCCTCTGATTGCAATTCAAAATCCTGAAATCCAAAGTTGATCCCCAAATCCGGAGATCTTGGAAGAAATCCCAAGGAGTGGAGGCTCTGTATGCGTTGTGTTGCTTACTGATGATATATCTGTTGTTAGTTAAATTTAGCACTACAATGAAAACTCATCAGAGACGATTCGTACCTGAAATCAAAAAAAGCTGCGATGAAAATTAATCTCATGAGGTTTCTCTCCGACGCCGAAACTGATGAAACACTCAAAGCTGACAGCGGTCGTCCTTCGCTCGCAAGCATTGATCAAACAGTTCGCTGTCTATAACCCTCGTGTGCTTCCCAACGGAGACTCATCGGTGACGGATAAAGAGCATCTCCTTACGCAAGTCCTCTTCAAACAAAGATGCGTCAGGTACGGCACAGTCTGTGCTGCAGTGACCGTCATTCACTCCTCTATCTTAGCGCATTATTGCAATTGAATAATCGCGGGTCTCCAATGGGTCCGTTCGCGCCAAGTCGAATCCGCCCTGATAGACTGTTCCGCCCGAATCATAGTCCACCAGGCGAAATATTCGTATGAATTGCAGTTGATGCGAGAGATGCTTCACTGGCTTCCTGTTGCCGAACGAATTTTTTCTTTTAAGATTATTTTGCTAGCACTTGTTTCTTTTGTCGGCACTGTCCCGCCTCGGCTATATCAAGAAGCTCTGTGTTCTAGTCTCAAGTCAACCTGGTCAATTTTGTTCCTATGGTTATCCGCCAGAATCACTCATCAAACAGAACCAGCAACAAAACGGTGCAGAGAATACTCGAAAGATCATTGTGACGTTTCTCTGTAGAACTACAGTAACTGAGGTTGAAACTCTTACTCTCTACTATAAAGGAAGTCAAATAGGCTACATGCAAAACCGTTGAGCAAAACAATTATGTAAAATCATGCTTTGTTACTTCTGCTCGACAGCGTGCACAGCGTGATCAACAAATAGCAACTGCGTTCGCAGTTTAATAAAACTAAATAATGGGAAGAAATCTGCAATATTAACGAATTGTTTTTTATATCCTCTTGTCTGTTGACATTCACGTAGGAACATCTTTATTCTTTAATCGAATGATATTTGAATGAACACGTTTATAGGCGAACCTTTTCTGAATATATAGGGTGACTCGATAGGTCGTGAACGATTTTGAATGCAGACAAATATATGTTATACACAATATAATGTGGAAAGTAGTATACTGGCGGATAGGTTGTTCAAATGAGAATGTTACGCAAAAAAAATTAGATCACAAGCTCACTTATTAAAATTTTAGCGCCAATATCCGTGACGTCATCAAATTCGTGCCAAGCAAACGTCCAGTTAGGCCGAAAACAATAGGCTATTGTACGACCATCATTGTTAATCCACACATAATTAATTAATTAATACAAATTATCATTTAGTATCTAATAATGTTTCCTTTACTCTTTATTACAGCCTCAAGTCGATTTGAAATCGAGCCGATTAGATTTTTCAGAGTTGTCAGAGGTATCGATGTCGATGCCTTACAAAGCCGACGTTTTAAGGTGTTCAATGTCTGGGGATCGGGATCGGCATAAACAGCACGGCGTTTGTCTTTTAACCGACGTTCTAATTTTCGCAAACTCTGTCCTCGCCTATATTTAGAATGTTTGATCAGTTTTTGAGCGGTAGCAGTCAGCAGTGACTTTCTACCACCGTGATATCGATTCCGCAGCGTTTCGTTTGGACTCTGCTTGTAGCGTTTGGCCCACTTGCTAATCCACGATTTAGAACGACCCAATTTCTTTCCTATAACACTGTAACTGTACTTTTCTTCCAATAATGTAATAGCTTGAGCCCTAATTTGCGATTCGTTTAAGGCCGCCATTGCCTAATCGGCGTATTCACTAGTCAATGATAATGCTGCTTGTTCACGTTTGCTTGGCACGAATTTGATGACGTCACGAATATTGGCGCTATAATTTTAATAAATGAGCTAGTGATCTAATTTTTTTGCGTAACATTCTCATTTGAACAACCTATCCGCCAGTATACAACTTTCCACATTATATTGTGTATAACATATATTTGTCTGCATTCAAAATCGTTCACGACCTATCGAGTCACCCTATATAATGATGATTTGATGCAAATGATGTACTATAACTGAGGAATTATGCATCTAATTATACATTCAAACTTCTCTTTTGCTATCCGTGGAACATAGAAGTCGATTTGTTAGAGCACTCGCCTTGTAAAGCGAAGATCCCGGATTCGAGCCTCGACTGAGATGGTTACTGCGTTGAAACCTTCAACAAGTAATTCATTTTCAATTTCTCAGCGCCATCGATTGATGCTCGGTCATTAGGTAGTGGCGATTTATATATACATAATAACTATAATTCGTAAAGGAACGTTTATTTGAAATTAAATATGCATAGTCCTGTCCGACTCCTTAATGACTTGTAATTCAGATTAGAACTATACATCTGTGGATTAAATAGTTAGCGGCAAGCTGCCCCGTTTGACTTTAAACTCTCTGTACAATTATTAATAGCATAAACTAACAGAAATGTCATGAAGTTCTTCGTGAAGTTAACATTTTTTATTACGCTGATTGGACTAATTCATTTCGGTAGTTGGCGCTGCTACACAATCCTATAGGCCTACGTTATGAATGTCGTAATAAACTGGACTCATTTCGCATGCGCCCGCTGGATTATTTTTCGAAGTGAAGTCGACCTAGGTCCCCTTCTTGCAGCAAACGCTGTCCTAAGCCAGTCCTATGCTGACGATGTCCAAGCATACCTGCACTGCTTGGCTTCTGATGCGGCTCCCACAGTCCGGGCCATGAGCCGGGCGCTGGATGTCCTTGGGGCCTGGATGTCGTCGAACCGCTTGCGGCTCAACCCATCCAAGACTCAGTTCATCTGGCTGGGCACGCGCCAACAGCTTGCTAAGATCGATCTAGCAGCACTTGCTACTGAATTCCCGCAGTTCGCTTTCTCTACCACTGTTCGCGATCTTGGCGTCACATTAGATCAAGAGCTTACCTTCGCACGGCACATACACCAGCTCTGTCGCGACTGCTATTATCAGTTGCGCCAGCTCAGAGTCGTCTCGCGCTCTCTCACCACTAATGCTGCCTCTACTCTTATCCATTCGTTTGTCGTCACGCGTCTTGATCTTTGCTGTGCACTCTACGCTGGCCTCCCGGCTGTACGGTTGGGGTGTTTGGAGCGGGTCTTGCGCACGGCCGCGCGCCTCATCGGCCATATCCCAAAGTTCGGCCATGTCACCGCTTTTATGAGGGATGTCCTGCACTGGCTTACTATCCCGCAGCGGATTGTGTACCGGCTTTCTGCTTTGGTCTGGCGGTGCCTCTTAGGTTCCGCTCCTGTGTATTTACAAGAGCTCTGTCGCTCTACTTTGGATGTGCAGGGACGTAGAGCTCTCCGGTCCTCCACACATGGTGAACTTCTTGTTCCCCGTGCGCGAACTGCTCTTAGACAGCATCGCGCCTTCTCTGTTGCTGGCCCCTTGGTTTGGAATGGGCTCCCATTAGCATTGCGCCTTACTCCTAGAGTTCATTTAGATGCGTTTTACTCTAGCCTTAAAACCATCCTTTTCAGCCGGGGTTGGGTCGGGAGCGCTCCTGAGTAGTAACCTTGAAGGGGCGCTGTATAAATCTTTGGAAGGTAGACTCATTTTATTTCAGAAGGTGGCGCTGCTATAATCTTTTGCTATGAACTAGACTCATTTCATTTCGGTAGGTGATGTCGTTACGAACATGGCCTCGCGTCTATGTCGGGTAAACAAATCGTTTATTGTATAATACCCTACTTTAATTTAACGCAAAAAAACCGGCAAAACT
Organism: Aporrectodea caliginosa; assembly: GCA_020284085.1. Classification (NCBI taxonomy): domain Eukaryota; kingdom Metazoa; phylum Annelida; class Clitellata; order Crassiclitellata; family Lumbricidae; genus Aporrectodea; species Aporrectodea caliginosa. The sequence continues at coordinate 1,194,704 of JACEVL010000112.1, read as the reverse complement.
TCCGGACTTTTGTCCAGACTAGTAAAGGGGCCTACAAATGAATCGAAAAATTTAAGATCTACCATAGCTTTGACAGTACCGTAAATGAACAACATACATGTAGGCCTACATATGTATGTTCAATTCAAAATCCTTAAACAATTTGTGTAAGATTTCAGGATGTGTTAGTATCAAGAGTGAATACCTTTATAGCCCTAGTCCAACCAGGCAAACTTCACCACTCTGTAATACATGAAAACCTGCGCGCACAATAATGCTTTAGTCTTTTCATTTGTTATCTCTCAAGTCGATAAGTATTGTTACTAGTCCATACATATCAATGGACCGGTGCTTATTTTAACTGTGCAACTACTAGGACAAATGTTCCAGTAGTTTTAGTATTTGTCCCAGAATTTTTAGGATTTGTTCCGGTACACGGGTAGTTTGGGTGATTTCTTCCCGGTATTACTCTACTTTTAATGTTAATGTGCAATATTCAATTAATAACCTTCTAATTTGAAATATTCAACGAATGAAACGTTATCTGAAAGTTGAATCTATGCACGCTATAAAATACATAAATAGCTTATAGTTAACACGCTATACACACGTATATCAATATCTCTGGGACAGGTGCACACACTAGGTTAATGTATAGGCCTATCTATCTGTAGACTAGCGGAGGAAAGACTATTGGAGCGTGTAGGGCAGTGTAACAGTCTGCTAAGAACCGCTACGTTTAAATTCCCGTGTTACCGTTTAAGGCACCATTTTAACTAAGTGTAATAATATTGTAATTTTAATTACGACGATTTATATAGCATAGTTGGTAGCAAGCTACCTCTATAGGCCGCTGTATATTTATTGCACAAATTTGCATTTCATGATATTTATAATTTCTTCGTTCTATTGGTTACCGTATTCTTTACTAGCAAAGACAGACGCGAAGAACATTCGGATCCGGACATTTGCGCCACGCAGTTCTACGCGCAAACGTTTTTTCCGCAGTAATTGATCTTATCATCTTGAAATAATAATAATAATAATAATAATAATAATAATCTAATAATAATAATTTTCTGGAATGGCCCTAGCTGAAGATGGCGGTTTGTTTTTCTAGTGTCGGGTTCTTTTCGTTTTTTCCGGCGCTAACTTGATTTTACTGACAGTTTTTAACTAACAACACGTCTGGCTAGGGTGAAAGGCCTCTTACATACTCCAGGTTGTATTTGAAACTATTTTCGATACTTATAGGTGGCAGAAATAGCGCGTTAGGCGTCGGCCATTGGCCTGACACACCCCCCGTTCGCTGACCTACTTAACGTTACACGTCGGCGGCCGTATTTCAGAAGCGTTTAACTTCTCAAATATGGAACAAACACCAGGTAGCATCTCCCAAACAGTGCCTATACCAAAAGCTAAGGGAACTTGCGGAGTATATTTCTCCGAATGGAAGCTGCACCATAAAAATGGCCTGGTGCACAGGCATGGACCCAGGGATAACCCATGCTCAGGTTCTCATAAACCACCCATGGCATTTCCTTGCCCAACGGCGTTGCCCGACGCGGCACCGACCCAGGCGGCCCCGGGGGCCCCAGGGACATCGACGGCCGTCACACGGTCGGAAACCGACCTTGATCCTATCCCTCATCCTTATTTACAAACCAGGCTCATTAAACATATACCGAAAGCGGCCAGACATAGCCTAAGTGGTTTGTTGACAACCATTATCGGTCGCATTTTGCAGGACCCGGAATCTTCTCTCCCTTGGCAGCACTTGCTGTCTTTTGGGGCCCTCACGCTTTCCCAACCCACGAGAGGAGGCAGACGCCACAATCTGACTTCTAAAATCAAATGACGCTCTAGCGAATTTTTCACCAGGGTGCCACAGGAGATGGACACGCTATTCACACCGCGGGAGAGCTCGGACCTGGGGGGAAGGGGGGCGTTAGGCCGGGAGCAGACAATTGCTGCAGCGGTGTCTGCAAAGCTGGAAGACGGAAACATCAGGGGGGCAGCTCGAATTCTCTGCTCTGATGACAAACCAGTCCCAATTAACGAGACCACACTGGAGGAACTGAGGCTGAAACACCCGGCCCCCCCGGAAGACCGACCACCCATACCAAACCCCCCCGTAGCAACCCCCATTCAGGTTTCGGAGGCCGAGGTATTAACCAGCATCCGCAATTTTCCAGCTGGATCCTCGGGGGGACCGGATGGCATCCGCCCCCAACACATTCTGGAATTGGTAAGCCAACCAGACTTGGGGCCCGGGCTGTTGTCGGCAATCACGGCCTTAGTCAACCTGCTGTTGGCCGGCTCTTGCCCCTCTGGGATCCGTGCCACCCTCTTTGGGGGCACCCTCTTCGCCCTGCGCAAAAGCTCGGGGGGTCTGTGCCCGATTGTCATTGGCTATTATTGGCGGAGATTAACGGCCAAATGTGCAACTGCTTACGCAGCACCCAGAGTTGCGGCATACTTATCCCCGAGACAGGTGGGGGTGGGAGTGGCGGGGGGCTGTGAGGCGGCGGTGCATGCCGCAAGACGGTTCTTGGATAACTTGGACGAGGAATCAATTGTAGTAAAATTAGATTTCTCGAATGCCTTTAACAGCCTCTTCAGAGACCAAATGCTATTATCGCTCTACGCAATACTCCCAGAACTCGCATCCTTCTGCTTCTTGGCCTACTCTGAGCCATCGAATCTAAAATACGGTGTCTTCAGCCTCTTATCGCAAGTTGGACCTCAAGTCCTCAACAAGGCGACCCACTTGGCCCTCTGCTTTTTTGCCTTCCCCTTCAACCCATTTTGGCTGAGATGTTGTCTCCGCTCACTTTGGGCTTTCTGGACGACCTCACACTGGGGGGCAGAGCGCAGGTGGTGGCCGAGGACGTGGCACAATTGGAGTTGAAATGCAAAGATCTCGGTTTACAACTTAACCGCTCAAAATGCGAGATAATTTCGACTTCTCCTGGCATCGTGGAGGATAACCACCAACTGGGTCTCTTCACAAGGACCAGTCCCCACAATGCTACGCTGTTGGGGGCCCCTCTCTCAAACCGAGGAGCGCTGGAGGAGGCATTGGGGGCTCGCACGACCGAACTAAAACGGATGATTGAGAGACTAGTAGACATCACAATGCATGACGCTCTCATTCTGTTGAGGTACTCGCTCAGCGCTACGAAGCTGCTCCATACCCTACGCAGCTGTCCTTGTGTGGATCACCCGGGACTAGCGCAATATGATGCAGCCTTGCGATCTGGCCTAGGCAGGGTTCTCAATCTCCTCCTATCGGACGACGCATGGCTTCAAGCCTCACTCCCTATTAAAAGGGGCGGACTGGGAATCCGATCGGTGACATCGCTGGCACTACCCGCCTTTCTGGCATCAGCCGCGAGCACCGATCTGCTTCAGTCCACCATGCTGGGAGACGCAGCCACAGCAGACCCACAACGTGAGGCGCTGCAGGCCAGATGGCGCGAGGATAGTGCAACGCAATGTCCAGAAGGCGGTCTTGCCCATAAACAGTCAGCATGGGACAAACCTCTGATCGACGGGGTCGTTTCTAGTCTACACGCCAGGCTCCCCGATCCAACAAATCAGGCACGCCTCAAGGCGATAGCAGCCCCACATGCGGGGGACTGGCTGCTGGCCCTCCCCGTCACCAACTGCGGGCTTAGGCTGGATGATGAGTCGGTCAGGGTGGCGGCGGGTTTGCGACTAGGGGTCCAGCTTTGCGAACCACATGGGTGCCCCTGCGGCGCTCCGGTGATGGCAGATGGCCATCACGGGCTCTCCTGCGCCCTCGGCCCAGGTCGCTTGCCTAGACATGCATCTCTGAATGATCTAATCTTTCGGAGCTTGGTCCGTGCAGGCTTTCCATCCACAAAGGAGCCCGTGGGCCTCGTGAGGACAGACGGTAGGAGACCAGATGGCCTTACCCTCATCCCTTGGCGCGTCGGGCGATGCCTTATATGGGACGCGACCGTGACGGACACCCTGGCCGCTTCCTATTTGCCGGACACGTCCCATGCTGCAGGTGCGGCGGCTGAGAGAGCGTCGGCCCGCAAAATCGACAAATACATCGAACTATCCTCCACCTACCATTTCATCCCTCTGGCGTTCGAAACCTTGGGCCCGATCAACAACGAAGGCCTGACCTTCCTTTCGGACCTGGGACAGAAGCTTTGCACCGTAACGGGGGACCAACGGGAAACATCTTTTTTATTCCAACGCCTCTCGCTAACAATTCAACGTTTTAACGCGGTGGCGTTCAGAGGCACTTTCACCAGCCAGGAAACGGACGAATAGGGCCATTCCGGATATTTTACATTCTAAATAGTTAATATTCAAGTCCCTGAGGGATCCTGTATACCTCGGGGCATAAAAAAAAAAAATAATAATAATAATAATAATAATAATAATAATAATAATAATAATAACAGTGACAATTTAATATGGCGCCGTAACACAGCCATGCCGTTACAAGGGCGCCTCACAGTCAACTAACAGCAGGGTAGGCCTTAGAGAACAAATAAATTAAAGTTGTTGTGAATGAACTCCGTCTTGACTAAAATAGTAACATAATAACTGAATAATATTATAGTTACATTCTCTAAATGTTTGTTTGATGGGTAGAACTAGGGAATGCAAACCCGGTAACCCGAACCCGGGTAACCCGGGTTACCCGGCGTTTTTCCAAACCCGAAACCCGGGTTTGAACGCGACCAGTGACTAATGTTGAGTGTTTTAACACGTCGGCGTCGTAGCGTCGAATTCGTAAATAATAGCAGTAAACTGTTTTATTTTGAATTTAGTGATTTCAGACACAAATCCAAACAATGTCTAAATCAGCAAATGTAAAGGGTGGTGTTTGGGATCATTTCGTTCACGGTTCTGAGGGCCAGACGGCTCAATGTCAGTTATTGCCAGCGGTGCAACAAGAAATATGCTAGGCTATTCATCTCGGGTCCAAGCATAAGATAAACCTGCTGAAACACAAGTACGTTGGTGACCCTAGTCGTTCTGACGAAGCCAATGATGGTAGGCCTAGGCCTCTTAGTCCAAGCACAATCACAGGCAGCGACGCGATATGTCTCCAAAGCAGCATCAGAGCATCTACTTTAGTAAGTTCTGGCTCTGCCAAATTGGGTTGCAGAGTAACGATGACTAAATTATATTCTGAAAGCAAATGGACTGGCACTGGAATGGCCTAAAGCTGAGATGTAGACGATTAAGCTGTCATTTGACAATTCTTCTTATAGGCCTATGGAATGTTTCTTTCAGACAGAACGCGCCGGAAATGAGTTCCGGGAATTTTTTCAAGCTGCTAAAAATTATTTTATTTACTTACATTTTTAATAAAAAATTATTTAGTTAATTTAATTTAATTTCAGCGTTTTCAGTGTTTATTGGTATTCAAGATGCTATAAAATTAGAGGCTCGAGCAGGTTTAGGCCTTCGGAACCCTTGCAATGTCTTCCATAACTGTTCTGGAATTGTTCAGCTCCGGAACATTTTTTATTGAAAAACACTGCTTATATAAAAAAAATCGCGATTATCCTAAAGTTTTCTTTTTATGCAAAATTCTTGACTGTTGGAGAACGTTGGACTTGTAGCTGCATACGACGACGTTGTTCTTACGCAAGAAATAGTGCAGTAATAATATTTATCATGTAAAATTTGTTAACCCGTCCAAACCCGGGTTACCCGGGTTACCCGGGTTTTCACGGCGGTCAAACCCGAAACCCGGGTTTCGAAAAAGACCCCGGGTTTGCATTCCCTAGGTAGAACCATTATGGGTCACCCATATTGGTCCACCCACCAAGCAGGCATTTATAGAATGTAACTATAGTTGGCCTGATTATTCTCCCATTCCCGTTTGCTGATTAGAGGATACACCGTACTAGTGATTGCATTGTGATTCAGAGTTATTGTGTGACGTGTGTTATGTTTGTTTGTTTGCTTTCTCTAACTATATTGAAAAATGAAATTGGCGGTGTTTGCCGAAGTTAAGGCCAGTGTGCGACCGTACGTTACCTACCGGAATAACGTATGCGTACTGTATACGTACGTTATCGAAAAGAATAATGAACGCGCACGTACGTTAAAAATGTAATTGCAGTAACACTGTTGCAGAATGAACAAAATACATTTATGGAAAATTATGTGTACATCCATGCAAATGATCGTCTTTTGGACAAAATAAATTATGTGTGACGATTGGTCATAGGACGATTGGTCATAGGACGATTGGTCATAGGACGATTGGTCATACGGACGATTGGTCATAGGACGATTGGTCATAGGGCCTACCGGTCATAGGTCGTATCGGCGATGGGACTATCGAAGGCTATCGAAGGCTAAAACAAAGAAGTTTTTAAAATATGAAAACTATTTACTGGATCATTTTACTGTGAAATACATAATACAAAATACGAACAATACGTAAAAGTCTAGAACGTCAACAGATTTCTCACTAAGTTCTTTGAAGTGAGTTGAAGCCTGCATGTAATTATCTTAATAAGTTACTTGATTGGCACTGATTGTATTTGTCTGAAAACGATCAATGTCCCTAATTGATGCCCTTCATACTTGAGTTACATAAATCGGGATAAAACAAAATTTAGGTAAAACGTGTATTATTTCGACCAAACGTTAAGTTCTTTGAAGTGAGTTGATCCCTGTAAGTATTACCCTAATAATTGTCTTGATTGGCACTGATTGTATTTGTCTAAAAACGGTGTATGCCCCGGTGCGTTTAGCTTTAAAACTAAGAATGTCCATAACTAACGACTACAAAGAATTATATCGGTTTATTAGCGGCTTAAGACCAATCGTCCGTATGACCAATCGTCCGTATGACCAATCGTCCTATGACCAGTCGTCCTATGACCAATCGTCCTATGACCAATCGTCCGGATACCGTTTCTTTTCATTCGCAATTGTTTATATGGACAAATTTGTAGGCAATTTAAGACTGATTAAAATTTCAGTCAATATTTTAATTGTTTCGAAAATACACGAAAACAGAGAGTTTCGGGAAATTAAAGACTTTTGTACAAATGCTAAATTTGTAGGACATAATGGTTTCTGAGAGTTCTCATCTGTGGAGGCCTAAAACTGTGGACTTTGTTTCCAAATTAACTTTTGTGAACATTATAAATACGTATTATATATTATAATGGTCTCAAGAGCAAAGGTACAGTAGACCTGTTATTATGCATAGTTATATAATAGTATTTTTCTATAGCTTATACAATGTCATGACAAACTCGATAACAGACGATTGCAGGTTTCGTGCTAGAGTGGACCTAATGAATGTTTTAAAGGATTGAGCGTTCATATTTTCATTTCTTAAGTTTATTCATAGTTCCAGTTTTCTTTAACAATGTCAGTGTTAAGATCAGACTTTAAATTCTTGACGATTTATCGTGGACTCTCTGACTCGGTTTTCAGTTTCCGACCTCCGGGTTTTGATTTTACCCCCGACTTGTTGGCGATAGCGTCAACGATGAATGGTAGTGCAATGCCAGCGACGAGATTCTCCACAGAACCCTGCAATGAGAAATAGTAACAGAACCATGTAAAGCTATTAGCAAACAGTATAACTAAAACGAAGACTGCTGTTCTTTAACCCTTTACTTGGGAACCCTATATGAAGCAATCGATAATGCGTATTCACTATTCAGTGTTTAAGTAAATCTTGTGGCTGCCAGGGCCATCAACGGTGAACTTGTAAAGTTACTTACATGTAAACAAGACATCTGTTCCTGCCGATTGTAATAATACTCGCCCCTTTAGTAACTTCGTGGGTGAATAAATTTGCATAGACTTTTACAGCGCATTCACAGCATGCCTTAATAGCTATAATTTCAGCAGCTTACAAACACCCAACCATTCACAGACATGACCAATAAACTATTTTCTAGTTATAACACACATGCAAACGCGGATATGTACACGCACGCACAAACACACACACAGTCACACACACACAAAGTAATACTCACACAAACACAAACAATCTCATAGGTGAGACGCGTAAGGAGATGAAGCAACTGCTGATGCCATTTAAATTATTCGGGTAATAAGTTAAAGAAAATGTCCGTACAGCGACAGCCTAAAACTATGCGAATGACACTTACGGGGATTTGTTTTCCAGCTCCACCTGCTACCTACAAATTGAATCAAAATGCTCGAAAATTACATTTGCCTAAACATTTCATCTTTACATGTATGTGTAGGCCCTAATATTTGCAAAACTCAGAAACTTCAATAAGGTTGCGATCCTCTTTAAAGCATTCTAGCCTTAATAATAATAATTATAATTATAATAATAATAATAATACCGACTTGCCCAAACTTCAGGAGACAATAGAGAGACAACTTTTCTTTTTCAGCGCTTATCAATCACTATTCAGCGCTTCAACGCAGTTGCTTTTTCTAGCACTTTTCTAACCAACCAATCCATCTGTGAAGATTAGCCATTCCAGAACAACGCGCCCCCTAATTTTTGCAATCCTGAGGGATCATATGTACCTCAGGGGAAAAAAATAAATAAATAAATAAATAATAATAATAATAATAATAATAATAATAATAATAATAATAATAATAATAATAATAATAGTTGTAGTAGTAGTAGTAGCAGCAGTAGTAGTAGATGTAGTAATAGTGGTAGTAGTAATAGTAGTAGTAGAAGCAGCAGCAGTATATATTATTATTATTATTATTATTATTATTATTATTATTATTATTATTATTATTATTATTATTATTATTATTATTATTATCATTATTATACTAATAATAATAGTTATAATAATAGTAGTAGTAATAGTAATAGTAAGAAGAAGAAGAGGAGGAGGAGGAGGAGGAGGAGGAGGAAGAAGAAGAAGATGAAGAAGGAGAACAGGAAGAAGAAGAAGAGGAAGAAGAAGAAGAAGAAGAAAAAGAAGACGGTCTGTATAACGCCTTAAGCGTTCATTACCCTAATATAATTTCAGCAGCTGACAAACACCCAACAATTCACAGACATGACCAATAAAACATTTTCTAGTTATAACACACATGCAAACGCGGACATCCGGGACATGTACACGCACGCACGCACAAACACACACACAGTCACACACACACAAAGTAATACTCACACAAACACAAACAATCTCATAGGTGAGACGCGTAAGGAGATGAAGCAACTGCTGATGCCATTTAAATTATTCGGGTAATAAGTTAAAGAAAATGTCCGTACAGCGACAGCCTAAAACTATGCGAATGACACTTACGGGGATTTGTTTTCCAGCTCCACCTGCTATCTACAAATTGAATCAAAATGCACGAAAATTACATTTGCCTAAACATTTCATCTTTACATGTATGTTTAGGCCCTAATATTTGCAAAACTCAGAAACTTCAATAAGGTTGCGATCCTCTTTCAAGCATTCTAGCCTTAATAATAATAATAATAATAATAATAATAATAATAATAATAATAATAATAATAATAATAATAATAATAATAACAACCGTTCCAGACTTAAAAATACTACTACTAATAATAATAGTTGTAGTAGTAGTAGCAGCAGCAGCAGTAGATGTAGTAATAGTCGCAGTAGTAATAGTAGTAGCAGCAACAGCAGCAGTAGTAGTAGTAGTAGTAATAATAATAATAAATTATTATTATTATACCAATAATAATAGTTATAATAGTAGTAGTAGTAATACTAATAGTAAGAGGAAAACAAGAAGAAGAAGAGGAGGAGAAGGAGAAAGAGGAAGAAGATGAAGAAGGAGAACAGGAAGAAGAAGAAGAAGAAGAAGAAGAAGAAGAAGAACAGGAAGAAGAAGAAGAAAAAGAGGAGGAGGAGATGAACGATTTGTATAACGTCTTAAACTTTCATTACCCTAAGAATAATGTATATAATCTTTTTGTTTATTCGCTAGAGAGGGAGTCAGATAGGAACTTATATGAACACTAAGGCAGTGGCAGATTTTACAGGTGCCGTGAAGGGATTATGTCTTCTTTATGTTGTCACTAGACCTACTGACTGGTTTTTTAACAATGTCAGTAGTAGTACTGATTACTGACACTGTTAAAGAATAAGTGAATAAGAATGCATCAAATCAGATTAGCCTACCTAATTAAACATTTGTAGTAAATGTAATAATTGGCACATTTCACTGTGTTCTTTCAGGATAGTTGCCTTAATTAAGAGGGCTTGATGTAATCGATTGCCAGGCCCTAGCATGATCTTGATCACCTTGTCTAGCCTACTTATAATTAACTTAATTATTTATAATTAAATAAAGGATTTCACAAATTTGAATCTATAAAAGGCTCTCCGATTTGACTACATACTATGTTCGGTAAATTCTTTTAGAGAGTTTATTCATCTGTACATAGGTGTGAATTGTATGTAGGCTGAACAAACTTTGTGAATTTTACAGCTAGGAACGCCAACAGGTCAGGCGTATAGAATGGAGTGGCTGGATGCCCGGCTTTCACTATTCTGAACCAGTAAGGCAAAGTTTTTCTTTCTCTACAAATTGCAGGTCAGTAATGAGCTAACACTTGCATGACCATCTCCATAGAAATCCCTGAAATAGCCGTTCTAGTACAATCCAATCTGAGAAATTCTGCATCCCTACTGTGATATTGCTCAGGTTGTCGCTTCTATGTTAAATCAAACTGAATGTCAAAATTCTGGAATAATCAGTTCAAAATCCAGTAGGGCAATCCGGAAAGACAAGCGAACAGTGCAAGTGTGAAAACGCTCAGTAGTCTAAATGGTAGGAAGCGATGCTTTGGTCGTTATCTTCAGACTCTACCAAGGAAATTAATGAAACTCGAAAACGCAGGTACAGCCATTGAACGACATTTTTAGGTAGGCATCCGAATTCTAAGTGTAGAAGGAAACAAATGAAGCATTTAATATGTAACAATTAAATAATATTAAAGGGAACAATTAACGCCTGTAAGCACCATGAAGGATATCTTGCTTTGCCTGCCAGTGTTTCAAAAAAGTTGAAACGATGCAGTGTTTATTGGCCAACAATGTTAAGCATCAGCCCGTATCGTGATTCTAAACTGGCACCACGGCCTACTTCTCTGCAGAGTTGTATTGTATCGAGACACTGTCTCGGTCTCGAGACGTCTCGAGATAGGTTTTTTGATGTCTCAGTCTCGGACCCCACTGTCTCGGTCTCGGTCTCGGTTTCGAGATCATTTCTTGACTTTTTGACTGTCTCGGAGCGAAAGTCTTGTCTTTTTGGAAACTGTATCGAAGCGAAAGTCTTGTTCTCTTGTAGAAGCGGTCTCCAAAGTTCTCGTACAAACTATTTTGTTCGGAACTTCGTACAGTATTGCGCGATAAAATTGTCTTGTGCCGAACGGATAACTAGTTAATCGGAAGTGCCAAGCAGGCAGGAAGTTTTAAAAAGCGGTGTTTCTGGTATTAAGATTTAATAGTATTGAAAAAAGCAGTCGTAAATTTGCACTTTCAGTCCAAAATTTCCAAATATCTTAAAATGTCTCATAAAGAACCTGAAATCATGAAATTTGCATTCACGCAGTTTGAAATCAATGAAAAATAAAATAAATGGCATGCCGCTCGTCGTTTTTGTAAAGCCAACATAGGCCTATGCGTAAGCGAAACGCTTGGAACAACATCTAGTTTCTCAAGGTGAGTGATGTGACTTATTTCGCTAAATCGCTAATAGGCCTAGGGCCTATATGGAATTTTGTTGGTTTAAATTTTAGAATCATTTAGAAGATTTCAGAATGGCTGAAATATTTAATTTCTTTATAGTTTATACAATTCAGGTGATCGGTTGATTTCAGTGACTTGACCCTTCAAGGGTCACCCTTATATTAGACTTCAAAAGTTGAGAAAAATTGTTTCGGGACTTGGATCCAATGTGCATTTCAGCCGTTTTGAACTGTCTCGAACTGTCTCGGACCTGGTGTCTCGTCTTGGTCTCGGTCTCGGTCTCGGACCCCACTGTCTCGGTTTCGGACCCCACTGTCTCGGTCTCGGTCTCGAGTTTTATGTCTCGTATACAAGTCTGCTTCTCTGGGACGATTACAAACTTTGAGGGACTTCATCCGATAATTAACGGAAGAAGTCTAAATTAAAATTTTAGAATTTGGAAGATAAACAGTTCAGATTAATGTTTGACCCTCTTGCCGCAACGTACAGGGCAAATTTACTTACGAGAGAGGTTCTCACGCATAACTTTTGAACAGAAAGAGAAACTTCCATTGTTTTTTTTTCTTGAATTTGTTTTCCATACAAAAAGGTTTTGGTTCACAAAGTTACTCTAGCGTGACGCCCTGTGACATGACGTCAACTTTGACGTAACAGATGACCTAACATTTGCTTAATGGTTTTCCTCAAAGTATTATTGCAGGCTGTCTGTTCTGTTAGTAGTTAAGATTTATGTCTTCTGTCATTTGTGTTCTTGTGAATATTATTGTTTCAATTGCATAACTGTACACTGTAACCGGTTGCGGTTTGTCAACCGGATTGTTTCAATAAAGAATATTATTATTATTATTATTATTATTGTTATTATTATTATTATTATTATTATTATTATTATTATTATTATTATTATTATTATTATTATTATTTTTATTATTATACGGATGACATTGGTGTCAATTTAAAAAAAAATTAGGAAAAATAATTATAAGAGCATATTTTATGCACGGTTCTTTCGTGCGGAACACGTGACCTGACGTTTAACGTTGTCATTAAATTTTATTAACAACGGCACGCGAGTCTTAGAAAGATGACCTCTGTGTCCAGACTAGGGTTATAGACAAAAAGGAATTCGAAAAACCCATATTTAACACTATGAGATTAAACATAATTTTATTTCATGGATCAATTTAAATATCCACTGCCGCCAATACTTTTAGAAAAGTGCTCTAGGTGTCCAGACTGCGGCTATGTGCTACAAGAAATCGGAAAGTCACATGCATGCCACTCTGCTGTAACTACATTCCATGATCTAGAACCTAATTTCAAGTAGGAGATCAACTGTTTCAACCCAGTTCAAACAACTTTGACACTCAAGGCAAGTCGATTGTCGTAGAAAGTTTCTGTACCAGTTTCTCCGTGAATCACAGCGTATAATGACTACTGCCATTTTTATGAAAGTTCTGTAGGCCTAATCCTTCCATCTATCGCTTACAGTTCTTGAGAAACAAAAGGTCATGCAGAGCAGATCTAATGACCTTTAACGACAAGGTTATCCGATTATTGTACAATGTTACATATACCTAATTTAATTTCAAAAACCATAAAGTAGACACTAACACTGTTGGGGTAAATAGTCATGTTGACTAATTTATAGAATAGTAAATAATACCCATAGAAAACTATTGAAATAGACTAGTACTTAAAATAGTAAATAGATGCGGACTATTGCAAATTCCATATGGCTAGGCCTATTTAAAAAATATTTAGCAATTATCAGTGTCATTTACATATAATTATTGAGAAAGCTTGAAATTCTCTAATGCAGTATCCTTTCGCTAGTACTTCTTGTTAACTTTCAGTAAGCGCATCTGTTCACAAGTTTCATCGGCTAAGCGATTCCTGCACTAGATGAGGATTATTGCTGCATTTCTGAACAGTCTTGCGACTAGTCATGTACCACATTACATGTACAATTACAGAAGTCAAGTTTAAAATTTTTCCGACTATAGTGGTTGACTATTTACTCCTTACTGAATATTAGATGTGCACATACTGTTTCAATACCATCTTAATAGGACCTTTTACATAACTGCTTCAAACAGCGGCATCAATAGTCATACTAATGAAATACTATTTAAATAGTATTTTTATTTAAAAAGTACCCAACACTGAACACCAGGAACACCATTCCAACATTTACAGTTTGTGAAACCAAAGGTTAGCCATAGCAGGTCAAGTGACCATGAACTTCAAGCAAGGTCAACCGATGGTTTTACATCACTGCGTACACATTTTTGGATTCGGCCACACCAAAAACCATGAAATGGGCACCAAAACCACAATTCTAATTTTTGTAGCTTCTGCAAAACCGAAAGTTAACCGCAACCGACAAATGACCTTGAACTACAAGGTCATTCGATGGTCAAATAATGTTGATTATGACTCTCTTGAATTTCCATAACCCCGGCTAACGTGATTGAGATTGAGAATTTCTGTTTGCGCCTTACAGTTACTGAGATATTAGTATTTTACAACAAAAGTCAAACGACCTTGAAAATGAAGGTCATTTGATTGTCCTGCACTATTAGAAATAGCCACTTCCACTTTTTCGCCCAAAACCCCATCACATACAATAAATTAAGTCTCTGATACTTGTAGTTCCTTAGATACCTGGTGATAAATTTAATTTACCCCTCAGGTTGCGGAATACGTCGCTCGAGTATAGGTTGCGGAAAGTGTTTGTAAGTATTTCTAAAACATAATTAGGCTTTACTCAAGAATGAGATCGGTCAATATAGTTTGAGTAGTGTTTGAGCTTACCAGTTTGAGAATACTATCAAATAGCCCAGGTTCTACAATACATAAATTTTTCCTTATATTCAGTGTGTATAATAAATTTGAATAGCTCCGTTAAAAAAACTAATCAGAGCAGTAGTAGTAGATTGATACTACTACTACTACTGCTGCTGCTGCTGCTGCTGCTGCTGCTGCTGCTGCTGCTGCTGCTGCTACTACTACTACTACTACTACTCCTCACTACTACTACTACTGCTACTACTACTACTACCACTACTACTGCTACTACCCCTACTTCTACTACTTAATACTACTACTAACTACTACTACTACTACTACTACTACTACTACTACTACTACTACTACTACTACTACTACTACCACTACTACTACTACTACTACTACTACTACTACTACTACTACTACTACTACTACTACTACTACTACTACTACTACTACTACTACTACTACTACTACTACTACTACTACTACTACTACTACTACTACTACTACTACTCCGTTTATTCTCTCCGCCCCAGGGCCCACGATCGTGTCATTCCTCCCGCTGATAGCCTGATGCGAAGAACCTACATCACTAGAATGATTTGTAGGACTTGAATAAGATAGACTGGCTAATTTAGATTTATTGCGACTACTATGATGTGTGTACACCAAAATGCGGTTAGCAATTGGTTTATTAAAGGATATTCTTACTTACTTACTTACTACTACTGCTGCTGCTGCTGCTGCTGCTGCTGCTGCTGCTGCTACTGCTGCTGCTGCTGCTGCTACTACTACTACTACTACTACTACTACTACTACTACTACCACCACCACTACTACTACTACTACTACTACTGCTAATACAGCACCACTACTGCTACTGGTCTTCCACTGCTACCACCACAATGACTACCACTACAATTACTACTACTGGGAACGGTTGCAACTACCACCTACAAATACTACTACTACTATTACTGCTGACACTTACCGCGCGAAACTACTACTACTGCTACAGATAAATAATAATGATAATAATAATGATGATGACCATGATGATGATGATAATAATAATAATAATAATAATAATAATAATAATAATAATAATAATAATAATAATAATAATAATAATAATAATAATAATAATAATAATAATAATAATAATAATAATAATAATAATAATAATAATAATAATAATAATAATAATAATAATAATAATAATAATAATAATACACAATAATAATAATAATGCATCATCAATGCCATTGCATTCAGAGGCACATTTCGGATGGCTGTGTAAACTGGGACGAGGCCTGATTTCTCGGAGAACGTTTTTACTCCTAACATAATTTTTGTTCCTGAGGGATTATATCTACCTCAGGTAAAAAATAATAATAATAAATAATAATAATAAAAGGAAAAAATAATAATAGTAATAATAATAATAATAACAATAATAATAATAATAATAATAATAATAATAATAATAATAATAATAATAATAATAATAATAACAATAGTGATGATAATAATAATAACAACAACAACAATAATTATAATAACAATAGTGATAATAAATAAATAAATAATGGATATTAATAATAATAATAAATAATATAATAATAGTATTAATAATAATCCTCAGATTACAGGAAGAAGAGTCACAAATGGCAGACTAATCTTTACACGAAGTACCCAAACAATGGTTTTAAATATCTTTTGTTCACAGATGACGTTAGATTTAGGGTTCTCGAGCAGCATTAAATCGGTAATGAGGAGCGACGCTGAGCGATGTGGTCGACCGTTAATGGTACATGTTTGCCTGTTTGGCAGTATCGCGAAGATGGAGGACGACATGGAGTCCAGATACTTCTCACCCTACCGGATTTGGGCAGGGAAGGTGTTCGTCGCCCGGTGGTGATGCTTCAGAGAGCTGAGCGATATTTGACGGTCGTTACCGCTAGAAAGACTCTCTTCACTCTGCCTCCGTTGAGTTCAACATTTCCCGTTGGCAGACGGCGTTCATACCCATGACCCATGGGCATCAGGTGGGACCCACATGGATTCGATACCGGTCTTATATTATATGGGAGCATTGGTCCTATATGGGGTCCGCGTGAGCAGCCTGAGAGGATAGGCCTGTATATATGAGACTTGAATGTCCAGCTGAAAACTTGTTTCCCTGTTTTGGTGCGCAAGACAGTTCTCAAGTTCTTATCATCACCATGGACTGATTTGAGATTGTATTAGCAGCTCTAAGAATGACATGTGACTACCAAGTTAAACATTAATTGATCAACACAGACAAGCTGATTAAACATTTAATTGAACTACAATTACTTTTAAAACAAATTCGGTTGCTTTTTTGTTTTAACAATTTATTTTAAAATAATTTGGTAAACAGGAAGTAAAACTGATATGAGCCTGTAGCGTCGAAAAGTGAATGGAAGTGAAACTGGAATTTTAAGTTAAGTAAATAAGTAGCTGTAACTAAGGAAGTAAGTTACTGTATACTATAATTTATATTGTCTATACGCTGTATAAACTATCAAACTATAATAGTTACCATTACCGCGGTTTATCGCCGGCTCGTTCCCCATTACTGCGGTATTACCGCGAGAGTAATCCCATTACCGTTGTATTACCACAATTGTTGTCCCCATTACCGCGGGAATGTTTCGCGGTTACCGCGGAAAAAATTTCCCATGTCACTCTGTAGTAAAATCCAAGAGTTTTGCTAGCCTTACTCCGAAGAGCTCCGCCATTGCACAACGGGTCCTTTGTGTTAGGAAATGCCAGTCCCAAGGCTGGATGAAGGAGGAGGGCGACGCGAATAATCTTTGTTATCACACAGTGTCATTAAACTGAAACTACTACTAGCTTTACTCACTTATTTTTTTACGTTTGTTCATATTTTCGCGAAGAGGGCTGTTTCTGGACTCAGACCCTATAATGTCAACACAATGTTACGAGGTTAAATAAATAAACAAATTAATTAATAATAAATATAATAATAATAATAATAATAATAATAATAATAATAATAATAATAATAATAATAATAATAATAATAATAATAATAATAAGCAATAATAATAATAATAATTCTGTAACGATCAGCGTTTCAATGCGGTGGCTTTCCGCGGTACTTTTGCCACACTGGACCTTAGCGACGAATAGGTGCCGTTCCAGACGAATTTTACTGTTCTTAATTAGTGTTTAAGTCCCTGAGGGTGAGGGATCATGTATAGCCAACTCGGGGCAAAAAAAATAATAATAATAATTTAAAAGCTGTAATAAAACATGCTAAAATGTAAAATTGTCTTGAATGGCCTCGTCTTGGATGCACCCTCTTATCTTACGCACGTGATTTTAACCTAATTTCGTTCACTTTTACCGGTGTTCAGCTTTTCGGTCGTATGAGTGCTTTCAGCGGGAACTGGGTTCTCTCTTCTAATTGAGTTCAATGACCACTTGGATGCTTCTGGTCTCTGTTCTGAATCGGTCCGTACGGTATCACCTGGCTCACACACGCCCGTTACACCTAGAGGGTCTTACTTGTCTTAGCAGCACGCACATTGAACACTTTCAATGTTTAGCAGTTTAGTGGCTTCTTTGAAACAGGTCGTTTTCTTCCGTTTTAACTTGGCTCAGGAACTTAGGTGGAGTCTTGACAACTGTTGGGAATTTGCAACTTGAGTTCCAAGGCGTTTCTGCTCCAAACCCGCTAAACATCACGGGTTCTTCATGTTATTTTGCACTAGTTTCTAGGCAATTGTTTTACTTCCCATAAATAACTTGTAATGTCTCTAACATGGATGCATTCATTAGGGACAGATTGGCCACCTGGTATCGATGCCTCAAAGTGAGAGACCCCAAAGAGACCCCAAAGACCAGGGGCACTTGCAGCCACTGCTTGGCCGCAAGACAACTACACTTGAGGGGTAGCCTGGTCCAGATGCATGGCCCCAGGGGGCCACCTAAGCCCGGGTTTCAAACGCCCACCGCTGGAGGGGCCGGTGGGAGATGGGGTGGCGTTGGACGCGGGGGTCGGTGAGGAATAGTAGGGGAGGAGGGATCAGACGCTGGGACCATTCCTGAGTTCTGCGGCACTGTCCGCCCCCGCTGGACCTGGACTAGGGCGCGGGAATGTCACACCCGGAGACCCATGGACCACTCCTCAGACACATAATTTATGCAAATTGGCCTTCCTGGTCGGTGCTCAGACCCTAACCTCGACCCTACTCGTCATGTGTAAAGCACCATAGTCCATCAAGGCGTGGAAGGCCGTGTTCGATTTTGACCCCTCTATGCTAACACAACCATCTAGGGCGAGGAAAAGACGCCGCAAGATATAAATAATTAAGAACCGTACAGAGAGGTGGCTTTTGGATCCTAAGCCACTTATGCATGGAGGAGCATCGCCTCATGAGCCGTCGATTGTCCCCTATCTTGAACAGTCAGGACTGTTCAAGATAGGGGACCCAATCCCTAATCCCTCCTAGTCAATCAGGCCTCAGGGCTAATCATTCAACTGAAACTGTCCTTCTGTTCCTGCTCTCCGACATCTACTCCGCTGTTGATAGATCTCAATTTACACTGCTGGCTCTCTTTGATGTCTCTGCTGCCTTCTTTGACATGGTTGACCATGTCATTCTGCTGCAACGCCTCGAGACCTCTTTTGGCATCAGAGGCCTTCCTCTTCTCTGGCTCCGTTCTTACCTTACTGGTCGTACTCACATGGTCATTTGTGGTATCTATAGAACTCCCTGGGTCTTGATCAAATATGATGTTCCTCAGGATTCTGTCTTGGGTCCTCTCCTCTGCCTCTTATACACGGCCGACATTCCATCCATATTCTCTAAACACTCGTCAACTGGTCAGTGGTCACCTCTATGCTGACGATGTACAGGCGCTTGTCCATGGTCCACCCTCTGCTCAGCTTGCTCTTACTGGCCGCATTGATGCTCTCTCTCTCTCTCTCTCTCTCTCTCTCTCTCTCTCTCTCTCTCTCTCTCTCTCTCTCTCTCTCGCTCTCTCTCTCCTTGCAATCTGGATGTCTTCCAATCGGCTCTCACTGAATCCAAATAAGATGCAGCTCATCTGGTTCGGCACTCACCAACAGCTTCTTAAGCTAGATTTCCCTCTTCTTGCAGAGAGATTCCAGTC
Organism: Aporrectodea caliginosa; assembly: GCA_020284085.1. Taxonomy (NCBI): domain Eukaryota; kingdom Metazoa; phylum Annelida; class Clitellata; order Crassiclitellata; family Lumbricidae; genus Aporrectodea; species Aporrectodea caliginosa. The sequence goes on along the minus strand of JACEVL010000112.1, from coordinate 1,175,046 downwards.
CTTCACTTTCCACTCCAGTGTACGAGATCTTGGCGTAGTCCTGGACAGCACCCTTACCTTTTCTGAACATATTGCCAATCTTAAACGTTCTTCTTACTTCCACCTGAGGCGTCTTAGAGCAATCCGACGCTCCGTTTCCTCCTCTGTCTTTACCTCTATAATTGTCCATGCCTTCATCTGCTCTCGGATCGATTACTGTAATTCGCTCTTGGTTGGTCTCCCAAATGTTCGTCTATGTCCTCTTCAGTCTGATCTAAATGCTGCGGCCAGACTAATAGCCCGACTTCCTCGCTCATCCCACATCTCTGCTTTCATGTTTGACCACCTTCATTGGCTCCCTCTTACTGCTCGGGTTCAGCTCAAGGTACTTTCTTTAATCTACCGGTCGTTTACTGGCCGAGCTCCCAAGTATCTCTGCGACCGTATCCGGCTGCCGACCTCGGCTACTTCTTTTTGCACACTACGCACATTAAACCGGCATGATCTCTTTGTCTCGGTAGCGAGAACTGCTATGGCTAAAACGCGAGCCTTTGCCTTCACTGGCCCTGCACTATGGAACCAGCTTCCTCGTTTGACACGCTCCTGTTTATTAACTGGTGCAGAAAAGTGCTGCTGCTGTTGATGATGATGATGCTGATAATAATAATAAATTATAATAAAAATAATAATAATAATAATAATAATAATAATAATAATAATAATAATAATAATAATAATAATAATAATAATAATAATAATACGATTTATATTGCAATGTAGTAGAGTTAAGGTCAAGATAGAGTGGGATCGTGAGTTAAATCGATAATCAACAACAACGAAGTTAATTCACCTTCAAAGTTACAAATAACGATGTGTAACAGAAATGTCACATGTTTAAAATTTGGTGAGAAAATTTAATGAGAATACGATTACTCTCACGATAGTTTGAACGTGCAAAAAATAAAGGTCATATTATAATTTTTAGGCTATGCGAGCAACCAAATCATATCGCAATTCAAAGTTTGTACTTGCCTTGCTCAGGCTTCTTTTCATTTATTTTATCGCTGCTTATGCTGGGTTTTTCCTCTAGGCTATCGCTGCCTTTGATGGCTGAAACTTCAATGAAAATTTACCGTGAAAAGACGGATATCGCAAGAAAGTTGAAAATCAGTTCAGGACGCAATGTGAAGTAAGGAACCTCTTTGATTAAGAAAATCAAAGAACATCCTTGTTGGATCTGTTATTGGGTTCACAGATAAACGTCTTAAAGCTCAGCCTTGCCCAACACTATAATCGAATAAATCGATTAGAAAATTATACTAAGAGTGCCTGTATTAGTACTTTATTTTAATTTATTGTACGCCTACGTGCGAAACATGTCAGATCGTAGCGTCGTGTTTCCTTAATTTCACAAAATTTGCCCCAAATCACAGCAATTTTTAGCATTTGGGGAAATTCAGGGCAAATGCCGAAAATCGCGGAATTCATGGCTTAAGTGACTTAGCGAATTCTTACTGACCCGAACCATAATGAGTGAGCGACCTTTCCTTAATTCATTCTCTCATCATCTATTGAACTTGTGACTTTCTGACTGACTTTGCGTATGCGGGCTTGTCTTTATGTCAGCTTGTCTGTCTGTCCTTTAGTCTTAATGTTATCTTTATTGTCTGGGTCAATAAAGCTAGGTGGTCATCGTCGTCGTTATCGTCATCATTTTGTCGACCTTCTTCTTCTGTGTCATTTTTTCAGTATTATTCACAAAACATTCAAGCATCATTATACCACTCCCATCCTCAAATCCCTCCATATTTTGCTAGAAATCCCAGAGTGAATCCACTTCAAAGTTCTATCACTAATTGCAACTGCCTACGCAATACTCCCAACCCAAATATCTTCTCGAAATCTTCACCATTCAGCCAACCAGCTCTACCCATCCTTCTCCTGTCTTAGTCTTTCTCGAACCCCGGTCACTCATCTCAAATCCTCCAACCGAGACATATCCAGCACTGATTACACCGCACCACGTCTCTGGAAAGACCTTCCTCCTGAAAAATTCTACTTCATTGCCAGTCAATGCAGTCACCCACGATCGTCTGCTTCAGGCTCCTCAATCCATCACCCCTCACACTTTCCACTGAAAACGATTCTAACATCTTCTAGAATGCTTACACCGACTCATCTGGTCCCAACCATACAAATCTCGACCTAAACGATACCAACCTTAACAGCTAATCTGCCTCCTTTGTCCTTCTGGCAACCATCTTCTAACTACCCTTTGGATAATTCCTCTGAATCGACACAACGCTCGTGAATAAGCTGGTTCCATGCACTTGGCTTTCGAATGGCGCTTTAGAAGTTTTGGAGATTACGACTACTATTATGAATGCGGTTCGAATCTAGGCGATCGCTCACCAAACAGAACAAAGAACAACGAGACGCTCAATATGCGGAATAACATTTTCGACTGCTCGCAGATCTGTCTGTCGGACTTCAGAGACTTCTACAGAAATGTTATTGTTACTCTTAATTTATAGTCTATACTAGCGTCCGAAAATTACGCATTAAATGGCATATCAGTCTAACGATCGATTTATAAATGATTTTATACTTGTAATTTAATTAAAGGCTATGGAATTCGTATCAAATATAAATTTGAATTAATGAGTAACACGGGCTATGCTTAGTTGGATGTGTAGCCTACCCTCTAACCCAAAATATGAAATTTTTAAATGCGTTTTAAAATGTGACAAGAAAACTCATTAACCTCGTCGATTCAATGCAAGTGAACTTTATGCTATTCCTTCAAGAATCAAGAACTATCAAATCAGAAGCCAATGAAACACTTAAAAATTACTTATCTAAGTTCATCGCAGCTAAAGATTCCTGGTGTATCAATCCAAACGATATTACGACCATACGGTTCTTTGGACACAATTGACTGCGTGTTTTTTATTATTTCAAAGACCACTTCATAATTATGTGCAGGGTCCCATTCCATTAGTCTCAATCAGCAGAATATGAGCGTCGTGGCATATGTACGAATATTCAAAACATTCGAGTCCATGAAAAGTGTAGGCCCCTACTGAACCTTATCTGTTTGTACCAGTATTGCCATCCCGTTGAGGCTTTCGAAACGCGACCAGCGGACAAAGCAAATATATCAGAAAACCATAGTTGTTAAAAACGATCAAATCAAAATTAAAAACGAAAAAAAACGTCGTTTTATTGAAAAAATAAAAAACAGAAAAACGAAAAAGAAAAAAATTTGACTTTACAACCAATTTTTATACCTTTGTCGTTGAGGCTTTCGTTGTCGTAGATTTACCAATGATTTGAATGCGTATTCACCAGTCGACGTTGTTTCGAATCCCAGACGTTGTTTCGAATCCCAGACGTTGTTCGAATCCCAGACACGTTGTTCGAATCCCAGACGTTGTTCCAATCCCAGACGTTGTTTCGAATCTCACCGCTGCTGCCACCAAATATGTCACCAACTCTTTTCTTTCTTAGTTGTGACCTACCCCAAAGAACTTTCCTTATCTCTACATATAAATTGCTCAACGACTTCTAACTGTTTAAGAATTAAATTGACACAGTTCTTTTCAATGTTTCTTTCTTTCTTCTTCAAACACAGTTTAATAACAACAAACAACTCTTGCCTTAAAACAACTGTACTACACTGTATAGTTCAAATTCACTGTCATCAGCAGTTTCTCAGTTTGGCGCGCTAACTGCACGTGCAGAGAATCTACCGTCAGCCAAAGTTTAGGCTACTTTAGGCCAAGCGCCCACGAGCCGACAGCGCAACTAAGGCCTAAGACTAAACCCGCTTAACAATCGATACACATTATATATATATCAACCTAAAGAACACCTGTGCTCATTATGTATGCAAAACATTAGTTCACACAGAGAAATAACGATGCTGACCAAATACGTAATGGATCAATCGATGGATTGAGTCCTCATAACGGTGCCTTAAACAACATGCAGCCACGTTCTTACTAGTAGTAGGAAAACTAGTATTTTCTATATTCGGTCACCTCTGATTATCAAGACACGGACCTCTAATGGACATTGATCTCTGGACAACCCCTCTGATATGACGCAGCACTCGTGAATAAGATGAGTCTTTGCGCTTAGCTTTAGAAATGTGTAGTTTACGATTACGATTACGAAGAAGTTTGCAACGAATGTCTAAATTTGCAGGAAACTCCTGTGCAAGACGCTCAGTTTTCTTAACACTCTGAGAACTCAATCGACATTGACTATGGAATAAGTGTTTTGACTGCAATACACACTAAGAAAAGTTTGTAAGCATTACCGAATTGCTTCGATAACATTGGTTCATGAAATTTCTTTAAAAGGCATCTGTTGCAAGTTGTTGATGATGATGATGATAATTGATGATGATGATGATGATGATGATGATGATGATGATGATGATGATGATGATGATGATGATGATGATGATGATGATGATGATGATGATGATGATGATGATGATAATAATAATAATAATAATAATAATAATAATAATAATAATAATAATAATAATAATAATAATAATTATAATAATAATCTTCTTTTAATTTCGAACTGACAAAAACGCTGGATGATTCCAAATCGGTATGAACGGATGATCACAAGTTATTACAGGAGTCGAATTTAACTGTTTACGACAGCCATGCAAGGCGCCCATCACGTCCTACATCTCATTTTACCAACGCGCCATCTCGCAAATGATAGGCTGAGTGGACCACACCTGAATGATACGCAACTATTCTTGTGAATAGTAAGTATGCATATGGTCATTTACAAGAAACTCACGAAGGCGCTAATAGTCCAATCTTTTGATAATTTCACGTATAATCCTACAATCAAAATTCTATATAATCTTCATGGCAATGTTCAATATTGGATAGTAGCGACAAACTCCTCTGAATCCTTTTGAAACTCAATATTGTCTACGCACAAGCCAGCCACTCCGCAAATTTTACTGCATTAAGTGTATTTAAATTTGAGCGGCTTTGTTGTCTGAATGCACACGCGGTCTTGGGATGTTGTATCACTCCACCACATAATCGGGTGTGGACTTTTGCATTTTTTGACCCCACTCTATGGAACGACTACCTCCCGCGGGTCACTCATTGCTGCGGCTTTCGTGCATCCTTTCGCTATTTAAAACCAGCCTTATTTTCTCTGGTCTCTTGCACTCGGTGCGTCTCTGATTGGCGTAGCACTGTGAGGGGCGTCAAATAAATTTACAGATACAATTCAATACAATCATGTTCTAACCATATTTTGGTCATGTGTAAATTAGTTAAATTTCACATAGGCAGAATTAGAACTTTCTTCCACTTTCTATCTGAGTTATTCCGTAATTCGCTGTTCAATGGCGTCACTAAGGGCGATCTGCACGAACTACAAATGGTTCAAAAGTCTCATGCTTAATTCTTGCATTTCAAATTAAATGTCGTGACAAGAGTTACAAGAGTTGTGTACAGAGTTAAATCAAATGTACGCTTTTGGTTCTAATCAAAATAACTGTTCACTATTTATAATATTCAGCTGAAGTCCTGAGGAAGTACATGCAGCATGGAAATGGATTCCTTAGTGCTTTAATTCTTTCACGAGAGTTCAGAACATAATATTATTACTGGGAAACAATGCAGTAAGACTGAAATTTGATTAGTGTGGTATGCAGAGCACGAAATAGTCTTCAGAATTACCCCTTAATTATACTATCCACGGTTGGATCAGGTAACGGAAATGATCGTTGCTGAAATACATGAAGGTGCTGCTTTTGAATGTTTTATAACCGGACATTACCGCTGATGTGGATCTTCTGGCTGAACTGCTAAAACTCGTGGATCCGTCGCTATTAATTTTGGAACAGGAAGCAAATCGGTTTGGATAGGAAATCACCTGCGCCAAGCACACGTGGATAAGACGTTGAAAGGAGATCTTGACCCTCTGACGTCGGACCACACACAGGTTGGAGATGAGGCGAAGACTGACGTTCGCAGAAATAGCAACTGCAACACTCAAGTAATTGATGAATGATGATGCTGATGAGGTTCGGAAATGAGACTACTTCAGGAACTCTTCCCAGCCAGATTCTGTTAAGAGCAAACAATTCAGAGCAAAAACTGAAGGCGTATGATTTTAAGAAAAACAGACTTAATTTCTTTTGGGATTTCGCCAGAGCTTTACTTAGGAAACTTGTTTGACAAGGCGTATCCTGCTGATTAGTTGTATGTGAGGCGCCCTTGTAGCGGTATGGCCGCGTTACGGCGCCATATAAACTGTCGTTATTATTATTATTATTAAACTTGTGCAAAGAAATTAAAAACGCTGGTAAGAGTATATGAAACAACAACAGAAGGAAAGAAGTTGGAAAGAAGATTCGTTCTAGTGACATCACAACACAAATATGAGAAATGTTAATGTTAAAAATATCCATAATTGCATATTCTGTTCAAATAGAAGACTGTCATTTGTTACAATGTGTAAATTTAAATTAATTGATAATTTAAACGAGACTGAAACTAATTTATTCATCCAAATACTGAAAACATTGTTTCATCTGTAGAACATTTCGAGTTCTCTTGGACTCTAAATCATGCTCGATGATGCAGAATGTTTTCCAGTCGTTCGGACAAACTAGAAGGCTAATATTTGATTGCACATGTTGTAACATGATAAATCAATTTTCAGTTGATCGCTTTCTATATCTGTGAGAAAATTAAGATATTCGTAAGATCATCCAATGTCTCGCTTCTCCGAGTCTTTAATAGGACAAATATTCAATTATTCATGTCGAACAGATTCTAAATTCTCGTTGAATAGTTTGTCATACTTAATGAAGGTATCTTGTCGCTCTCAGTGTTAATGCGCTGGAAACGTTGCTTTCATCTTTCATCGACTTATCCAAAACAAACATGAATTCTTCGGAACAATAACGTACTCTCTTTAAAATACTATTGATTCAACGCTTTAATTATGCCATTAAACACGATGCTAGAAAGTTAATAACGCCTCATTATTTCATTATTGGTATAGGAGTTGACTTCTCTGGCACCAGCTCATTAGTGCACCCAGACACAAATCCAGACACTCAAGCCGTAGACTGTGTGGAATTCCAGGCCGCTGATCACAGACCAACTGACTGAGTGCCAACAGGCAGATAGACGCAGACAGGCAAAAGTAGCTGAGTATGCATACATAATCGATGTCTTAATAGTCAGAGTTAAGATAAGACTAGAAGAGTTCAGTCCAGCAGATGGTCAGATAAGTCAGACCGTCAGCCAAGCAGTACGATAGTTTCTTGTCACCATCGATGTACACTGTTTACAATAAACGACTATTTCTGTAATATTTTGTTCTATTTGAACAAATTCCAAAAGTTGCCTTCAAATTATGTTTTCTTATGCAAGAGGCTTCAATCGTCGTGATTGCTTAAAATTGCCGATGTCCACATAAATGTTTTCTAAACATTCTTTCTCTATTTTGTTTTCAGTACTAAATTCTAAGTCACTAAACTTTCTTTTTCGATTTTCTCCGTTTCACCAAAAGTGCGCATAGAACAGTCTACTTCTCATGCGACGATACTGTAGACTGTTTTGTGAAGCGTCCTAGAAGTAGCTTGCTACCAACGACGCTATATAAATGGTCGTAACTACAATTACAATTCTTACACAGCCATCTTTACTGTGTAGGCCTACTCGTCTCCATATTTGGCATTCACAAAGAGAGACTGCTTCGTAAAAACATATCAGATTTTCAATTACAGCCACCAAAAGATATCGGTCCTGTAGGATTTAATTAGGATGATGATGATGATGATGATGATGATGATGATGATGATGATGATGATGATGATGATGATGATGATGATGATGATGATGATGATGATGATGATGATGATGATGATGATGATGATGATGACATACTGATTAGACTGGATGCAATATTGATTGAGGTGCGTTAAATCAGTCACGCTGTCGACAGCACAATAGTAACAAGGCAATCTCTTTATTTTTACTCTTGATGATTGAAGCGCTCAGCTACATATCTCGGAAACACTTTGAAACTTCAGATAACGCTGAATGTATTTGCAAGTTGTCCATCTGCTGCAAGACTAAATCGCTTATAATTGTTGAGTTTTTGTAACTGGTCTGATATATTCAGTTGGTGTTTTCTATCTGCAACAATACACTGAAAAAATTGTTTGATTAAGATGTAGTGAACATCACAATCGCTGTGTTTTTGCCATGAGGCTATTTCTCCTCGTGCAGGCACGTCCGGACATACGAAGAAGCTCTCATCAAAACGTCCAAAATTCGCGGTATAAACAACAATAGGACTAAGTTCGACACTCAAATGTACCAATAACACTAGACAACAAATTTTAACTTTTTTGCTTCGGAAAACACTTTAGCTGTTTTATATAGAATTTGGCACGCTGAATCCAGTGGTGTTCTCAGAATGTTTGTATCAAGTAAAGTTTTTGAGAAAAATGGCATTCAAGATTTTAACTGAAATACCTAGAAAATTAGTTAGCGCATACATTTACAATGTCCTTGTTATTTAATTTTTGGACACTTTAAAACTGAACAGCTTCTGATTTGCGTTTGTAGTCAATTTCAGAAGCCTCTCTGATCAATGTCCGAAAGTAGTCAGCCAGCATACTATTGCTCCACACACCCAGGAGTCGTTTCTCCATTGTGGCAATGTCCTGACGAAATCGTTCGCCATGTTAATCGCTGACATCACTAAGATTTGCTCGGAAAAATTCAGACTGTAATGAAAGAAATGTATTTTTAGTTACATCCATCAGATGCAATGCTTGAAGCATCCTTTCAACCAGCTGAATATAATTTGGTGATTTGTTATTGCCCAGAAAGTTGACGTTCTTCAAAGAGTGCCACACAGTTAACTCAACTTTTGCAGAAGTTAATGAAAGCAACTGTCATTCATCAGTTCTCTGATCTGTGGACCAGCAAATAATTATGCCTCCTCATATCTTGGCTTCACTATGCGAGGAAACTTGTCTCTTAAGATTTTTGAACCCCTTCACCTCTTTGTTCAATGACTTGACAAAGCTCTTCACTAGTCCAAGCTTGATGTGAGGAGGTGTCAAGAAAATCCTACTGGGTTCAACAATTGGTTCGTGCTAAACTTTACTTTGGCGTGGTACCAAATATTTGCGACATGGACAGTTGGTAGTGGGAATCTTTGCATAAATGAAACAATACTTTGTATACCCTAGTTGCATCCAACAAGAAGCTGAAGAAGTGCTAGAAACTTCAATACACCACACAGATAACAGGTATGCCTACTGACTGCATGGATAGATGACAGTAACAGTTTATTATTATTAGTTCCGTGTGCCAACAGATTCCAGCCCTGAATCTGAGAGCCCAGCAATAATTCCGCTTGATCCTTTCACGAATTTCAGTCCCTGACTAGGTTATTAAATTTTAGCCCAGGTTGAGTTATCAAATGAAGCTCACGGCACTGCAGTGGATGGAAATCAGGATCAATACAGTCATCTGTTTCCTTTGTCACAGTTTCACCAACGTCTCCGATGGTCAAAACAGCCCGTGGATTGGGTAGGCCTACAGCAAGGCTGTCATCATGTGGTAGTGGTCTCAGTGCATATAGAAGATTAGGATGCTCAATTGGTTTCTTGTAGTAGTATGTCAAAGGCCGCGTTGAATTCACCCCCAACCCTGCCGTGAATTCACCCCCGGCCATCCGTCCGAAAGCCTTGGGGAGCCCCCAACCCCCCAAACAATTATACGACCATTGAACCAACCCAGCCCACACCGACACAAGCGGTTTGGATTCACCCTTCCAGCCTATATTCTAAAAAGGCACTCTACAGTTTTGGGGCCAAGACTCGCAGCCTCGCATGGGTTAGGCCAATTCTATTTTTTTTTGCACTCAAAGAATATTTTTAAGTAATCAATTGAATAAATATATAGATTAATATATATACATACAAAATGACAGGGAAAAATTCGTGCAAATATCTTTCAATCGGTAAAAACACTTTCTGCTCTCGTAGGTGCATCGGGCAGTATTGTTTTACTCACCTATATCTGTTGCGTAATGGTGGTGGAACTAAACCATGCGCTAGATGTGGTAGGGGCATTAAAACACAAGTAATAGATTTCTGCATGGATTGTGGCTATTACACTGCTAAATTAAGGCTTGTTCGTGAGTTTCGAGAAGAGTGCAAACGACTTTCATCAATCACAATTTGAAAACCAATTGAACAAATGATTTGGTTTATGTATGAACTGTGAACATGATATTATCAGATAAAGAAAATATAATAAATTTGTAAATAAAGTGAAGGAAATAATAATATATAAAACCAATTGAATAAATATTTTGTATAATATATTAAGATTTTGTTATTGAAACACACACACAAATATTTTGGATGGCTTTATCTATGGATGAATACATTGAGCAGCTGCTAGCTGAGTTTAACGGACCTCCAGCTCTCCGGAAGATTATACGGAACATTCTTGATGAGCCTATACCACAGGCAACCAAACAACGCTTGTTGAAACCGCTTCTCCCGAGGCCTATTCCTCCAGTGCGAAAACAAAGAGGTGTAAAACGCAAAGCCCTTCTCACAGAGTTCGATCCCCTCCTATCTAAGAAAAATAAAGATGGCCCGCCACCCTTTCAACTGCACAAAGAGTTTACTAATCAGCTTAGAGACTATCGTGCGAATGTTCCTCATGGTCATGGGTTAGAGGGAGACGCGTTGACTTTCTTGAGTGTAATGCAGCCGGGCATCGAGGCACTACTCAATGATCAGCTTATCATTCAGCACGGTGTCAAATACTCACAAGTGTTAACGGTTGAGTTGGAAAAGTTGGGACCAACCATTGATAATGTGTATGACGACAAGGCTGCCCCCGGCACCGTCACCACCACCGCTTACTAACCAGGGTTCCCAGGTCAAAAGCGAGTTATTTCACTAGATATTTGTATTGCAAACTATTACTTTCGGAGTAAACCAGCACCCATCACCAATGCGGGCAATATCAAAGGAGCTGTGCAAGCGGTCAAAGCCGAAGTTTTAAAACACCTTGAGTCGTATACTAACCAGGGTTCAGGCTGGAGGTTAAAGCGAGTTATGGCACTAGATATTTGTATTGCAAACTATCAACCAATTCGAGGCCAGAGTTACTTTCCAACGCCTAAATACATACCTCCTCGCACGGTCATAAATGTGAGGAATGAGGACAACCGCTGCTTTGAATGGGCCATTCTCTCTGCTTTATATCCAGCAGAGCAAAACCCACATCGTCCAAGCAAATATCGTGCCCACCTCAAAAAGCTGGATTTCACTGGAATCAAATTTCCAGTAGAGGTAACCAGCATCGATAAATTTGAACGACAGAATTTAGGCGTATCGGTATGCGTGTTTGGGTGGAACAAGGGGTTGTATCCGTTCCGTGTATCAAACCAGAACACGGATCACAATGTTGACCTTCTACTACTATCCGACGGTGAGAATCGGCATTATGTCTGGATTAAAGACCTAGGCCGAATTATAAATTAGTAGAGCGCAATTTTATTTTTGAACAACCGGGTTTCGACAACCACAATTCTACATAGAAATATAGTGCCAAGATGGGGCAAGAAACAAGAACCAAAACCAAGTCCAAACTCGATATACCAACCAAAGCCAAGACTAGTCCGATATACCAACCGAAACCAAGACCAGCCGGATATACCAACCAAAACCAAAACTAGCCCGATATACCAACCAGAAGATCCCAGACTAGACAGATATACCAACCGAAACCAAGACCAGCCCGATGTACCAACCAAAGCCAAACCCAAACTAGATGCACCAACCAAAACCAAGTCCAAACTCGATATACCAACCAACACCAAACCCAAACTAGATGTTCCAACCAAAACCAAGACCAGCCCAATGCACCAACCAAAACCACGACTAGCCAGATATACCAACCAAAAAACCAAGACCAAACTCGATGCACAACCAAAACCAAGGGCAAACTCGATATGCCAACCGAAACCAAGACCAACCACGATATACCAACCAACACCAATCCCAGACAGATGTACCAACCAAGACCAAGACTAGCTCGATGTACCAACCAAAACCAAGACAAGACTCGATATACCAACTAGAACCAATCCCAAACAGGTGTACCAACCAAAACCAAGGCAAGACTCGATATACCAACTAGAACCAATCCCAAACAGGTGTACCAACCAAAACCAAGGCAAGACTCGATATACCAACTAGAACCAATCCCAAACAGGTGTACCAACCAAAACCAAGACAAGACTCGATATACCAACTAGAACCAATCCCAAACAGGTGTACCAACCAAAACCAAGACAAGACTCGATATACCAACTAGATCCCAAACACCAACCAAAACCAAGGCAAGACTCGATATACCAACTAGAACCAATCCCAAACAGGTGTACCAACCAAAACCAAGGCAAGACTCGATATACCAACTAGAACCAATCCCAAACAGATGTACCAACCAAAACCAAGAAAGACCAAATACCAACTATAAACAGGTGTACCAACCAAAACCAAGGCAAGACTCGATATACCAACAAGAACGATGTACCAACCAAAATGCACCAACCAAAACCCAAGACCAGACTCGATGTACCAACCAAAACCAAGACCAAACTCGATGCACCAACAAAGACCAAACTGCATACCACCATCCAAAACCCAAAACACGATGTACCAACCAAAAATCCAAATATATGCACCAACAAAAACAAAGACTAGCCCGATGTACCAACCCAAGACTAGCCCGATGGACCAGCCGAAACAAAGGCCAAACTCGATATACCAACCAAATCCAAGACCAACCCAAGCAATGTACCAACCAAAAACCAAGGCCAACCACGATATGCCAACCAAATCCAAGACCAACCCAGAATGTACCAACCAAACCAAGACTAGCCCGATATACCAACAAAACCCAAGACTAGCCCGATGGACCAACCGAAACAAAGGCCAAACTCGAAATACGAAACAAAAGCCAAGACCAAACCCGATATACCAACGAAAACCAAGGCCAAATCCGATGCCCCAGCCAAATGCAAGAGCAAAATCCAAAATACCGACAAAACCACGAGACAAGGCCCAAAACACCAATTTTTCCAATAGATACACCAACACAGACCAAGGTCTACACCGGCATACCAATCCGAGACAAGATCTACACGATATGGCTGCCCGATGTCTACACCAGCCCCAGCCAATATCCGCACGAGTACAAAGTGTCGCCACAACCCCACTAGGCACCATACGAAATTTCCAAAACTACTCGTCGTCGAAACAACCAATTGGACAAATAGTTGTCGAAGAGAATATAGATATTTCGTTTGTATGCCAGTTGTCGGAAAGTACAATAGTACAAATTCCAAAACTACTACGTCGAAACAACCAATTGGACAAATAGTTGTCGAAGAGAATATAGATATTTCGTTTGTATGCCAGTTGTCGGAAAGTACAATAGTACAAATTCCAAAACTACTACGTCGAAACAACCAATTGGACAAATAGTTGTCGAAGAGAATATAGATATTTCGTTTGTATGCCAGTTGTCGGAAACAAACAAAGAGATATAGTAGTGCAAAGCACAATAGTACAAATTCCAAAACTACTCGTCGTCGAAACAACCAATTGGACAAATAGTTGTCGAAGAGAATATAGATATTTCGTTTGTATGCCAGTTGTCGGAAACAAACAAAGAGATACAGTATTCCAAAGTACACACAAGAGTACAATGGCTGTGCAAGCAACATTCGAGAGTATAGGTATTCGAACCAAGAAGTCGATATCGCACCACCTATTGGTCGAAAATGCCTACGAGAACAACCTCTTGTCGGACATTTCCAGAGTCGACTACCTAGCCAAACACAGGGGCAGCACACACCTTCGCCCACTAGACGGTCTTCCAGTATTTGTAGACGATATATATGTTTTTGGCTATCTTCGCAAGGAAGACATCGTGGAAACCAAAGGACAAATTCTATGTACCACGGGAGATACCGGTTCTGCAAAGAACATATTGTCTCGTGTTGTACTTGCGGTGCGCACAGCAATGGGCGGAACAGACGATGGTGCTTGTCGTCGCATACCAACCAACCTCCTCCAAACCATTGCCCTCCACAAGGAAGCCGGAAGCACAATTCGTGCCACAGTCGCAAGAATCGAAGAAAATACGGACTGTGCAGCCAAAACGAAATGGCTGGAACTATACGAGGGCAAAGAACCAGTCGGCCTATTTGTGGCAAAGGTAGATGTTTCCGAGATTCCCATAGAGGAATTGCAAGCGGCACTACCAACATTCGAGAGGCAGCTCCTATCCCATGGCTATGGGCTATATTCTATCGACTACACCCAAGACTTCTCCGGTGTCCTCGATCGCAAAACCCTCGTAGAATATCTATGCAGGACACACAACTTTCGAGAGCAAGGCGATTTCTACAGCGCGATGTGCTACAAAGAAGGACCAACAATTTTGGACAACACCAACAGCGTCGGAAACCATGTCTGCACATGGATCCAAAATACCCCAAATGGTAGCACCACTCGCACAAAAATCTACAACAAAATTGTCTCGAATTTCGAGGCGGGAGATGTCCAAGCCACAATTGGGGCCCATCTCTCCGAATATGTAGATTGTCCAAACGAACATCTTCGCAAAACCTTCCACCACCCAGATGTACAAGAAAGAGGATGCACACGAATCGAGGTATCGCTATACGGATGTTTCGGCGACCAACTCTCCACAGACACCGCCAAAACCGTTGTAGACGAGGTACTAGAGTTGGTATCTCCGAACAACGATGGACTATTCGTCGTGCAAACCCCGGAACAACAATGGAGGAACCTCGCTGCAGGTCTAGATAGATGCCTTGTCTTGGCCAATCGTCCGCAAGGCGAAATCTATGTAGCTTGGTATGCCCATACGAGAACCGGCAGAGTCGCGGGTATACGAATCTCCCCAACACAGACTACTATGGAAGACGACAAAAAATGGGAGAGAGCCGTTTCTTGGGCCGCAGGAGATTTCGGATTTCGCGCCTGCCCCATCTTCCGCATAGACATACTTTCTATCGAACCGGAAAATATCGAGATAGCACCTCTACAATGCTACACCAAGGACCAGGATTCTAGGACAATTCTAGCTGCCAGCAAAATGCCAATGCAACTACACGAAGGAGCACCAGATCCGGCAATACTTCTTCCAGAAACTCTGCATATTTCGTGGATTTGGAGAAAAAAGAAGACCCACTCCATCGGTGTCGAACAGTCCGAATTCGAACTACAGAAAGTAGCAACGAGCAGAAAAATCTCTATGCTTTCGAAGGCTGGTAGAGAGGCGCGCTTGCGGGACATAGAAGACGCTCTATTGGCACACGAATGGCGACAACAAACAGTAGATCTTCGAGAGGAACGAATCCTCCGCGAGAAAGAACAATACCAAAGACGAAAGACCGAGCTGGAAGAAATGCGTGCCTTTGTCGAGATCCAGAAGCGAAACAAAGCGCTTTCGATCCAAAGATACGAGAAAGTAGTATCTGCGCTACAAGGACCAACAAAGAAGGTGTCGGATCTAGCAAAATCCGAGACATGGTGCTGCCAAGTTCTTGGATATATTTGTCCAAACAAGTGCTACAAAACTTTTCCAGCCCGCCAGACCGTCGAAGGTATTCGAGTTGTTCTAGCACCTCGCAAACCCGCAGCAAACGACGACGAGGGGGAGCCAATAGTTGTATGGGCCACCAAAGCACTCTCGAAGATTCTCGAAGGATGTGCAGACGACTTCCAGATAGAGCAGGCAAAAAACAAAAACATATGCTACCTACCCGCAAACAAGGAGTGCAGACTATATATCGATATTCTACCACAGAAGTCGTTTCTACCCACCACAAAAGAGAACGAAGAAATCTATGGACCTCCCACCACCATATTCTGGAACCCAATTGTAGTAGTTGTGGCACCAACGCCTGGAAAAAAGAAGGTTTTGCAAGAACTAGCCGACAAAACCCAGGAATTCTGCAGCGAAATAGCAAAGCAAGAACTGGAAGAAGCCAAGACTCGCATGTTTGTCGCCCCATCCCCAATCGCAAAAGACTGCGCCAGGACAATGGACTTGGAAGAAGGAGAGTATGGCTGCCGACAATACGCACTAGCAATGTTTCGTGGGACACCTCGAATAGTACTATTTCTCTACTCTATTGGCCGAGAAGCAGAAAAAGACTGCACAGGAATACCAGTCTATGGTTTCTTCCTACAAGCCGAACTGGAGAGACTCGGTGGTGCAAAAGCTATAGCAGAAGCCCGTGCCCCAATTCGATGCCATCTTGGAAAAGAGAGGACAACACCACAGAAAAGAAAGGATCGTCTAGCCACAGTTGCCCTCGTACTACACACAGACAAAGAATAGACCCCTACAAACGGGTTGTATCGCAACAGCCTACTGTACAACCACAAATCCCTGCTCGATACAGAAAACGGCACAACTATTCCAACCAACTACATAGAGCCCACCAAGTTTCCAATCCAACCACTCTCGTGCCGTATCCGCAGAGATGTGTCCTACAATTTTCCCACCCAAATCTGGATCCAACTTTGCAACAAGAGAATCCAACTCCTTTCGACTATTCCACTCTTTTCGACAAGAGCTACTATCGTACACCTCCCGCCTTTTCCGGAACTCGTTTGGTGGAAAATGCAACATACGACCACCTGGGAATCTTTGCAGGTCCATAGTTGTGGTATATCTCCTATTCCAAATAGATATACTTCTACAAGTGGGAGGAAAAAGAGATCGTTTGGCCACAATCGTCGCAGGTCCACAAAAAGACTAGAAGGCAACGAGCCCTTCTCGAATACAAAACAAATATCCACGATGCCAACCAACTACATAGAGCTCTCCAAATTTCCACCCACACCAATATTGTGCAATCTCTGTGGATATATGTCCCACAATCTGTCCCAACGAAGCTACACCCAATTCGGCAACGAATCTACGAATATCTTGCCGATCCAACCATTCCTTTCGAACCCCACAATCGTAGATTTCTCGTGCTTTTCGAAACTAGTTGTAGTTCCATATTTTTTGTCTCCCAAAAACCATATACAAAGCGGTAGAAACATATACACAACAAAACCAAAATCGACAAATAGAATTGCAAACACCAACAAGGACAACTCCTTGTTCGGTGCAGAATACAATACAACCAACTACATAGAAACTCGACGAACCATTGTCCGAAAGATCTATACTACAAACTCTACAAGGAAAGCAGAGAGATACGACACACACAAGCAACCATTCGAAGCTTCTCCAACAAAAATCGGAGTATACGAGCGCCCCACATCCGCATGCATTCTCTACATCGAACCAGAAACATTCTAGGTCGGAAAAAAGTACCAACAACTACGACTCCCTGTTCGAGGTAGAATACAACCAACTATACGAGATATCCCCAGCCAACACAGAGGACAAAACCACCACCCAAACCAACCACATATAGCTTCCCGGGTTTCCAACCCAACCACTCTTGTGCGGTTTCTTCCGAGATATGGCCGAGGATTTCCACCGCGAGCGGGGCGTTGGAATGCGTCCTCGAACCAGTACAGCCTTGTATAGCGAAGCCCCGCGAGCGGGGCGTTGGAATGCGTCCTCGAACCAGTACAGCCTTGTATAGCGAAGCCCCGCGAGCGGGGCGTTGGAATGCGTCCTCGAACCAGTACAGCCTTGTATAGCGAAGCCCCGCGAGCGGGGCGTTGGAATGCGTCGCCAGCAGGGTATAGCGAAGCCCCGCGAGCGGGGCGTTGGAATGCGTCCTCGTTGGAATGCGTCCTCGAACCAGTACAGCCTTGTATAGCGAAGCCCCGCGAGCGGGGCGTTGGAATGCGTCCTCGAACCAGTACAGCCTTGTATAGCGAAGCCCCGCGAGCGGGGCGCAATGCGTCCTCGAACCAGTACAGCCTTGTATAGCGAAGCCCCGCGAGCGGGGCGTTGGAATGCGTCCTCGAACCAGTACAGCCTTGTATAGCGAAGCCCCGCCAATGCGTCCTCGAACCAGTACAGCCTTGTATAGAAACAGCCCGCGAGCGGGGCGTTGGAATGCGTTCCTCGAACCAGTACAGCCTTGTATAGCGTGGCGGGACAAAACGAGAAGGATCGTTCCACGAGCGGACAACTAGCCAGCCACAAGTCCATCTCGGATACAGAATACGAAAACACGATGCCAACCAACCACATAGAGTTCTCGAACTTCCAGTCTATCCACTTTTGTGCCGTTTCTGCAGAGAAATTCCCCACGATCTCTCCCCCAACGAATGTATATCCAACTTTGCAACGAAAGATCGAAGTTCTTCCCGGTTCTTCTACTCTTCTTACAGGAATCGCGATATCTCGTCCTTTCGAAATTTGTCGAAGGGAAACGATGGAGGACACCCGTTTTGGAATATTTGCTGTTCCATTCCACCAAACTTTGCAGTATAGAACTATATTCCAAACATCCAGCCAAGTTCTACATAGGGATTCGAGACTTGCGAGTTCTATATTCGAAAACATCTGGCATATTTGCTAGTTCCACAGACAAAACATATAGAAAATGCGAGTTCCATATTCGAATACATGTCCACACGAATTCCAAATTGGGTATGTCTCGCCAGTTCCGCATTCGAACATCTAGAAGATTCGCAATTCCACATTCGAAAAACTTCTTGTAGATTTTTGCGAAAACATATCCATATTCGCAATTCCACATTCCAAAACATCCAGCATGCACGCGGGAAAAAAACAGCTCGCATATTCGCGGGTTCCACATTCGAAAAAACATCTCGCATATTCGCAATTCTGCATTCGAAAATCTAGAAGATACATACAGCACATTTGGGAGTTCCATATTCGAAGCATTTTGTAGATTTGCGAATATACGCACACGCCCGCGAATTCTACATGCGGAAAAAACATCTCGCATATTTGCGAAAACATCTCGAGTTCCATCTATACACGATCCAACAAGAATATAGATTGGAGTTTGTCCATTGGCCGGGCACTTTCCATAGACCAATCTTCGAAAGGTCTACATGTGGATCGCATCGAGATACAGTAGAGATATAGTCGAGATATAGTCGAGATACAGCACACGAGATATAGTCGAGATGCGATCCACATGTAGACCTTTCGAAGATTGGTCTATGGAAAGTGCCCGGCCAATGGACAAACTCCAATCTATATTCTTGTTGGATCGTGTATAGATGGAACTCGAGATGTTTTCGCAAATATGCGAGATCTTTTTTTCGCATGTAGAATTCGCGGGCGTGTGCGTATATTCGCAAATCTACAAAATGCTTCGAATATGGAACTCCCAAATGTGCTGCATGTATCTTCTAGATTTTCGAATGCAGAATTGCGAATATGCGAGATGTTTTTTCGAATGTGGAACCCGCGAATATGCGAGCTGTTTTTTTCCGCGTGCATGCTGGATGTTTTGGAATGTGGAATTGCGAATATGGATATGTTTTCGCAAAAATCTACAAGAAGTTTTTCGAATGTGGAATTGCGAATCTTCTAGATGTTCGAATGCGGAACTGGCGAGACATACCCAATTTGGAATTCGTGTGGACATGTATTCGAATATGGAACTCGCATTTTCTATATGTTTTGTCTGTGGAACTAGCAAATATGCCAGATGTTTTCGAATATAGAACTCGCAAGTCTCGAATCCCTATGTAGAACTTGGCTGGATGTTTGGAATATAGTTCTATACTGCAAAGTTTGGTGGAATGGAACAGCAAATATTCCAAAACGGGTGTCCTCCATCGTTTCCCTTCGACATTTCGAAAGGCACGAGCTATCTACGATGGTGGGTCGCTGTAGAGAAGAGTAGAAGAACCGGGAATGAATCTTTCGTTGCAAAGTTGGATATACATTCGTTGGGGAGAGATCGTGGGGAATTTATCTGCAGAAACGGCACAAAAGTGGATAGACTGGAAGTTGGGAGAACTCTATGTGGTTGGATGGCATCGTGTTTTCGTATTCTGTATCCGAGATGGACTTGTGGCCGGCTAGTTGTCCGCTCGTGGAACGATCCTTCTCGTTTTGTCCCGCCACTATACAAGAACTGGTTCGAGGACGCATTGGTTTTCCTGTGCGAACGCCCCGCTCGCGGGGCTTCGCTATACAAGGCTGTACTGGTTCGAGGACGCATTCCAACGCCCCGCTCGCGGGGCTTCGCTATACAAGGCTGTACTGGTTCGAGGACGCATTCTCCCCGCTCGCGGGGCTTCGCTATACAAGGCTGTACTGGTTCGAGGACGCATTCCAACGCCCCGCTCGCGGGGCTTCGCTATACAAGGCTGTACTGGTTCGAGGACGCATTCCAACGCCCCGCTCGCGGGGCTTCGCTATACAAGGCTGTACTGGTTCGAGGACGCATTCCAACGCCCCGCTCGCGGGGCTTCGCTATACAAGGCTGTACTGGTTCGAGGACGCATTCCAACGCCCCGCTCGCGGGGCTTCGCTATACAAGGCTGTACTGGTTCGAGGACGCATTCCAACGCCCCGCTCGCGGGGCTTCGCTATACAAGGCTGTACTGGTTCGAGGACGCATTCCAACGCCCCGCTCGCGGGGTTTCGCTATACAAGGCTGTACTGGTTCGAGGACGCATTCCAACGCCCCGCTCGCGGTGGAAATCCTCGGCCATATCTCGGAAGAAACCGCACAAGAGTGGTTGGGTTGGAAACCCGGGAAGCTATATGTGGTTGGTTTGGGTGGTGGTTTTGTCCTCTGTGTTGGCTGGGGATATCTCGTATAGTTGGTTGTATTCTACCTCGAACAGGGAGTCGTAGTTGTTGGTACTTTTTTCCGACCTAGAATGTTTCTGGTTCGATGTAGAGAATGCATGCGGATGTGGGGCGCTCGTATACTCCGATTTTTGTTGGAGAAGCTTCGAATGGTTGCTTGTGTGTGTCGTATCTCTCTGCTTTCCTTGTAGAGTTTGTAGTATAGATCTTTCGGACAATGGTTCGTCGAGTTTCGTTGGTGGGCTCTATGTAGTTGGTTGTATTGTATTCTGCACCGAACAAGGAGTTGTCCTTGTTGGTGTTTGCAATTCTATTTGTCGATTTTGGTTTTGTTGTGTATATGTTTCTACCGCTTTGTATATGGTTTTGGGAGACAAAAAATATGGAACTACAACTAGTTTCGAAAAGCACGAGAAATCTACGATTGTGGGGTTCGAAAGGAATGGTTGGATCGGCAAGATATTCGTAGATTCGTTGCCGAATTGGGTGTAGCTTCGTTGGGACAGATTGTGGGACATATATCCACAGAGATTGCACAATATTGGTGTGGGTGGAAATTTGGAGAGCTCTATGTAGTTGGTTGGCATCGTGGATATTTGTTTTGTATTCGAGAAGGGCTCGTTGCCTTCTAGTCTTTTTGTGGACCTGCGACGATTGTGGCCAAACGATCTCTTTTTCCTCCCACTTGTAGAAGTATATCTATTTGGAATAGGAGATATACCACAACTATGGACCTGCAAAGATTCCCAGGTGGTCGTATGTTGCATTTTCCACCAAACGAGTTCCGGAAAAGGCGGGAGGTGTACGATAGTAGCTCTTGTCGAAAAGAGTGGAATAGTCGAAAGGAGTTGGATTCTCTTGTTGCAAAGTTGGATCCAGATTTGGGTGGGAAAATTGTAGGACACATCTCTGCGGATACGGCACGAGAGTGGTTGGATTGGAAACTTGGTGGGCTCTATGTAGTTGGTTGGAATAGTTGTGCCGTTTTCTGTATCGAGCAGGGATTTGTGGTTGTACAGTAGGCTGTTGCGATACAACCCGTTTGTAGGGGTCTATTCTTTGTCTGTGTGTAGTACGAGGGCAACTGTGGCTAGACGATCCTTTCTTTTCTGTGGTGTTGTCCTCTCTTTTCCAAGATGGCATCGAATTGGGGCACGGGCTTCTGCTATAGCTTTTGCACCACCGAGTCTCTCCAGTTCGGCTTGTAGGAAGAAACCATAGACTGGTATTCCTGTGCAGTCTTTTTCTGCTTCTCGGCCAATAGAGTAGAGAAATAGTACTATTCGAGGTGTCCCACGAAACATTGCTAGTGCGTATTGTCGGCAGCCATACTCTCCTTCTTCCAAGTCCATTGTCCTGGCGCAGTCTTTTGCGATTGGGGATGGGGCGACAAACATGCGAGTCTTGGCTTCTTCCAGTTCTTGCTTTGCTATTTCGCTGCAGAATTCCTGGGTTTTGTCGGCTAGTTCTTGCAAAACCTTCTTTTTTCCAGGCGTTGGTGCCACAACTACTACAATTGGGTTCCAGAATATGGTGGTGGGAGGTCCATAGATTTCTTCGTTCTCTTTTGTGGTGGGTAGAAACGACTTCTGTGGTAGAATATCGATATATAGTCTGCACTCCTTGTTTGCGGGTAGGTAGCATATGTTTTTGTTTTTTGCCTGCTCTATCTGGAAGTCGTCTGCACATCCTTCGAGAATCTTCGAGAGTGCTTTGGTGGCCCATACAACTATTGGCTCCCCCTCGTCGTCGTTTGCTGCGTGTTTGCGAGGTGCTAGAACAACTCGAATACCTTCGACGGTCTGGCGGGCTGGAAAAGTTTTGTAGCACTTGTTTGGACAAATATATCCAAGAACTTGGCAGCACCATGTCTCGGATTTTGCTAGATCCGACACCTTCTTTGTTGGTCCTTGTAGCGCAGATACTACTTTCTCGTATCTTTGGATCGAAAGCGCTTTGTTTCGCTTCTGGATCTCGACAAAGGCACGCATTTCTTCCAGCTCGGTCTTTCGTCTTTGGTATTGTTCTTTCTCGCGGAGGATTCGTTCCTCTCGAAGATCTACTGTTTGTTGTCGCCATTCGTGTGCCAATAGAGCGTCTTCTATGTCCCGCAAGCGCGCCTCTCTACCAGCCTTCGAAAGCATAGAGATTTTTCTGCTCGTTGCTACTTTCTGTAGTTCGAATTCGGACTGTTCGACACCGATGGAGTGGGTCTTCTTTTTTCTCCAAATCCACGAAATATGCAGAGTTTCTGGAAGAAGTATTGCCGGATCTGGTGCGCCTTCGTGTAGTTGCATTGGCATTTTGCTGGCAGCTAGAATTGTCCTAGAATCCTGGTCCTTGGTGTAGCATTGTAGAGGTGCTATCTCGATATTTTCCGGTTCGATAGAAAGTATGTCTATGCGGAAGATGGGGCAGGCGCGAAATCCGAAATCTCCTGCGGCCCAAGAAACGGCTCTCTCCCATTTTTTGTCGTCTTCCATAGTAGTCTGTGTTGGGGAGATTCGTATACCCGCGACTCTGCCGGTTCTCGTATGGGCATACCAAGCTACATAGATTTCGCCTTGCGGACGATTGGCCAAGACAAGGCATCTATCTAGACCTGCAGCGAGGTTCCTCCATTGTTGTTCCGGGGTTTGCACGACGAATAGTCCATCGTTGTTCGGAGATACCAACTCTAGTACCTCGTCTACAACGGTTTTGGCGGTGTCTGTGGAGAGTTGGTCGCCGAAACATCCGTATAGCGATACCTCGATTCGTGTGCATCCTCTTTCTTGTACATCTGGGTGGTGGAAGGTTTTGCGAAGATGTTCGTTTGGACAATCTACATATTCGGAGAGATGGGCCCCAATTGTGGCTTGGACATCTCCCGCCTCGAAATTCGAGACAATTTTGTTGTAGATTTTTGTGCGAGTGGTGCTACCATTTGGGGTATTTTGGATCCATGTGCAGACATGGTTTCCGACGCTGTTGGTGTTGTCCAAAATTGTTGGTCCTTCTTTGTAGCACATCGCGCTGTAGAAATCGCCTTGCTCTCGAAAGTTGTGTGTCCTGCATAGATATTCTACGAGGGTTTTGCGATCGAGGACACCGGAGAAGTCTTGGGTGTAGTCGATAGAATATAGCCCATAGCCATGGGATAGGAGCTGCCTCTCGAATGTTGGTAGTGCCGCTTGCAATTCCTCTATGGGAATCTCGGAAACATCTACCTTTGCCACAAATAGGCCGACTGGTTCTTTGCCCTCGTATAGTTCCAGCCATTTCGTTTTGGCTGCACAGTCCGTATTTTCTTCGATTCTTGCGACTGTGGCACGAATTGTGCTTCCGGCTTCCTTGTGGAGGGCAATGGTTTGGAGGAGGTTGGTTGGTATGCGACGACAAGCACCACCGTCTGTTCCGCCCATTGCTGTGCGCACCGCAAGTACAACACGAGACAATATGTTCTTTGCAGAACCGGTATCTCCCGTGGTACATAGAATTTGTCCTTTGGTTTCCACGATGTCTTCCTTGCGAAGATAGCCAAAAACATATATATCGTCTACAAATACTGGAAGACCGTCTAGTGGGCGAAGGTGTGTGCTGCCCCTGTGTTTGGCTAGGTAGTCGACTCTGGAAATGTCCGACAAGAGGTTGTTCTCGTAGGCATTTTCGACCAATAGGTGGTGCGATATCGACTTCTTGGTTCGAATACCTATACTCTCGAATGTTGCTTGCACAGCCATTGTACTCTTGTGTGTACTTTGGAATACTGTATCTCTTTGTTTGTTTCCGACAACTGGCATACAAACGAAATATCTATATTCTCTTCGACAACTATTTGTCCAATTGGTTGTTTCGACGACGAGTAGTTTTGGAATTTGTACTATTGTGCTTTGCACTACTATATCTCTTTGTTTGTTTCCAACAACTGGCATACAAACGAAATATCTATATTCTCTTCGACAACTATTTGTCCAATTGGTTGTTTCGACGTAGTAGTTTTGGAATTTGTGTACTATTGTACTTTCTCGACAACTGGCATACAAACGAAATATCTATATTCTCTTCGACAACTATTTGTCCAATTGGTTGTTTCGACGTAGTAGTTTTGGAATTTGTACTATTGTACTTTCCGACAACTGGCATACAAACGAAATATCTATATTCTCTTCGACAACTATTTGTCCAATTGGTTGTTTCGACGACGAGTAGTTTTGGAAATTTCGTATGGTGCCTAGTGGGGTTGTGGCGACACTTTGTACTCGTGCGGATATTGGCTAGGGCTGGTGTAGACATCGGGCAGCCATATCGTGTACATGTAGATCTTGTCTCGGATTGGTATGCCGGTGTAGACCTTGGTCTGTGTTGGTGTATCTATTGGAAAAATTTGTGTTTTGGGGCTTGTCTCGTGGTTTTGTTGGTATTTTGGATTTTGCTCTTGCGTTTGGCTGGGGCATCGGATTTGGCCTTGGTTTTCGTTGGTATATCGGGTTTGGTCTTGGCTTTTGTTTGGTATTTCGAGTTTGGCCTTTGTTTCGGTTGGTCCATCGGGCTAGTCTTGGGTTTTGTTGGTATTTCGGGCTAGTCTTGGTGTGGTTGGTATTTCGGTGTTGGTCTTGGATTTGGTTGGTACATCGGGTTGGTCTTGGTCTTGGTTGGTATATTCGGGGTTGGTCTTGGATTTGGTTGGCATATCGGGTTTGGTCTTGGTTTTTGGATGGTACATCGTGTTTGGGTTTTGGATGGTATATGCAGTTTGGTCTTTGTTGGTATATCGAGTTTGGTCTTGGTTTTGGTTGGTACATCGAGCTAGTCTTGGTTGGTTTTGGTTGGTACATCGGGCCAGTCTTTGTTTTTGTTGGTGCATATAGTTGGATTTGGCTTCGGTTGGTGTATCTAGTTTGGGTTGTGTTTTGGTTGGTGTATCGGTTTGGTCTTGGATTTTGGTGCATCTAGTTTGGGTTTGGTTTTGGATGGTATATGGAGTCTGGTCTTTGTTTTGGTTGGTGTATCGGGCTGGTCTTGGGTTTGGATGGTCTGTCGAGTCGGGTCTTGGTTTTTGGCTGGTACATTGGGATAGTCTTGGTTTCGGTTGGTGCATCTAGTTTGGCTTTGGTTCTAGTTGGTATATCGAGTCTTGTCTTGGTTTTGGTTGGTACATCTAGCTAGTCTTGGTCTTGGTTGGTACATCTGTTTGGGATTGGTGTTGGTTGGTATATCGTGTTTGGTCTTGGTTTCGGTTGGCATATCTAGTTTGCCCTTGGTTTTGGTTGTGCATCGAGTTTGGTCTTGGTTTTTTGGTTGGTATATCGGGCTAGTCGTGGTTTTGGTTGGTGCATTGGGCTGGTCTTGGTTTTGGTTGGAACATCTAGTTTGGGTTTGGTTTTGGTTGGTATATCGAGTTTGGACTTGGTTTTGGTTGGTGCATCTAGTTTGGGTTTGGCTTTGGTTGGTACATCGGGCTGGTCTTGGTTTCGGTTGGTACATCGGGCTAGTCTGGGATCTGGTTCGTATATCGGGCTAGTCTTGGCTGTGTGTGGCTTTGGTTGGTATATCGGGCTGGTCTTGGTTTCGGTTGGTATATCGGACTAGTCTTGGCTTTGGTTGGTATATCGAGTTTGGTCTTGGTTTTGGTTCTCGTTTCTTCCCCCATCTTGGTACTATATTTCTATGTAGAATTGTGGTTGTCGAAACCCGGTTGTTCAAAAATAAAAATGCGCTCTACTAAAAAAGACCTAGAGCAAATTGATAACTTATATGGCGCTGTGCTGTAAATCGGCAGACGGCTAAGATGGCTGGTGTTTAGAGTTGAAACGGCGAGGGAGGTAAGAAGAAGAGGTCTGGAGGGATCTGGTTAAGATTTGGGAAAGAGAAATGTTTTCAGTTTTGAGTGGGAGACGTGTGAAGAGATATAGCAAGAAGTGAGGTTTTGATGAGTTCGGCTGTGGCGGCGCAGTTGCTGCATGCAAGAGAAGCGTTCAAGCTGAAAGTATCCCTCTTGGCGGACGCATAGGTCAAAGCCCGATGCAGTGTGTTTGTCCTTAATTGCAGACGCTCAATGTTTACTTCAGTCGGCGGCAAACCGAAAACCAGTTATCGGTCTGGTCTGAGTGTGTCAATGACCGACCGAATGGGTTCAGTTGATTTGGTGTCAATGACCGTACGATGGTCCAAATCTACGCTCCTCCAAACAACAGCCAAGTGCTTTCGAAAACTGTCTTCGAGATTGATTCGTTCACTATTGTATTCGGGCCTTTGATCTGCAGGGTGTGTGACGTGAATCGACGAATACAGGATGTTTGTTGCTATACGACGTCGGTTTTCCGACACAAACATACACACATGGGT
Organism: Aporrectodea caliginosa; assembly: GCA_020284085.1. Classification (NCBI taxonomy): domain Eukaryota; kingdom Metazoa; phylum Annelida; class Clitellata; order Crassiclitellata; family Lumbricidae; genus Aporrectodea; species Aporrectodea caliginosa. Next base: position 1,147,864 of record JACEVL010000112.1, on the reverse strand, counting down.
GTACACACACATGCACACACATAGGTATATACATACATACATACACAAGCATACATGCATATTGAAAGCGCCCATATTCGTCGTCGTCGTCATCATGATCATCATCATCTTCATCATCATCATCACCTGTTTGTTCTCCTCATCCCCATCATCACTTTTTATATCATCATCATAGTCATCATTTGAACTGACTCATGTTCCCTTTCAAGTCCAACCAATGGGGGACTCTGTGAGCAGTTCCTTTAAGCGGCGATAGGCGTCGCCAGTATGTGATGTGGTCAAACTTTAGACAACTTTAGCGTAAATAAACCATAGACATCATATATTAAATGTAAGATGTCTATGAAATAAACCTACCGCACAACAGAGTACACATTTTACCTAGAGTAGCCAAACTATATGCCATCCTGGCGTCACCTATAGCAGTCATTTTTACAGAGTCCCCCATTAGTTCTATCATAGTGGGGAAGACTAGATAAGCCCCATTGGGCTTCTTCTCCCCACGAATCGATTTTACTACTTAACCTGTTAGACTATGACCTCTTCAATTTCTGTTACCTACTAATGGCATTTACGAAATGTAAACTGTTAATGACTCTATTCATACGTGTACATTGTGTTCACTGTTCATGGAATCGATTCTAACAAAATTTGAAAAATTTGAATTTGATTCATCATAACCACCATCATTGCCAGTTCCTGTCGCCAGCCATTTGACGGCGATGGGTGCAAATAAATGCCCTCCATTTATTATCAAGACCATTGCTCGTCTCAGTGTTAATCCAAGTCTTGTTATGTGTTCGTTTACATCGTCTCTCCAGCGCAGTCTCCCTCTGACTTTCTTTCTATTTCCTTCGCATGGTGGGATTTGGTCAACTGGCACATAATTCCATAAAAATTCGGCAATTTATTTCTGAGGGGGGGTTTGAACCTGTAAATCCCCCTTAAATACGCCCATGTCCGGGATCAACGCCACTCGGACCTCCTTCGGACTACTCTCTCGGATAACCCTCTTGACTAGACGCAGCGCTCGTGAATAAGCTGGTGCCCTGCGCTTGGCTTTCGAGTGGCGCTTGAGAAGTTTGGAGATTACGATTACGATTACGATTACGAGGCATCGAAGTTGGTAGCAGCGAACTTTGGCAGCAGCCACCGTATACCAGCGCCGGTGAATACACTGGTCTCCCTTACGCGGCTTTTGTGTTGCGCTGAGAAATTTCGAAGCTTTGCATTACATTACATTACGTTACATTACATTACGTTACATTACATTACGTTACATTACATTACGTTACATGCCATATTGCACCGACGTTATCTCACTGTTGAACCGAAAACTAAACAACCTATACTCGTTTACACGTCGGTCTTTGGCGCTCTGCCAGAGATCACTTGCGTGGCGGCGCGTATACGAAACAAGAGAGACAGGTGCGTTGGTGTTAAATAATTCATTCACCAATCGATCAACTAAGTCTTGTCAATATTTATCTGTAGTCCGAGGAGCGTCGACCTCATTATACTCTAATTAGTATGCGTCTGGAATCTGTGTCTTGAGGGTCAAATGTCAAAAAGTGGGACCATGTTCAAAGACAGGATCTGACCCGATGCATTGGGTACTTATCTGGTTCGATCAACATAATTATGTGACAAATATTATTGCACTCACTGAACTGCATGCCTGTCCAATGGGGGAATAGTTTAAAATGTCGTAACGTTAACAAAACATTGCATTGGACTCAGCCGAACCAGGGGCGGCGCTGGCCGGGGGGGGGGTCCAGGGGTCCGGACCCCCAGCTGTCGTTCAGACCATTTATCCAATTCGTGTAAATCCGAATAGATTATTTTTGGGGGGTCTGGTTTTTGACCAAGTCAACGTAGCAACTAACAAATCAAGTTCATTTTAAAGCTATAAATGTTTAGTTCAGAGTGGCTGAAATGAGCTCCATATGGCAACATTATACTATAAAAAGCGCTGGGGGAGCTTACGACGCTCCCCAGACACCCTATTCGTGGGCAGCTTCGCGCCTTCGGCGCTCGCAGTGCGTCGCAAGTTAATTTCATTTTCGTGGACCCCCCACAACTAAAAACCCAGCGCCGCCTCTGAGCCGAACCCTCTCTCCGTCCATTGCGATACTGCGCAGTCATGCCAGCACATATTACACTCGATGAAAGTATCACCATCATCATCATCAGTTCCTGACGCCAGCCACTTTTCGGCGATAGGTACGAATAAATGACTTCCATTGTCCTCGGTCATTTGTCAAGTCCACTGCTCCAAGTGATGTTAAGTAGGCCTATACTCGGACTATTTCTATGCTTCGCACCACAACATGCTCGGACTATTGGACTTTCTCGCTGGACTTTACCGACCAGTTTTGTGCTATCCGTTGGTCCGAATTGCGATTGTAATTACGACGATTTAGATTATAGCGGCGTCAGTAGCAAGATATTTCTTGGGTGGTTTACATTGTCAGCTGTCATGGCAAATGATAAGTGCTATATAGTGAATGCAATTTCAATTGTTTCTTAAAGACGTATAGACCATTTTGATCTTATGAATGAATAGATGTCGAACTCAGGACGAGCAAGTGAGAGAGGAGGTTAGATGATATCAGCATTTCTTTTCAGCTGAAAAACTCTCTTAGTTGCGTTCTTTGAACTCTCAACTTTCGATTTTAAGGACACCAGACACACACACACACACACAGAGAGAGAGAGAAAGAGAGAGACAGAGAGAGAGAGAGAGAGAGAGAGAGAGAGAGAGAGAGAGAGAGAGAGAGACACACACACACGCAGGTTTCGACTTTTCTTGTGTTTAGTCCAAGTTTTGTTATGTTTACAAATAAACACTCAGAACTGAAGATGCGTATCAGAATTAGCTATTCGTACACACACACACACACACACACACACACACACACACACACACGCGCGAGCACACACGCACAGACATGTATGTTTTAGACCCATCGTTTGTATGCCTGCGTGTGCACTCATGCGTGTGGGCGCTTGCGTGCGTTTCTCTAGTTGTACGTGCGTGTATGTATGCGTGTGCGTGGGTGACTTCGTGCGTGTGTGTGTGCGTGTGTTTGTGCGTATGTATGAACTATATGAGAATGAGATCTTACTGGTTGCTATAAATAAGCGGCATTTACTTTGTGGCCGTGCAGCTGGTGTGTGTGTGGGGGGTTGGGGTGGTAACCAGTTGTTCTGTTGTTGGGTTGTGTTGCGTCTGTGGCGTCTTAAAACAGATCCAGACCATGGGCGCTGGACGGAAAGTGAGAGTCTCCCACGCTGACATTATCTGTCGTCACGGCCCAGTTTCTGTCGGTCTGTCTCTGCCTCTCTCTCCTTCTGTCCGTCTGTCTGTCTGTGTCTGTCCGCCCTTCTGTGTCTCTGTCTGTCATTCTATCTGTCCGTTTGTCTCTCTGTCTATCCTTGTGCGTCCGTCCGTCCGTCTGTCTATCATTCTGTCTGTCTGTCTGTCTGCTTTGATCCTGCAATTGTGTCTGTTTCTCTGTCTCTTTTATTATTGTCTGCCAAACTTTGCCTCTGAACTCTTTCTCTGTTTGTATGCCTCTGTCTGTCTCTGTCTCTGTCTCTGTCTCTGTCTCTGTCTCTGTCTCTGTCTCTGTCTCTGTCTCTTCTCTGTCTCTGTCTCTGTCTATGTCTCTGTCTGTCTGTCTGTCTGTCTGTCTGTCTGTCTGTCTGTCTGTCTGTCTGTCTGTCTGTCTGTCTGTCTGTCTGTCTGTCTGTCTCTCTCTCTCTCTCTCTCTTAAATCTGTATTTATATGCATGCCTGCCTGCCTGTCTACCTGGCTGACTGTATAAGTGCCTGTCTACCAGTCTGCCTATCTGTCTGCCTGTCTGTCTGCCTGTCAGTCTGTCTCTCAGGCTGTCACTCGTGATTCTACTGCTTGGCGTGGGTAAGTGATCTTAGCATGGCTGGCGACATCTATAAATCGCTGGTCTTAGTGCGCTGCTCTGCACAGACGTCTCTCGCTTTGACAACAGACGGCGGGAATCAACTAGAATACGGACAGCGAAAAAAAGGTGTCCAAAGACGCACATTGAAAACGCAACTTATCAACTTGGAACCGTTGCGGTAAGAATAACCTATCTCTTATAAGTCTCTTATTTCGAAACAATTCTTCAAAGAATTTACGAAAGTATCAGAAAACGTGATCAGAATATCAATTGTAATCCTAATTATAAATTTATATAGCGCTGGCTTCAATGGTGTTATTGTAGACCTAATTGGAAACAGAAACATTATCGATAAGCAAACAGTGCAAAGAAAACGAGAAGAGCCGCCATTGGTTGGCCCACGCACACATGTGAAGCCAAACGAATGGATTCCTATCCAGAGTGAAACGTAACTTACATTTTGTCAAGATAAAAAGACGGGTTGAAATTTTTTGATTTTCTAATAAATCAGTTTAATATGAGTTAGGTCTAGTTTAATTTTAGATGAAGGGCCAAAGTTCACCGGCGTAAAATAAACAAACATCAATAATTTAGATTTACAATAATTGCATATATTATTTTAATATTAATTTTATTAAGATTTGAATGATACTATTTTGTCGTCAATTTAGCATTTAGAAATGATCAAAAGGTATTCATTGTTATTCAGCTTTCTTTAATTAGCACATTTCATTCATTCATTCTGGAGATTTATATAGCGCCCCTTCAAGAAATCCACTCAGGAGCGCTCCCAGCCCTGTCACGGCAAAAGAAAAAAGACTTGAGTGATTTGTTGGCCTACATTTGTACAGCATTCTTTAATTAATACAGATGAATGCAATGCAGCCAATGGTCATTCTCCTACTGACCATGACTACATACGGACTGGTCAGTTCGTCTCGTATACTCGTCTATCCATTTGGTCACTGCCTGAACTCTCATCTCCTGAACGCAGAACGACTCAGTGAGATCCTCGCTAAGAGCGGACACAACATCGAGATGCTGGTCAGCTACTCCTACCTCTCCTTCGATCACCACAACCACGAGGACGATCCAGCCTTCGGACTGGTCCAGTTCGAGGGTCCTGAGAACGCAACGACGGTCTGCGACAAGGACTCCCTGGACTTCATGCTGTTCGCACCCCTCAGGGAGAGGTTCGCGGCTCTCTTCGACACCTCCCTGAGGTACTGCGATCGACTGCTCCAAAAGGAAATGGCGACCAGGACCCTGCGCACGGCTGGCTACGACCTGGTGATCGTCGAGGCGCTTGATCCATGTGGTAGAATCCTCGTCGACTACCTCGACGTGCCCTTCATCGTACTGGTCTCCGCAGGGCTCGGCCACTTCGATTCGAACCCCAGACCGCCCTCCTACCTGCCGGCAGCCACGGCGCCCTTCACAACCCATATGACCTTCGGGCAGAGGGTGGCGAATACCGTCATGAAGGTCATGTACGATAGGGTCATCCCAGCGCTGCTTGGAACCCTCCAACCCTTCGAAGCCCTCAAGGTCAAGTACGGAATCAACACAACGCTTTCGCTGGCCAACAGTTTCGATCGAGCAGCTCTTAGGTAGGTCGTCTTACTAATAATTATGTATACATTACTTTTGTAAATGCATATATTAAACCTAAACCAGGACAATCTAATTAAATATAACCTAAATAATCTACTACGATCCAATCATAATCAAATCTAATCTAAGCTAATCCGATCTAGACAATGGGAAGTAAGCTGCAGGTTCGATTTCCAGGAGAGTTGGAGAAAGTTTCATGATGTATCGCTACCGCCATCTAGGGAGCTCAGCTATGAAATGATTGCATCCGTTTAGACTCCTTATACTTCTCCCCTTCCTCCCCAAACTTCTCCTTTCCTCATCCTTATCATAAGGTCGTCGTCGTCATCATCATCATCATCGTCATTATAATCTTCATCATCATCATCATCATCATCATCATCATCATCATCATCGTCATTATAATCTTCATCATCATCATCATCGTCATCGTCATCATCATTATCATCATCATCATCATCATCATCATCATCGTCATTATAATCTTCATCATCATCATCATCGTCATCATCATCATCGTCATCGTCATCGTCATCGTCATCATCATCATCATCATCATCATCATCATCATCATCATCATCATCATCATCATCATCATCATCATCATCATCATCATCATCATCATCATCTTCATCTTCATCTTCATCATCATCATCATCATCATCATCATCATCATCATCGTCATTTATATAATTGAAATACGCAGTTTGTTAGTAGGCTAGGGCCATGCTCTAAACACTGCCTGTGTTTCGAACTCCATAATTTTATTATTATTATTATACGCGCGGATTGTTCGTCTGTGTAGGCCTACCCTACCCGATCAGGGCTGTTAAAGGCTTGGTTTTTTGGGGTTAAAAAAAATAAAACAAAAAACACGGCAAAGTTTGGTTTTTTGCACCCTTGTACCCGATGCATGTCTGCTGTGTCTCTAGGTTGGTCAATTCTGACTTTGCCATCGACTACCCCGCCCCAATCGAGCCAGACACCGTCCTCGTCGGTGGCTTCGCCGTTGAGTCACCCTCACCCCTTCCCCCGGACCTCGAGTCCTTCGTCAGCGGATCAGGACCCGACGGACTGATCGTCATGAACCTCGGGACCCTCGTCAAGAGCTTCACGGACGACTGGACGTCCTTCTTCGGCTCCGTCTTCGGCCGCCTGCCTCAGAGGGTCATCTGGCGTCACTCGGGGTCATCAAACGTCACCCTCGGGGCGAACGTACGTCTCGTGCGCTGGATGCCCCAGGTCAGCCTCCTCGCCCACCCCAAGACCAGAGTCTTCATCTCCCACTGCGGCCTAAACAGCGTCTTCGAGGCGGCCAGCTTCGGAGTTCCAGTCCTCGCACTTCCGCTCTCTGGTGACCAGTTCAACCACGCCGTCAAGGTGTCCGACCACCTCGGCATGGGACTGACCCTCGATGTCCAGTCGATGACCAGGCAGTCCTTGTACGAAGCCATCCAGGCGCTGATCGCGGATCCGAGGTTCGCCAGGAACGCTCACCAGGTGGCGCGGCGCGTTGCCGATCAGCCGCTGACAGCCGCTGAGAAAATCCGATTCTGGACCGATTACGTCATTCGTCACAAGGGAGCGCCACATCTTCGGTCGGACGCATCGCGGTTGCCATGGTACCAGTACCTCTGTCTGGACGTCGCCGCCTGTCTCGTTGCCATGGTTACGGCGACCGTGTTCATCGCAGCTGGATGTTTCTATGTCACTGTGTGTCTGGCTCTTCGTATCTTTGCCGTTTTGGTCGTCAAGATGAAGAACAAATGAGTCGAGTTTTACACATTACAGATTACAGATTACAGATTACAGTTGACAGATTACAGTTGAAAGGTTACTGTTTACGTGATGTAAGACTGCAGCAGGCCAAACGTAGCTGTTACTTGTAAGCGTAGACCTATTATAATGGTGACCTTTTATTGTGACTATTTCAATTGGTACTAATTACGTACCACCTGTTTCGGTACTTCGTACGGGTATAATCAACCAGCAAAAGCACGTGAATGTGTAGGTGTATGTGTATGCGTGTGTGTATGTATATATGATTATATATATAAAAATAAATTATATATGTATATATATATATATTATATATATATATTATATTTATATATATTTATTTATATTTATATATAAATGTTCGATGTGCTACATTACGACGTTTGCAGGACTGTTGCTCTTTTCTTTAGACGATCAAGTCTGCTTACTTACTCACTGTTTTTGCAAATAAATTTATATGCGTCTGAGAACAAGTCTATCCGAAAGCTATGAGAATCCAGTGGACGAAAATGATGTCCAACGAACGGGTGTAGGTTATACATCAGCGGGGGCCAGAAAGGAACTATTGGCCCACACCAAAACTCTGAAACTACGATACTTTGGCCACATCGTAAGACAGCCGCACGACAACGTCGAGAGCAGCCTGATGATGGGTCTCGTGGAAGGGGTTCGGGGACGAGGAAGGCCGAGAATATCGTGGATCGACAATGTGCTGAACTGGACTGGACTTGTGGGTGCTGGCCTAATGAACGCGGAACGCAACAGAAAACACTGGGCAGTGACGGTCCATTCACGTAGCCAATAAGTTAATCGTTGTTAGAGTCGGATGCTTGAATAAAACGCGGATATCTGATATTGTTGTTATTTTCCCCTTAATAATAATAATAATAATAATAATAATAATAATAATAATAATAATAATAATAATAATAATAATAATAATAATAGACGGCGAGGTAGGCAGGGAGAAGTGTTGGATTCAGGATAGGATTTGTCAAAAAGCATAATAATAATAATAATAATAATAATAATAATAATAATAATAATAATAATAATAATAATAATTATAATAATAATAATAATAATAAAAAAACAAACTACCTATTCCAAAGACTCTCGGTATCTGTCCAACGCGGGAACGCCATCTGTTTTTCCTCTACCTTACCATGCTAAATTACTCACTTTGCTATAATAATAATAATAATAATAATAATAATAATAATAATAATAATAATAATAATAATAATAATAATAATAATAATAATAATAATAATAATAATAATAATAATAATAATAATATTTAATATATGCGGTACTTTTGCCACGTACACTAGACCTTAACGACGATTAGGTGCCGTTCCAGACGAATTTTATTGTTCTTAATTAATATTAAGTCCCTGAGGGATCATGTATACCTCGGGGCATTAAAACTATAATAATAATAATAATAATAATAATAATAATAATAATAATAATAATAATAATAATAATAATAATAATAATAATAATAATAATAATAATAATAATAATAATAACAGTGACAATTTATATGGCGCCGTAACACAGCCATGCCGTTACAAAGGCGCCTCACAGTCAACTAACAGCAGTGTCGATTATAAGTACCGATGTTCAGCTGCAGAACAGCGCAATCCCGATCTTCAATTTCCGAATCAGCTCTTTCAGTTTCCATCCCGAATTTTCCATTTTCATTCTACTAAGCAAGAAGAATTTTATGGAAATAGGCCTAATTCGTTTTAGCGTATAGTTCGAGGCTTCGAGCCAAGCACGAAATCGCCATTCTCAAAATTTCTTGCTTTTACTCTGACATCTAGCGATCGAATTTGGACTGCGAAGAAATACTCTTCACTGAAAGTTAACAGTTATCCAATTGGTCGCATCAAGCATCAATCGATGACGCAGAGTATAGTTGTGATTGAAGAATTTGCCAAACGTTCTGTGTATACGCAGTAACCGTATCAGGAAAGGATCGAAACCGTCATATCCTCAGCCTTACCTCATCACTTAAATTTGCAAATCGCTCCATAGCCATAGCTGTACCGCCTCTTTGGAACAAACTTCCGCCTGCGCTACGACAAATATCCGACCCATTCCACGAACTCACAAAACCTCACCTCTTGCTGTCTTTCCACATGTAGGTCTTTCACTCAAAACTGAAGACACTGCTTTCCCCCAAATCTTATCCCGATTCCTTCTCTTCCCCTCACCTCCCTCGCCATTTCAACTCTAAACATCATCCACCTTATAAGCCGTCGGACTGTCTGCCTGCCTGACTCTCCGGATCTTGACGCCCTGCGTATCAATTCTGTTTTGATTGAGCGCCTTTGAATAAGCTGGTTCCCGCGACTTAGCTTTTCTGGGCGCTGTATAGAAATATCGAGTTCACGATTTACGATTTTACTGCCAGAGTACGGGTATTGGCGGAATTAAAATGTCCTTGGGAAATTTAATCTAGAATGTTTATTAGCAAGTTTATATATATATAATATATATATATATATATATATATTATATATATAAAAAATGTTCTTTAGTATTTGTCTTTTACTTCAATGCAGTAGCAGTATAGGTTAGGTTAGTAGTTTCAGTTTAACGACACTGCGTAATTACAAAGATAATTAGCGTCGCCCTCCTTTTTCATCCAGTCTTTGGACTGGCACTATCAGAGTACGAGCAGTGGCGAACATTGCATTTTGAGTGCAAAACTTATTATTCCAATGTTAAACTTATATAGCTACATAAGGCTGTTGACGTCTTTAATTGAGTGCAGAATGAATTCACAGTTTAACGGCAGCTTATGACAACATACGCCGTTTCCGCCGACAAAGATTAGTTTTGACATATTACAGCTCTAGATCTAGTCGGCAAGATATAAATAAAACCTAGAAGTAATTAGTGACAAGGCAGTTTTATGTTTATTAGTTAGGTAATAACATGTAGTAAAACATACTAAAACCTGCATTGTGTACATTGACAGGAAATTACACAATTTAGTCCCAAAATCGTCCACTTATGAAAATAGGTCATTCCTCGTCAAATCACTCGGGGTGTACACCACACCCCTTCGGATTCTTCTGAAAATTGCTGTGCATAAACTACTTGTCAAATTAGGAATAACAGTGAAAATTTGAGCAGAATATCTCAAAATTTGACCGAGATATTAATTTTTTAAGTTAATACGAAAAACACGGAGAGCGAGAAAACGGCATGATCCATCAAGTTTGGACTGTCATATCTCGGCCAGGAAATGAGCTAAGTGGCTGAAATTTTTGTAATGTAATCAGTTCGTTGTGCTCTGTCCAAATATGAAACAATCTGGGTGGTGTTACATGTGGTTTTTAATATAAAAATTTCTAAATATTGCACAGAGGCCAATTCTCACTCAAGTTCCAGACATCATATCAGCAGGTAGCAATGACATAATAATTCTTATACTGTCATTTATATTGAGGTACATGGGTGCTCATGAGACATATAGTGAGTACCTGATAGTTTCATTGTCTGTACTTTCCGTGGTCATTTCGGTGCCATGATCGTCAAAGTGGGGTGTATGGCTTGCCCAAAAAGTGAGTGTGTGGTGAATTTAAGTTCATGAAAATTTTCACACATTTCTTGGTCCTTGATGCACAGGCACTGACGCAGGTCGAGAGCGCTGCTGATTTTTGAGCGGCGCTATATAAATGTTCAATTACAATTACACCTGTCATTGATGAAAAATTCAGGAGGGTATTCTGCTCCTTTCCTCATAATCATTTTTTGAAGTTGACCAATATTACAGTGTCATGAGTTCATGATAATAGGCCTCATATTGCATCAATGGTAACTTATTAATGCCCAGCTACTTTCAAGCACTTGATTACTAGGATAGCTGATTTTATTGTTGCTTTGCATCATTTGAGTCAATTAGTCAAATAGTTATAAGTACTTGAACTGAAGTGAGCATCAAAAGGTCATTTGCTGTTTTCAATTATTGATTCATCGTATTTGTATTGCCTTGCACTACTGCCACATGCAAGTAGACTAGTGCAGGGAGGCAACTTAGACATGAATGAATGCTGCATTTGCCTGATCAACCTTTCTTTTGGAATACACTGTTATCGTGCATAAACACTATGAAATTTGACTGGAGTGCAGCCAATGCTTTCATTTATCTGTCCTAATTCCACATCAGAATCTAAGGTTCAATCACTGCTGCCTTGATGACCTGGCAGCACACAATTTCTTTGTTCCGGTGATGTTTCTCTCTCTCTTCGTTTCCAGAAATAAGAAGAAAAAAGTACAGCAGGACTTTTATCACTTGTCTGATGCTAGCAATACAGATGATATGCTTTGTACATGTAGCTACTACTGTCACTGGTGTCGAATGGACTGCTTCCATTCAGCCATTACATCATCTTATTTATGTACTGCAGGTCTTCAGCGACTGTCCATGCTCAACATGTTTTGACTCATTCCGCCACTCATCAACACCAGTGAGAGACTTCAGTTATGGATAGTTCCGCACTTTCGCATCAAATGAACCCATCTTTGTCATTCCCCTGCCATGTGTAAGTCAACCCCTACTCTTCACAGCTTTCATCATCACCTGTGCAATAGCTATGTCTGCTGATAAGCCTGCCCTGTAGGCTACCTATCTTATCTGTGCATCATGTGGTAACCATCATCATTACATTTTTGATGCAGCCATGGCTGTTTCTCTGGCAAATCAAGAAGCATCTGCAGTTAAAGCCTTCCACTCTGCATAGTTGCTGTGTCCAGTTGCAGTAAACAGCTTTTACATCTCAATCAAGCTGACCAAATATAATTTCCAGTCGCTAGTCCGTTCTGCACACAGGAATGCCTTCAATGTTTGAACATTTTATATACTGCAAATCACAATCACAACTTTGCTGTTCTTGACTTTGCCGATATTGCTATAGTGAGCTCCTCGAGTGAATTGTTTAACTGTATCACTGGCGGTTCAAGTTCCTGCAGGTTACGTGTCCCTTTCTTGACACCATCATACAATTGCTTGAGGGCATCAATGTCGGCTTGACTCAAAGCTCTCCACTCGTCAGAATATCAATTGATCAAATCGTGTATAAGCATGACATGCAAAGCAGAATCCAACAAAAAGTGCCCACGGACTGCACGATTATATGCTTTCCCTACTAGTATGTGACCAACTGTGTTAGGACCATAGCAACTTTTCAAAAACTCAGCAAATGCCAGAACCAGCCATGACTAAGCCTATACTACCACGTTGGCTCATGATAATATGAAACCCACCAAGCCTTCAAACCATGTTCAGTTTGTGGCATTCAATTACCTCCACAGCCTTGATAAACAGTAATTTATCGAAAGTAATACATGGTGTGACAATTTTTTATTCAACCCATGCTTAAATTTTGCATGAAGCCACCCCAATTTCGACATGGTTTAGATTCTTTATGAAAAACCAACCACTGTACCAAAGAAGATCCAGGTCTATCGACACTGTCAATGTGTGCGGGTGCTGCAGTTCAACAAATGGTTTGAAAACAATTTGAGACAATACCATTCCTGGATCACTAGTAAGTATATTCTTTATTGAACCAGTTGCAATCCGCATTCCCGTGTACATACATCATTATAATAAACAATCAATAGTCAATATGAATAAAGGTGGCAATCATTTCCATTCGTCCAAAAACAGACTGCTTATACTGATTAATTTCGTCTATTGAATTCGAGTATCCCAGCAATCAATGAAACTTGATATAGCGCCCCTTCAAGATATCTACTCAGAGGATGCTAGAACCTTAATTAACCACTGAGCTCCCGAAACATGATCAACAGACACACCCACACCAAACAAAACTGGTGAAATGACAGAACAAGGACTACCAACAGGACGGCAAATGATGCAATTATCCTTGCAGAGCTCCGCCATATTAGCAACCTAAGCAATAGCTTAGGTTGCTAAATAACTTTCTACTGTCAATTTAAAATGGAATCTGGATGATGAAAATAATTGTTTGCCTAAATAGAAGTTGGATTGATGAAACTAATTCTTTGCTTGAATCGAAGCTGGATTGAGGGAAATTATTGTTTCCCTGAATATAAGCTGGATTGATGAAACTTTGCTTCAATAGAAACTGGATTGATGAAAATAATTGTTTCCGTAGGTAGAAGTTTTCTGGATGAGAATAACCGTTTGCTTAAATAAAAGTTCGTTTTTATTAAAAATAATGTTGTGCTTAAATAGAAGTTGGATTGATGAGAAGTAATTTTTTTCTGAAAACAAGTTGAATTTGCGGAAATGGTTCCTTAAATGGAAGCTGGATTGATGACAGTTATTATGGGCATTGGTAGACAGCTTACTTACAAATGTCAAGTAGGGCATTTGAAGGCATGAAAGTAATTTAGCAACGTAAACTACGGGATAACCTTGCCTGATTCACCATTATCGCTCAACTCAAATTAATTGTAACGAAAGTGTTATAAAATATTAACAGGTTAAATTAGCCGATAAAATCGAATCAATCCCTAACAATAACCCGAAATCTAATGCTTAAATAACTTCAAACTCGTTGAAATAAACAAATTAGACCAAATTAATTAATTAAATCGCACCATATCGACAAAAAAATACAACCAAAGACGCTATAAACACCGCAGTGAGTATGTAGCAAGGTATTTATTTCGCTCAAAATTAACCGCATTCAAGAGCAAATCTCTCAGTTTGCTATTGTTAGGTTCACTGCAGGTTTTTGTGAGAATGAACCTAGGGCCTACTTAACACATTCCCAAAAAATCGCCTTGTCTCGATTTAGGTAAAGCTTTTAATATAATGGACTTTAATTCTGGCCGACTAATCACAATTCCATGCTATGAGTGCAGAACTACGCCTCTGAACGTACTTATGAAGCGAATATCTCACTTAAAAGAGGTATGTTATTATTCTGAACAGTTCTCACTCTTTGCATGGCATAATAGAGCAACTAAACTAATCAATCAATCAATCAATCGTTTATTTGTAGCCAAACAACAATAAACAATAATATTACAAATCAGATTGCACTTTTAAGTATGGATAGTTGAATGCCACAAGGGAAGGCCCTGAAGGGATCAAAGATTCAAACACATGGAAATAAAAGATTAATACGTCAAAGCATTTAATAATTACTAAATTTAATAATCAACTAAATAAGTGCGAAGGTGTAACGCCACCATGTGACATCAAAGGCCGTTGGCGACAAGTTGAAAGCACTTAATAACATAATTACGTAGTAGTTAAAATACGTCTTTTTGGGGGGCTTAATATGATCCTTCGTTCTTTGGCTCATCCTTCAGTTCGCAAAAGTCAAATGGCTAGCAAAAGCACACAACAACAAGAGCGTGTGTGTGTCCACAGTTTAACGGCAGCTTATGACAACATTGGCCGTAGCCGCCGACAAAGATTAGTTTTGGCATATTACAGCTCATAAATTAGCAGTGAGTGAGTGAGTGAGTCCTCAGTTTAACGGCAGCTTATGACAACATAGGCCGTTGCCGCCGACAAAGATTAGTTTTGGCATATTACAGCTCTTATACTTAGCAGTTGCGTGGCTCTTGCTTATTATAGCATGGATAAGAACGTTTTAAAGGTGTTTAAAGAAGCGCTCGAACATGTCCCATCAGAATGGGCAATGACAGATTACCATCGATGGCTTTACACGGATATGTGGAGGGAACTAGGAGCAGAGGAAGACAACAAAAGACATGGATGGATAATATACGAGAGGACCTGGAGAGAATGAAGATGAACATTGCAGAAGCAAAGGAACAAATCAAGGATAGAGAATTCTGGAGACGACAAGTTGAGGACTACTCATCGTTGGCCTTGGCCTGACGGAGGAGAAGCAAAGAAGAAGAAGATATATATACGTGTTGAGCGCTTCTGTAAGACTCTTAAGTGGCGCTATATAAATGTCTTGTTACATTACATTACATTACATTACATTACATTACATTACATTACATTACATTACATATATATATATATACATATACATATACACGTATACATATAGTAAATACCTGTGTAATTGTTCATGTGTTCTTTCCTTACAAAAATTAATTTTTCTTCCGATTTTCTGTCATGCCTTACTAATCAAAACGCAGAAAAAGCTGCTAGGTAACAAAGTTTTCGATCTCATGCCTATATAGCATCGTTTGGGAACGATGAAAAGGTGTGTAAAGAATGAGCTCCGACCATTCGGCAACCGTGTTCCATTTCTATAATAAGGTAGGTATTTCTGTTTAACGACACTGTGTAGTAACTGTAACATGTAACTGTAACTGTAACTGTAACTGTAACTGACCATTAGCGTCACCACCTTCATCCATGCTTTGGACTGGCACCGGCTGGCATTAAGCACGGAAGTGTAATACACGGACTTCCGGTTGCGGAGTTCATTTTTATATAACATTGTTGTTTAACGTTTTAAAGGTGTTTAAGCAGAGCGCAGTACGCATCTTTATTTAATCCAATATTTAACGACATCCTATAGCTACAAAGGCTGTTGAAGTCTTTAAAGTGTTTGATGTATTTCAGTTCATTTTCTTGTAATGTTCTCATAAGTTTTCTTTCTCTTTTCTTGTCTTTGATTCCGTTTCTGATAGGATGTTGATGTTGACGTATTTAAAGTTTACGACGAATTAAGTTCATTTTCGTATAATGTCTATCATCAGTTTTCTTTCTGTTTTCTTGGCTTGGATTCCATTTCTGGCAGGCCTTCCACTCACTTTTTTGTGGCCAAACAGGCTCTTTTATTGACTGTTTGCTCCTCAATCTTATTAAGAATATTTTATAGATTATTACATTCATCTATCTAAATTAACCTCAATATCACATTTACAGGCGATGTTCAATATTCATTATCCGCCACTGTTCGCTTTCTGACAGTCCCAAGCCTGGATAAAGGAGGAGGTCGACGCTAATGTTCTTTGTTACCACAAAGCAAGTCGTTAAAAAGGAATCACACGCAGTACGCAACAATCTAAGTCCTTTTTTTATATAACATTTGTTAACAACGTTTTAAAGGAGTTTAAAAGGGTGCTCTAACGAATTGCACAAAATTAATAGTATCTTTGATAATTGTCACAAAATAATGTTTATTTACATAGCGCTTTTCTCGGTCCTTTCGAGTGCGCCCGATATCTTTAAATCCGGTCCTAATGAATGGTCCTTGTGAAGCCGAATAGACCAACGTGAAGAAAGCAACAGCGAACGAACGAGTGAGGTCCGGATCAGTCTGTTGCTAGTTGAGCCAGCTGCTGCAGGTCAAAGGTCAACAGGCCACGACCAGGTAAGCAAAGACACTCGAACTGAGCTATTATACACGACATCACTGTATAATTAATACAGGTCTGCCCTCTCTCCCTCTTGTTTTTCACTATATCTGTCTCTGTCTGTCTGTATATCTGTCTCTGTGTCTCTGTCTGTGTTTCTGTCTGTGTCTCTGTCTGTGTCTTTGTCTGTTTCTGTATGTCTCTATCTGTCTGTGCCTCTCTGTTTGTCTTCATGTGTATCTGTCTGTCTGTCTGCCTGTCTGTCTGTCTGTCTGTCTGCCTGGCTGTCTGTCTGTCTGTCTCAGTCTGTCTGTCTCAACGAGTTCGATCTTTGATCGCATCGTAAATAATGTTGCCATCCGCTCAGTCAAACGACATCTTCACTTTAAGTCGACGCATTTGCTTCCTGCTTACGATCGTTTCACTACCTCCGTCTATTCGGCGAGTCTTAAACTAGACATCGTGTTTTTAACTCGGTGGCTTTTCCCATAATCTGGCGATTTTCTCGGGGGATAAATCGTACAAAATGTACACCGTTCCGGCCAAGGTCAATGTCCAGGCGAAGAAGCTGATCGAGAGCTTCGAGAAGGGTGAGGTAACCCGTGAGGAGGAGGAGGTGGATGGAGAAGAACAGAAGCCAAACTACCCTCAGATGTACACGATGGAGCTGGCCCAGCCGGGAACGGCGAAGAAGAGAATGATGGAACTGGAGAGGCTGAAGAAGGAGGCGGAAGAGAGGGAGAAGCCGACCACGGAGGAGGTGGATGGGGAAGAGCAGAGACCGAACCACCCTCAGATGTACACGAAGGAGCTGGCCCAGCCAGGAACAGCTAAGAAGAGAATGATGGAACTGGAGAGGCTGAAGAAGGAGGCGGAAGAGAGGGAGAAGCCGACCACGTCCACACGGAAACTGTCAGAGGAGATGTTTGGCGATTTTGCCCACGATCGAATGAAGGGTGGGTCAGGAGGCGTCAGGGCCAGCGGATGGTCGAAGAACGGGGTGGAACACCCGAGGGTGGAAGAGGTCATCGAGGAACATCATGAGGTCTTCACCCATGAGGAGAGAAGCGACCGTGATGATACGGATAGGGGTGGAAGGACTCGCGTGCTGATTGTTACGTCCGCCGGAACTGGAGCGGAGTCCGTTCTGGACAAGGGTCTCGTCGACAACGTCGTCAGGATCTTCAAGGACGACGATCACGAGGTACACGTGACGTATCTGAGCCACACTAAAGGTACGTCTCATCCTCCACCTCATCCTCTTCTTTCTCATCCTTCTCCACTTCCACTTCTCTTCCGGCTTCTATCCCCTCTTCCTTCTCCTCTTCCTCCTCCTCCTCTTTCTCTTTTTCCTCCTTTTTCTCCTCCTCTTCCTCCTCTTTCTCCTCTTCTTTCTCTTCCTTCTCCACTTCCACTTCTCTTCCGGCTTCTATCCTCTTCCTTCTCCTCTTTTATTTTCTCCTCCTCCTCTTTCTCTTTTTCCTCCTCCTTCTCTTCCCCCTCCTTTTCCGTCACTATCTGTTTCACTTCCCTCTTCCTCATCATCTATCCATTCTTCATCCTCCTTCTCGTCTTCCGTCACTTCCTGTTTCTTTTTCTCTCTGCCTCCTCCTCTTTCTTTTCTGGTTGCTCTTGCTTATTCTCCCCACTATCTCTTCATCTTTCTAATCTTCCTCCTCCTTCTCCTCTTTCTTCTCCTCCTCTTCCTTTTCCCTCCTTTTCTTCCTCTTTTTCTTCTTCCTCCTCCTTCTATACTCTTCCTGTTTTCCCCTCTTTCTCTTCTTCCTCCTCTTTCTCCTCTTCCCTCTCTTCCTGCTTTTCATCTTCCTCCTCCTCTTCTTCCTCCTCCTCTTCCACCTCCTCTTCCTGTTCTTCCGGTTTTTCCCGCTTGCTCCTCCTCTTTCTCTCCCTTCTTCTTCTTCTCCTATTCCTTCTCTTCCTGTTTCTTTTTCGATCCTCCTCCTCTTCTTCCTCTTCCTCTTCCGCCTTCTGTTCCTCCACGTCCATTTCTTCATCTCACACTACAATTTACAGAAGTTAGTCCCTCCCTTAGGAGTCAGAATACTTTGCGATGACATTGATTACCATCGTCAAAGTCAACTCCTTGATTACATCTTTTATGAAGAAGCTCTTCGATCCACATAATTTTTTAGTCTTTGACTTAATGCAATATTCCCGTCGAAACTAGTTCGGCCACAGTGATCAAACTGACCCATATATCACGCATGTAACAATGGTGTTTTCAACTTCGTAAGTGTTTGATAGAACTTCAAGTGGCGAATTCACTCTTCAGCTAATTAAGAAGCCATCTTGTGACATGACTTGCAAATGTGTGTATGCATAATTTTGCTACACATCTTTATCGGAGAATATTGCATGGACCTCGGAACTCATCGTAAAGAGCCGACTTCTGAAGTAGTAGCGAGTGTTAAGATTGGGTCCACTTTCTCATAGAACAGAGACTAATTCGAATATGCATGCATATACAGTATGTATGTATGTATGTACGCATTCGTGTATGTATCAGAGATGGACACGATTATTTAAATTGCTGATCGATTAGAATTAGAATTAGCTGCTGAAATTTGCTAATCAATCAGAATTGACTAAATCTTGTGACTAATTGATTAGCATAAGAATTAGGTCTTTGTCTAGTCGATTAGCTAATTGATTGGTATTTAATCGATTAGTTATCCATCTCTGGTATGTATGTATGTATGTATGTATATATATGCATGTACGGACTAATCTTCTGGATATAGACTGGATACTGACCTGATTACGGCTTGAATTTGATGTGCTATCGGTTGATGCCTTGTGCATTAGACACCGACGCAATAGAAGTTACTAATTATCACGCTACTAATTATCACGCTACTAATTATCACACTACATTACATTACATTACATTACATTACATTACATGTATGCAGTGGCGGCTCTACAGGGGGGTCTGCCAGAGGGGGCCAGGGCCCCCACCAACTGAGTCTGTGGCCCCCCAGTGGCCCCCCGCATTTTAGTCCAAAATATTATGAAATATGGTATAATTTAATTTTGATATTTTCAAAGGTGTTACTTACTACTTGTTTACATAGGGGCCTCCACCAGAAATGCTAGAAATGTTATTACAATTAAAATTAAAAGGTGTGAAGGGTAGATCGGCATGATTCAGGAGGAGAAATTTTTCTGGTAAAACTCTTGTTACTACCCCCGGCTCGAAAAATTCTGGTAAAAGTCTTGTTACTACCCCTCCCTCGAAAAAAAAAGGCTGTCAACACTTGCTAACCCCCCCGGTCGTCAACTTTTTGGGGAAGATGTTACAGGTCTCTCGTGACCATTCTCACTTTCGACGAAAATAGACTGGCCCCTCCATCTGTGTCCCCGGCCCCCCCGTGGCCCCCCTGTTGCAAAAGTCTAGAGCCGCCACTGGATTTATGTATGTATGTATGTATGTATGTATGTGTATGTATGTATGTATTTATGTATGTATGTATGTATGTCTGTATGTATGTATGCATGCATGCATGCATGCATGCATGCATATGTATGTATTAACTAAGGTACAATATGTAAAGCTTGTTATGATGTTGTGTTAACGTTTAGTTCGAGTAGGTCTTAGCAAGTATCTCACCTGATTTAAGTGGATCAAACTATTTAAGAGATTAGGATTTAGGAATCTCCATTGATAAGAACATTTGGGCCAACGCTGCTCTGTTAGTCGCTGTAGTGTTGTTAAAGGGGGGCCAAGACAGGCTTAACATCATGTGAGATATGATACAAGTTGACAAATGACACATTCACAACAATGCCGTGACGCTATCAGATAATTAACTCCTATGCAAAATCAGAGCTAATCATAAGATGTATTAAGGCACTATAAACCGTTAACGAACTTAACGTTGATAGGAAGCACATCTTGTGTTCAACCGTTGATGGTATACAGTCTTTTACTGTTGCTGAATTGTTAGATCCGTATTAATATTAGAACCAGTTATTACATTTAAAAGGTGTCTAGGCTGAACTTCATAATTATGTCAAGTTAAACCGAAATATATCAATGTTTGACTAAGAAACTATTATTATTATTATTATTATTATTATTATTATTATTATTATTATTATTATTATTATTATTATTATTATTATTATTATTATTACTGCTACCGCTACCGCTACTATTACTGCTACAGTGCTACTGCTACTGCTGCTGCTGCTGCTGCTGCTGATGCTGCTGCTGCTGCTGCTGCTGCTGCTGCTGTTGCTGCTGCTGCTGCTGCTGCTGCTGCTACTACTACTACTACTACTACTACTACTACTACTACTATGTGGTGTTGTTCATGAAAGACACCATTGACCAGATGTAGAGGTGTTGCATGACTTGACACTGACGCTATGTGACACTTGGTGTTGTTGCAGATCATCCCATTGACTATTCCCGGGAGCAGAGCAGGGTGAAGGAGGCTCAGCTGGTGATCTTCCACTTCCGCCCGATCCTCCACACCGTTCCAGCCGCACTCATGGACTGGTTCCAGAATGTTCTCGTCGAACATTTCGCATTCGACCGGCGAAATGGAAAAACGTTTGACAACGGTCTCCTCAAGGCAAGACCCGTCTCATCAACCTACAGTTTAATGTGATGTAATGTTACGTAATGTAAAGCTGTGTAATGGGTAAATAATGCGATGCAACGTAATGTAATGTTAAACACCTTACTGTAACGCAATGTAATGCAATGTTAAGTAATGTAAGGCAGCGTCCTGTAATAGTGTAATGTTGCACACTCTGATGCAGCGTAAACGTAATGTAATGTAATGGAATGTTACATAAGGCAATTTAAGGTTAAACATCACAGCACAGAGTAATGTAGTAGATTATAATGTAGTGCAACGTAGCGTAATCTTTTGCTACGTATATATAGTAATTTAAATTTATGTAATGCAAAGCGATGTAATGTAATGTAATGTAGCTAGATGTGACACAATGTAGTTTATGTGACACATGTTGTAATGTAATGCGCCATTTGGTTTAGTTGCTTGAGTGTTGTAATGTGAAGGAAATGTGTTGTTGTTGTTGCTATGTGAAATACATTGTGCTGTTGTGAAATAGGGAAAGAGAAGTCTGCTTCTGGTGACTCTGTCTGACGAAAAGACTCTCTTCGTTGGAGACAGTCCGCTTGGCGACTTCTCCCAATACCTCTGGCCAATACAGGTAAGCATTAGGTATACCTGTATCTAATATAATTAATTAACTACCTGCGATCCGTCACCTCTGCTTACCACACCTTTTGATCTTACCTACATTTGCCTAACTTACCTCATCTTATATTTACTTAATCTTAAGTCACCTTTCCTTCATTTCCTTACCCTACTTTCACTTACTTTACTTTACCTATTCTTACCCTACCTTGCCCTGCATGACCATGTCCTACCCTTCCCTGTCTAAGCTAACCTTACAAGGCTTACATGTACCTTACATAACCTTAACTCTCAACCTTCCCTTCCCTCGTTTTACCTTGCCTTGCCTTACCTCCCATAATCTTCCCATACGCCACTTAACCTTCCATTTCCTTCTCTTACCTTACCGTGCCTTTGCTTACCCAATCTTACATTATTTTGCCTATCTTTCCTTCCCTTGCCTTTCCTTCCCTTACCATACCTCCCTTACCTTTCCTTTGCTTACCTTTCCTTTCCTTTTCTTCCTTTCCATCCCTTCCCTTGCCTTTCCTTCCCCTTTCCTTTGCTTACCTTTCCATCCCTTACCTTGCCTTTCCTTCCCCTTTCCTTTGCTTACCTTTCCATCCCTTACCTTGCCTTTCCTTCCCCTTTCCTTTGCTTACCTTTCCATCCCTTACCTTGCCTTTCCTTCCCCTTTCCTTTGCTTACCTTTCCATCCCTTCCCTTGCCTTTCCTTCCCCTTTCCTTTGCTTACCTTTCCATCCCTTCCCTTGCCTTTCCTTCCCCTTTCCTTTGCTTACCTTTCCATCCCTTACCTTGCCTTTCCTTCCCCTTTCCTTTGCTTACCTTTCCATCCCTTACCTTGCCTTTCCTTCCCCTTTCCTTTGCTTACCTTTCCATCCCTTACCTTGCCTTTCCTTCCCCTTTCCTTTGCTTACCTTTCCATCCCTTCCCTTGCCTTTCCTTCCCCTTTCCTTTGCTTACCTTTCCATCCTTTCCTTCCCCTTTGCTTACCTTTCCATCCCTTCCCTTGCCTTTCCTTCCCCTTTCCTTTGCTTACCTTTCCATCCCTTACCTTGCCTTTCCTTCCCCTTTCCTTTGCTTACCTTTCCATCCCTTACCTTGCCTTTCCTTCCCCTTTCCTTTGCTTACCTTTCCATCCCTTACCTTGCCTTTCCTTCCCCTTTCCTTTGCTTACCTTTCCATCCCTTACCTTGCCTTTCCTTCCCCTTTCCTTTGCTTACCTTTCCATCCCTTCCCTTGCCTTTCCTTCCCCTTTCCTTTGCTTACCTTTCCATCCCTTCCCTTGCCTTTCCTTCCCCTTTCCTTTGCTTACCTTTCCATCCCTTCCCTTGCCTTTCCTTCCCCTTTCCTTTGCTTACCTTTCCATCCCTTACCTTGCCTTTCCTTCCCCTTTCCTTTGCTTACCTTTCCATCCCTTACCTTGCCTTTCCTTCCCCTTTCCTTTCTTACCTTTCCATCCCTTACCTTTCCTTCCCTTGCCCTTTGCTTACCTTTCCATCCCTTACCTTGCCTTTCCTTCCCCTTTCCTTTGCTTACCTTTCCATCCCTTACCTTGCCTTTCCTTCCCTTTTCCTTTGCTTACCTTTCCATCCCTTACCTTGCCTTTCCTTCCCCTTTCCTTTGCTTACCTTTCCATCCCTTACCTTGCCTTTCCTTCCCCTTTCCTTTGCTTACCTTTCCATCCCTTTCCTTGCCTTTCCTTCCCTTTTCCTTTGCTTACCTTTCCATCCCTTCCCTTGCCTTTCCTTCCCCTTTCCTTTGCTTACCTTTCCATCCCTTCCCTTGCCTTTCCTTCCCCTTTCCTTTGCTTACCTTTCCATCCCTTCCCTTGCCTTTCCTTCCCCTTTCCTTTGCTTACCTTTCCATCCCTTCCCTTGCCTTTCCTTCCCCTTTCCTTTGCTTACCTTTCCATCCCTTCCCTTCCTTACCTTCCCTTTTCCTTTGCCTTTTTCCTTCCCATTACCTTCCCTTACCTTTCCTTTTCCTTGCTTCCTTCCCTTCCCTTACCTTGCCTTTCCTTCCCTTCTCCTCCCCACCCTTACCTTACCTTTGCTTACCTTATCATACCCTTGCTTACCTCACCATGTACCTCTGTTCACCTTACCTTGTCATACAAGAATGAGCTCGTTATTTAACTGGAGTGTTGCCTGTTTCTTTCAGAACGGAATCCTTCGATACGTTGGTTTCAGCGTGCTGACCCCACACTTGACCTTTGACCTACACGAGGGCAGCAGCCACGACGCCCTCATCAACGAAGCTACTGAAGCCATCGCTGGTCGACTTAGGGATGTCTGGCACGAGCAACCCCTCTTCCATGGACACAAATAAGGACATGGGTCTCTGATCCGTAGACGACCGTGTTCCAGTTATTATTGTTATTATTATTATTATTTTTAAATTTTTAATATATATTTTTTTATTAGCATCATCGTCATTATATTTTCCCCCAAAAGCCTTTGACATCGATAGGAAGAAAATGTTCAACGTTTTTGTTGCAACATTATTGTTATTATTTTTATTCCACCGAGTTCGATCAATCAATCAATCAAATCTCTTTTATTGAAGCCAAGATGAAAAAATTTGCACAATTGTTTCAACATTTCAACATAAAGTATCAACCGGATTGTTGCAATAAACGAAAATATTATAACATTATTATTATTATTATTTTTATTCCGAAGTTTAACGACACCTTATGACATCAACGTTGTCTACAGTATATTATCTTTTTATAAGAATCTTGGCGCTATATGAAGTTTGTTGTTACGTTCACAAGAAAATGTTTTTTGCTTTTAAGTAGGCCCTCGAGAGGCAAGAAGGTCAGAAAAATGGAAAAATGAACAATCAGTTACACACCTCGTTTACGTTTCTTATTTGCAATATAAATATATGAAACTGCGAATCTGCGAAGTGTCTGCAAAATCACTTGCGTCTAAATGCTCCGCAGTTTTAGTAATCTCTTTTTAACTCAACCCATCACGACTCTCAGTGTTTATCACGTTTAGTGATAGATAGTCAAAATTTCTTTTCATCAATCCAGTTTCAAATTACGCAAAGAATTCTTTTCATCAATCCAACTTCTATTGACGCAAAGAATTCTTTTACGCAAAGAATTCTTTTTTATCAGTCCAACTTCCATTACACAGCCAGATAAGAGAAACTGTAGAACAGTGTAGACGAAGTGAAAGCCGGGACTTAACACGCTAGCGATTGTATGAATTCTCTTCGTCACTGTTGGCGCATTCAAGACGCGTTATTGGTTGAGCTAAAAATAGATTACTAAAACCTGCGGAGCATTTAGACGCAAGTTGCAACGTCTGCGAATGTTATTTTGCTATAACGAATCTTTTATACATGAGAGAACAACGCGGAAGGTGTATATAATGAAGAAAAGAAAACATGAGACAAAATATAAAATATTTATAAAATACTCCAAAACAGAGAGAATCCAAACAGTTATCCAGTTAACCGTGGTAAAACAAATTGTTACAATCTTCTATCATGTTATCTAAAATGACTACTTAACAGTTAATCGTAATCATAAACTCCAGATTTATAAAGAGCTACTCTAAAGCTTAAACGCAAAGCACCAGCTTGTTCGCTTCAACGACGGGAGTGCACTAAACGTGACTGGGAAGCCAACGCAGCTCGTCGTTAACAGTGGCGGCGCCAGGGGAGCTTAGCCCCTCTAACTGTGGCTCAGCCCCCCAAAAAAGTGGGAAATCACTGCAAATCACAGGGAGGAGGGGACAAAAGGGAAGGGCTTGGAGCTTTAGCCCCCCAAACCTTAAATCCTGGCGCCTCCACTGGTCGTTAAAGTCTTGAAATGGTTGAATCTACGTGTCCTCTGGTTTATTAACTGGATAGACCTACACTCTGCCGCTCTTTTACAATCTGGTGGAGCCATCCTGTGGCGCATATGCAGTTCTCCGCAAAACTCTTTCCAGGCTGGACATATTGACTTCGAATCCAAGGCAACGGATGAGACAAAGAAAGTAAAATTGCGCGCTATATAAATTTTAATGTGAACATTGCGGCTCTTTAGGTCCAAATTTATGACTAATCTGTTTCAACTTACTTACCGACATTTTCCTGACTTCCAGTTTCACATATATTTTTTGTGTTTTGCTATAACAGCTTCATACCATGATTATTATTGTATTTTACAAGAATTGCAGAGCTACCTATAGAAATGTTGTTGTTTCGTTCCTAACAAAAACAGTTTCCTATCGTTTTAAATGTTATGCTGGGACACAGATAAAGAATGAAGAAATACACGCGTCCATGGTAATCATGACTATTTATCGAGTCGATGACAAGCGTTTTTAAGGTGTGTAGAAATGCTCTACAAATATCCAGCGTTTCGTGCATTTCCAATTGTAAGTACGCATTTGGTTGGGTTCAAACAGTTTAACGACGATCACTCTGATATACCACTTTGCGCTCGTGAATGAACTGGTGTCCTGCGCTCAACTTCAGAAGTTCAGAGTAGTATATAGCGCTTTAAAAAAATTGATTTTACGATTACAATTACGTCAGAGGCCGTTTAGGATAACATCTATGCAGTTTCAATACACGAGGCAGAACTTTGGGTTTCAATGATCATTCAATTTTTTTATTCCAGAGTTCAACGTCGTCCTATGACACCAAAGATTCAAAGGTCGTTGCCGACAATTCATCCAGAAATCCATACAATGCACGGAAATAATGATTGTTGCATATATTATTCCAAGGTGCAGCGTCATCTTATGAAATCAAAGGTTTACGACAATTCACAATGGATGCCTATAGAATACAATGAAAACGAAAAACTTACCGGCTTATAGTGTTCGCAAGACAGAATTTAAAGGTGTCAAACAGAGTCTTACAACGTCGCTAATATTCACATTGTGATTAAATGATTTGATGGAAATTAAGCAATATTCTTCAGCAATTAAAGCCCAAAAAAATCTTAGTAGCCTAATGTACAGGAGAATCTAAATCGAGTTTTTCCAATTTTAAAGCAACTTCAGCCAAAAATGAATAAAAGGGTCAACATATAGCCTAATAATAAATAATGACATTAGATAATTATTCTATTTTGAAATTTTTATGCGGTCATTTATTTCTCTTCCGTTTAATGACATCTTATGTCAATATCTACCGTACTCATCATGTAATACAATCAGATGATGATAGTTTTTACAAGCAATATATAATACTATAATGTACAATACTGGCGTTTAACGAAAATATAAATAATGAATAACACACGTTTTAAAGGTGTCATCAAGTGCATTAAAAATGTCCAGTGTTTAAGGACATAGCGTCGATTTGACCTAACTCACAAATCGATTGAGCCCTAGAATAATTCAAGGATAATGTTCTAACAACACAGTTAAACAAAATTTTTATATTAAAAGCTGTCATAAACGTCAAATAACAAACATTTTCCGTTCCCAATGCAACAGTATAGGCCTATTACTGATTGATGAATGGCGATATGGCGATTTAAAGGTGTCCAACGCTTTATGCTTTATGCAGTGTTTGACGACATCTTGTGGCTGCCAGGACCGTTTCTGTCAGCCCTACATATGCCCATCGGCTTACTTTATATGAACTAGCTGTAATTTGATGCACTTACTGTTTTATTGCACGCCTCTGTGTATATTAGCAGTGATGGTGAAGAACGATCAGTGATCTATAGCGATCTGGTGATGATGGGTACAGGACGTCGGTAATGATGATGATGGTGGAGGTGGTGGGACTGGTGGTGGTGGTGGTTAATTGGTGGTGGTGGTGGTGGTGGTGGTGGTGGTGGTGGTGGTGGTGGTGGTGGTGGTGGTGGTGGTGGTGGTGGTGGTGGTGGTGGTGGTGGTGGTGGTGGTGGTGGTGGTGGTGGTGGTGGTGGTGGTGGTGGTGGTGGTGGTGGTGGTGGTGGTGGTGTGGTGGTGGTGGTGGTGATGATGATGATGATGATGATGATGATGATGATGATGATGATGATGATGATGATGATGATGATGATGATGATGATGATGATGATGATGATGATGATGATGATGATGATGATGATGATGATAATGACCGTGGTGGTGACGAAGAACATGAAGATGACTATGATCATGATGATGATGATGAGATGATGATGGCGATGATGATGGTTGTGATGATGATGATGATGATGATGATGATGATGATGATGATGATGATGATGATGATGATGATGATGATGATGATGATGATGATGATGATGATGATGAGTTTGTCCGACGTTAACCCATCGAGTTGCTATGGCCTGTCGAATAAACAAATATGGACGATAGTTCGTGCTATTGCAACGTCAGTCTCTGTGTTCGTGACCGTTTCAAAAAAGGAAATGTGCAGACTATTCTGTTCAGACGGGTTAAAAAATCTGATCTTTTGTAGAAATGTTGGCAGAAATAATTAATAACTAGTGTATTTGCATAATACTTTGCATACATATGCATGCTATCTGTTTTGCATAGAAGTAATTTTTTCCTACAAGCCTTGCGTTGGATGGATTCTAACAGTTTAGCGCCAACTTATGGTCCGATAGCGCATTGGATAACACGCTGGCATGGAGAGCGAGAGGTACCGAGTTCGAGCCCCGTAGGGCGGATATGCTTTTTAGGCTGCTATTATCGCCGTGTATTGCAGGCTGTCCGTTCTGTTAGCAGGGGCGGCGCTGGGTTTTTAGTTGGGGGTCCACGAAAATGAAATTAACTTGCGAGGCACTGCGAGCGCCGAAGGCGCGAAGCTGCCCACGATTAGGGGTCTGGGGAGAGTCGTAAGCTGCCCCAGCGGAGCCCCAGCCGCCAGACGCTTTTGGAGTATAATGTTGCCATATGGAGCTCATTTCAGCCACTCTGAACTAAACATTTATAGCTTAAAAATGAACTTGATTTGTTATATATTGGAAAGAGTTACAAAGTCATGACATCAGTTGCAAGGCTGTCAGCGAAACCAGACCCCAAATCTATTCGGATTTACACGAATTGGATAAATGGTCTGAACGACAGCTGGGGGGGTCCGGACCCTGGACCCCCCGGCCAGCGCCGCCCCTGTCTATTAGTAGTTAAGATTGTTTCAATTGCATAACATGTAAATGTACAGCGCAGTGCGTTTGTCAGGCGCTTCAATAATGAAAAGATTATTATTATTATTATTATTATTAACTTACAGCATCATAGACCGTTTGCGTTGATTGGAAAAACTGTATGTATAGTTTTACAGATAGCTAAGACATCGCGTTGGATCTGGATGCGATAGTTTAGCGACATCTTACGGAATCAAAGGCCGCTGACTTGGATAGGAAAGAATTATAGCGAGTTTATATGTCTATGCAATAATGCGATGATTCGTTAACTTGTTATCCAAGATGATTTTGCTAAATGCTTCTGTGATCGGTGGCGCTTTCAAGAGGCTTGACTGGTTGAGCTAAAAATAGCTCATAAAAACAGTTGACGATTTAGACGCCAGTCCCAAGCCTGGATAGAGGAGGAGGGCGACGCTAATCATCACTGTTATGACACAGTGTCTGTCGTCAAATTTAAGTCAACAATATTTCTATTCTTGTAGCGCCATTTGCAACCTGATAATACAGAATCACGTTACTGCTTTAACATATGGACGAATATCCCACTTAAAAGAGGTGTCTAATTATTTTTGATCAGTTCCTACCGTTTGTGTATGGCCTTGAAAGCTTAATCGAATACGCCGCTCTGAAGGGTCCATGAAGTTTATTTAACGAAGCCGCTATGTCAAAGATGATTGGCGTCATAAGAAGCACAAAATAGAAAGTTTGGTAAACTACGGAGTCCAATGCAGGTACGTTGGCGACCGCCTATACACAACCAGAAACCCCCAGGGGTGGCTGGAAGTAGGCTTTTCTATTGCTCGCGCAGCGGAATTGTGTCTGCTCCATTCCTCTGCTTTACTTGTATGTCAGTAGGGTGAAAATCCTTGGCGATATTTAGTCCATGTTCATTTTTAGATAATACTCTAAATGTGTTTCAGGGCCAAAATAATGTCCTAACCAGAGTCTGAACCATGCAGAATTGCAAACAATGTTCAGCGCGTCCGATGATTATTATATCGTCGGAAGGTTACGTTTAAAAGGTGTCCAACTGAATATCAGATTTATTAAATGCAGTATAATTATATTATACAGACGAGAGGGTCGTTATTATATCATTACCCTTCGCCCTTGGATTTACTTAACGAGTAAATCATTAATTGTAAAGTCATGCACGCAGATATTTATTGTACGCCTCTATAAATATTAGGCCTACTACTTCTACTTTGTAAGGACGGGGCAGCCAATCACACTTCTCCTTTCGAATCATAGACGTAGCAGGAATCTGACACCAGATGACTAATTAAGCTGTGATCATGATGGTGAAGATGATGGTTATGATGATGATGCTGATGGTGATGTTGATGTTGATGGTGATGGTGATGGAGGTTGTGTTGGTTGTGTTGGTTGTGTTGGTGGTGATGGTGGTGGTGGGACCGTGGTGGTGGTGGTGGTGATGGTGATGGTGGTGGTGGTGGAACCGTGGTGGTGGTGGTGGTGGTGGTGGTGATGGTGGTGATGGTGGTGGTGGGACCGTGGTGGTGGTGGTGGTGGTGGTGATGGTGATGGTGGTGGTGGTGGTGGTGGAACCGTGGTGGTGGTGGTGGTGGAACCGTGGTGGTGGTGGTGGTGGTGGTGGTGGTGGTGGTGGTGGTGGTGGTGGTAACGCTGGTAACGGTGATGATGATGCTGGTGGTGGTGATTATTATGGTGACGGTGGTGATGAAGACGATGATGATGGTTGTGAATTGTGATAATGATTGAAAATGACAATGACGATAATGATGACGACAAACGATATCCACTAAACGAACAACAGCCAGGTAGGTAAGTACGTCATGAATTAAGTGAGTATGTAAGTAGGCTGGTCTTTACTAGCGCAAGACAAACGCTGCTAAAAATCTAATTTCAGGTATACAGTTCTACAGAAACTCTGAGCATCTGGCTTTTAGTAACTAATAACTGAAACCAGTATATTGAACAATGTCTTTCTATTCATACAGAGAGCGAATGATGATAGCTTTGTTATGCAAAGTTCTAATAGCACATGGAATTAGAAACGCTTGCTGCCTTCCCCGTTAATGATTGAATTCGATATCACTCGGTCTCGTATGAAATCCCGACCAATTATCCATCACCGGGATTCAGAGAAACGCGCATCTTATTTTTAGAATTTCTATTTCTAGAACGGCTTTTGCTTCTCGTAGGGATCGAGGTAACCAAAAGCACAGCCTACTGCATAACGCCGCTCTTTTCTTATCCTCTGGCAGCCTCGAAGTCTTTAAATAACCCTAGCGCTCAGCAGCTCCTTGCACAGCCGGGCTTGGGCCAACGCGCGGAATGAAGATGGCCCATGCACCTCAGCCAGGCAGGGGAGGAAGGGCTGGGAGGCTGCAGCGATTGGAGGCCAGGAGGTGGAACGCTCTCCTAAGCACAGACCAAAAGAACGTACACTGTGTTCAGAAAAATGAAGGCCTTCTTAAACGTTGAACGACGAGAAAATGTCAAGGTTAATTTCAACTAAAAGTTCTTCATTCACTTTTCACTGCATGAAGAATGTATGTATCTGGGCTTTTAGAGAGCGCACATAATAGCGGCATATTAGACCCTCAGAAAAGCCTTATATGTCTGCTAGACTCTAAGGGACATTAAACGAATGACTAAAATGTTACTTGGGCCGAGTTAACAGAATTTAAAGAAATAGTACGATTGTTCACAGAAAGGACATCATTGCCTACGAACAGGCACAAAAACTCTTGTATACATACATTCCGGGATTACGTAGCCGACCGACGGGGTTCGACCGACGGGGGTTCGACCTAGGAGCAGGATCTTTAATTTGATTCTTTCCTGTGATTGATAACCATTGGAGCGTATCTCTAATAACTATAATCTGATTGAGACAGTTTTGTTAAATTGGCCACTAGATGGGCGGAACAGCTCAGAACGGACTGGAGACGACGGATTCGGAATTTTGGCAAGCCTGCAAGGGTGGAATTGCACTAGTCTAGGCGCGTCATGATGAAAGAATTGAGTGGGGGTCGTTGCGACGCTAAATTAACGGTAGCTAAGTTGCGCCTAATTGACGGAATCTGACGCAGCTGATAGAATTAGGCCTAGAGTAATGTTTCAAACCACCTGCTTAACGAATTTAGATAGAAAGCATGGACAGAAGGCACACTTCCTATAAAATAATTATGGACATAATCAGATGCATTAAATTCATTAGCTCGAGGTTATTGCTAAATCTTCTTCATTATTGTAACTTCTGCCTTCTCATTTTTTTCTGAACACTGTGTATTTTTGCAATCTCGTCTCGGCCTCCGACCGGTAGGTGGAGTGGCGTTCTAGGATCCCAGCGCAGAGCAAGCAAGTTATTCGCAGATACCGGACGCTGCAGTTTCTTTGCCTGTTAGCCTTTGTTTGGGTCCGGATGAGAAGAAAGTTTAACCTTAAATTTCTAATTTTTCTGTTGAAATTAGAACTATTTTATAGTGACGATACTTGTGCGGTTATTAAAAGTTATCCGTTGCGAACACCGCTGTGTACTTCGATTTAAGTTAGCAATTTTCAGTCTATAGTAGGTCTAGTTTACATTTGCGATTTTTCTGCAGTCATGGATTTCTCCTATAGGGGGCCTATACAGTAGGCTATAATTTTTAAACATAGGCGCGCATGAAAAGGCTATTAATTTACTTACTTGCTTACTTTACACGTGGCCAGTGACGAGAATCTTGTGAGACTTAATGTCGTCTACGGTCGACATGATGCGTCTGACTTTCCCACTTATTCTGAGGCTGCAGCTACAATAATTATTATTGTTCATTAATTAGAGTGGTCGTACTGTAATGTAGGCCTACTTTCTTAATTTAATTTAAAATTTCTACCTAGACAAAATCGATCAATGAGGTTTCAAACTATAGGCCTATAATTAGGCCTTGTGCCCTATGACACCGGCGTTATAGAAGCTGTTAATACTAATGAACGAAAATGGTCATGATTGTAAGCATGGCTTCACAAACAATTTTCATTTTAGCAAGTTCAACCAGTAGGCCTATGTCAACCCAACGTGAAGACATTTAGGCCACATGAGGCCTACGCTACACGGTCTGACGCTGATATCTACATTAGGCCTACAAACCCTACATTACAACAGTACTGCACCAGTGCACCAGTCTGTTCTACTAAAACAGGTGTCTCCAAAGTTTTCCAGCGGGGGGCCACATTGCTGACTTTCTAAAGCTCCACGGGCCAAAACTCCGAAGAAAAAGATTTCTCTTTGCGCAGCTGTCCACTGAATTGTGAGTAATGCGATGAATGCTTGGATTCATAATGTCTCCGAATATTGTACTCTTCTTAAGCACTGCAATGGTGTCATTTCATATCAGGCACAGTGCCTTACAAACAGCGACATGGATTTTGGCAATATGCATGTCAGAGTACAGCGGCGTTACAATTTTCAATTTTCCCAATTTAGTTTGTTTCTTCAAGGAGAGTTCCGCGGGCCAGATCAAAGGCCTTAGCGGGCCGGATGTGGCCCGCGGGCCGTACTTTGGAGACCCCTGTACTAAAACAAGGATGGTGACACCATTTTAAGGATCGTGCCAAAATACTGCTAAAACATTTTTAAAAATACCGTCGATGCCCCTCGGAATTATGCAGTATGATTGTTTTTCTCACGTAGGCCTATAGGTTTTAATTGACGAAGCGTATAGGCTAACAAAACACCAATTGAAGCTTTGAAAGGGGCCGTCCATAAATGACGTCACGCACCTAGGGGGGAGGGGGGTCGGAAATTTGTGACGATGTGTGACATGGGGGTGGGGGGTCTGAGTAGTGTGACGTCACATCAGGTCTATGTGATTAAATTTAACAATTAACAACAATTTAATTTTAACAGCAACAGCACTCATTTTGAGGATTAAATTTTCATTATTTTTTTTATTATTTTAATGTATACGGGCACCATTATTAATAAATTTTCTAATTATTTCAATATTTGGTCACCGTTAGATTTTAAAATATTCATGTTTTCGCTATTTGTTCCATGAAGGAGCATTTTGCTTCGCCATAGAAATTGGTTTTAGGGGTCAGAGCTTTGTGACGTCATTTTCAGAGAGGGGTCTTACATTTTGTGACGAAGTGTGACGAGGGGGAGGG
This sequence comes from Aporrectodea caliginosa, assembly GCA_020284085.1. NCBI lineage: Eukaryota > Metazoa > Annelida > Clitellata > Crassiclitellata > Lumbricidae > Aporrectodea > Aporrectodea caliginosa. The sequence goes on along the minus strand of JACEVL010000112.1, from coordinate 1,113,796 downwards.
GGTTAAAAATCGGCCAAAATAGCGTGACGTCATTTATGGACGGCCCCAAAGGCATTATTTTTCAAAGATGGTTTTTCAGAATGGAGTTACGGATAAGCCCTTCGTAAAAGAAAATGTGGATTCCCACATTTGGATTCCCAAGTTTGACATTTTGAGGGAACGCTCCAAATTCGAATATCCGCGTGCCCAAAAAGTTGAGCGCGTGCCAATTTGGGCACGCGTGCCATGGGTTTGCCATCCCTGTAGGCTACTAAAAAGAGGTCAGACTTCACGTAAAATAATTAGATGCATAGCCTACTTCATAGTCAAGGACCTATTTAGCCTATACACACCAATGGAAACTCCTTAAAACCTATAAAACCGTAAAACGTCGTGTCTAGTTTTGGGGCGATAATCAGATGTCAGAAAAATGTCGCGTCTTGTTTACATAACAAGTGCATTCAGATAATTATATTTATGAAGGCAAATCGACAAATAAGTCTTAATCATGTTTCCGAAGTATAAAGTAAGACAATTGCCTGTGGAGATTTAAAACACCACATTTAATATCGTACACAAAATTATAAGTGCAGCGACATCAGTTCTACGCTTTATCTGTTCCGTGACATAGTGTGAAACGGATATCATATAATTATATGCAATGATGTTAACGAGTAACCATTCCTCTAAATATAGATGAATTGCGTATAATAGCAATCCGCTGGTGCAGGGGTGTGCAGCCGCCTGTAGTTGTTGGCTTATACTGGAACTTGTTGGACTGTCATTCGCAAGGTCGGGGTTCAAATCCAAAGGCAGAAATTTCTTTTACATATTTCAACTCTATACTACGCCCCTAGCGAACTTGGTAATTTACTAAACGAGTACATTAACCGTACACCGTAAATGGGCAGATAAGGCGGTGAGGGAGACGACTGGCCACCCGCCTTTGTATGCCGAGGCTGAGAAAACGAAGTTGCTAACACTTTGGGGGACGGAAGGTTTATGATAATGATAACACTCTGGAACGAAGAGCAGAAGATCAGCACGGAAGCGGATTCGCTTCCCGCTACCATCCCAAAGGTAGGTCGACTCAGCCTTTCATTCGCCAGATGGCGTTGGTAAACTGAGATGTAGGACGTGATGTGCGCCTTGCGTGGCTGCCAAACAGTTAAATTCGACTACTGTAATAACTTGTGATCATCCGTTCATACTATGTAACTGTAATCATACTGCGGTGTGTCAGTTTGAGAAAATAAACGAAGATTATTATATTTACACTGTCTGTGATGGCTATCTTATTAGCTGGCAGTCTGGCACAAAGTCAAGGACGTTGGAAGTCGTCGAATGCTGGAGAGGCATTTCCGCCGATCCCAGGACAGTACAGCAAATAATTATTATCGGACTAATCAGGGTAATTTATCGTTTTGGCGTTCTAATTTATTTTATATAGCCTACATGGGCATTTTACTACCAATGTCCAGGATAACAATGACGTCAATCCAAGTTGCCTCCTCTAATTTACTTCTATTTACGCAAGAAGTATTTTCCATCAATCCGACTTCTATTTAAGCAAGAATTATTTTCATCAATCCAACTTCTATTTAAAATTACCCTATATGGGCGAATAATTTAGCAGGCTAACCCTGATTAATCCGATAATATTTGAAGTCACCCTCCTCATTCATCTAGTCTTGGGACTGGCACCACCCGAGTACGGGCAGTGGCGGAGTTAGCCTGTGTAACGGTTGGTTAGTTGCTGTTTAACGAGACTGTGTAATAACGAAGACGATTAGCGTCGCCCTCCTCCTTTCTCCTGGCTTGGGACTGGCACTGACAGAGTTGCGGACAGTGGCGGACTTACACCACTTGAAAGCTAAGAGCGAGACAACAGCTTATTTAGGACTGCTGTGTTGTGTCTGAAGACCAAGGCAAGGAGGAGGTAGAGCAGGTTTCGTTTAGACGAGAGAGAAAGGCAGGCAGAGGTCTGGATGGTTCAATCAATCAATCAATCAATCAATCAATCAATCAATCAATCAATCAATCAATCAATCAATCAATCAATCAATCAATCAATCAATCAGGATCAATCAATCAATCAATCAATCAACCTGATATAAATCAATCAATCAATCAGATCAATCAATCAATCAGGATCAATCAATCAATCAGGATCAATCAATCAATCAATCAAACAGGATCAATCAATCAATCAGGATCCATCAATCAATCAATCAGTCAGTCAATCAATCAATCAATCAATCAATCAATCAATCAAGCAGTCAGTCAGTCAATCAATCGATCCATCAATCAATCAATCAATCAATCAGTCAATCAATCGATCAGTCAGTCAGTCAATCAATCAATCAATCAATCAATCAATCAATCAAATCAATTAATCAATCAAATAAACTTGATATAGCACCCTTTCAAGATATCTGCTCAAAGGAGCTCAGTTAGGATGGATTGGAATCCTTGAAGACGTGAGACTTTAATCTGAAGTGGAAGCCCGAGAGGTGATAGATGGAGGATTCCTATGCCAGGAGGTGGATGATGGTGGGTGACTGACGACATTGGTGGAGGAACTGCGAACTTGAGGAATTCAGGAGGGAGATCGCTAAAGAGTCGAGTGAGATTAGCCCTTCTAAACACTGGACCCATTCATTACCCAATGAGTGACTATGACATCCACGTCAATTAGGAAAAAAATTGAAAACACTAAACAGCACAATTTTCATCTGAAAAAATTATGAGTCTTTACCAATAAAGTTAGAGGTAACCGACTTGCCTACACAGTTTCACAGAAATTTCTAAGAACCGTCAGTGGATATATGAAGAACCTTTAACTTTAACACATGATCACTGCATAAAATGCAACAAAGTATGCCCAGGATTCCTATGCCCAGAAAAATACAATGCTTTACCTGCAAAAGTTAAATCTATACCAATAAAGGTACAGGCAAGAGAAACTGCTAGGAAGCATACGGTGGTAGAGAGGATGAGACACCCTTCAAACACGATCACAAAATTTTCAAGACCCAACATTTCATCGCTAACAGATTTCGACCTTATGCTCATACTTTAACATGTAGGCAACACAGAAACTGATTTCTGTCAACTGTCCCCCTCACACAAGCGCTCTATAAACACCTACAGTTACTTACTTCAGTCCTGCAGTAGCATGTAATACATAAGCCCCTCTGAGAACATATTCCTCAGATACCACAAAAATCTTACACAGATGTTGTGCAACGTAGTGTATGGTAATATTCATGAGACTACATCCATTTCCCCCATTCTGCATCCTTTAAAGACTAGTAAAATTGGCTATATAAATGGCTCAATGTATTGTATTACATTACAAAATGGTTAGCCAAAGACTAGGCTTATTTCAATACAATACAAACTTAAATTGCCCTCCTTCTCAAAACAAGACTGGCAGAGACTGGTTCCGAGGTTGACACATGACCATACGACAGAACATCGATGGCGCTAAGCAATTGCGAGTGAATGACTTCCTCAAGGTCCTTTCACAGTGACTGCCCCAGTGGAAGATTGAACCCATACCCTCTGTAGTACAGGCCAAACGCCCAATCCACTTGACAAACCACGTGCATCAAACTGAACCCAGGTAATTACAGTTAACAGCTGACACATTGCCACAGAGCAAATGAAACAGCGTAACGAGAGATCTAACCAGCAGCATAACAAAACAGTTTATCGACAATTGTGTACACCCAACAAGCGACTTAAACAGATGAGATTCTAAATGGTCGACGGTTAGCATCAGTTGGTGGATTCGATTCTGACAGCGGTTTCTCGATTGCACGGATTTACTTCGACGATGAGAAGAAGAACAAGAATAACTTAGCGAATGTCTGATTGCAGAGGAGTTACGACAATGTAACAGACGATTAATAATAATGATAACCGTCTCTTGAGTCAGTTTTGTAACTCAGTGATAGCACAAATCTAGCAGATAATGTCTTATATCGATATTTTACCCAATAATAATAATAACAGTAATAATGATAACAATAATGATGAGATTAATAATAGCTAAACACAAAGAATCCTAGACAATCATTCAAATTTCTCTCCAGCAAATCATTAAAAAATGTTCTTTCAGGCATCATCATCATCATCATCATCATCATCATCATCATCATCATCATCATCATCATCATCATAATCAATATCATAATATCATCAATATCATAGTAATAATAAAATAATAATAATAATAATAATAATAATAATAATAATAATAATAATACACAATAATACGTTATAATATTGACTATTGAGTGGGCCTCTCGTGAAGAGGTGCTACATAAATCTGTGATTTCAATTACACAACATATAATAAAATAATTTAATTATAATTATCATAATTATAAATGTTATGATAAGAACAGTCATAATAATAATTATAACATTTTTCTTATTATTTACTTATCATTTTAATACAAAATATACAAGTTCATGAATATCTTTCAAGAGAAGATTCTGAAAACTGTTCTTCAGAAATCAAACTCATCACCATCACATAAACTTTCCAACACTTGACCTAGGCAAAGAAGACAACTTCATTGTCTTCAAATCCACGCCACTCGACTTTGATAAAAATTTAAAAAAACAGCAATAACAACATAGATCGAATTCGACATGGTTTATTCAATGACGACAGAACAAACTGGCCAAATCTTTGCAAAATCTGACCAAATATTTGCACCAACTGGTCAAATCTGTGTAAAACTGGCCAAACCTTTGCACAACTGCCAAAATGTTTGCATAAACTGGCCAAATCTTTGCCCAAATTGACCCAGGGTTGCCACATGATTAATAAAACAAAAATCCATGACTTTGCATGACCTTTTTCCATGACTTTAAGACTTATTTTAGATGAAAAAAATCTACTTTCTAATTGTTTTTTATCGATGTAATATTCATTGAAATTTAAAAATATGATTAGAAATATGTCTATTAATGATTTTTCCATTTTCCATGACATAGCTATTTTCAAATTCCATGAATTTTCAGGACATTTCTTGGAAAACACCTGTTTTTCCAGGCCTTCCAGGCCTTATTATTTAAAGTCTAATTCCACGACTTTCCAGGTTTTCCAGGATCCGTGGCAACCCTGCTGACCAAATCTGTGCCCAAACAGGCTACATCTTTGCACAACTGGCCAAATTTTTGCATAAACTGACCAAATAAATCTTTGCCCAAATTGACCAAATCTTGCACAAACTGGCAAAATCTTTGCACAGGCGCAAACTCCAAAATGCCATCGAATGCTTGCTTGTCGTCTCTGGTCCGACAGACACTCTGTTGTCACGACTAGTTGTCACATTTACAAAGACGAGCGCTACGTCTGTTCTTGCTCTGGCGTCAGTTTGGTCGCAAACAGCGCGGCGAGGCTCGCCTTCTTCCCGAGCCGTGCGACCTTCGGCCTCTGCAGATTTGGATAGGACGACAGCATCTGCTGGTCGTCCAGGGAAAACCCATCGTCATCCGTGTTACCCTCCGACGAAGCGCCCTTGGCAAGGTCGTCGCTCGACTGATTAGAAATCTCGTTTGATCTGCTCGCTCTTTCGTTTTGGTGCTGCTCGATGGATTTGCTCGCGAGTTCCTGGCCGAACGTCGACTTAATGAGTGCCTCGACCTCCATCGAATCGACGACCGGGACTGCACAGAGATTTTCCGAACCGAGAACCTTGTCCAATGGGGTCGCGCCCTTGCGCTCGTTTTTCATGTCTCCGGTGGCAACGCCTCCTTTACCCTTGATAGACGACGTGGTTTTTGCTTGGAATTTCGAAGCGCGATCGGCTGACAGTCCGCTCTGGTCGGTTGTGTGCGTTGAGGAGTTGGGGAGCCCCGTCTGGGCGAGATTCGCTGAACTGTAGGTGGCCGAAGGGCTGAGGAATGTTGTGACTTCGACAGCGCGGGAGTCCACTAGAAACGGAAGAGAAAATGCAACATCACGTTTTAAAACATGTTTTCAAAATACATTCACAAACAAAGCGAAATTTATTTATAATTAAAATATAATAAATGAAACAAAATCACAATGGGACTGAAAGATGATTGGTTAGAGTGCTCACCTTGTAGATAGTGGTACTTAGTAAATGCATCCTAATAATAATAATAAGTTGTTCAATGAAGACTCCGATGGTTTGGACATGTAGAGAGAATGCCAGTTGACAGAATTCCACACAATGCACTACATGCAAGATTCAAAGGAAAAAGAAACAAAGGCAGACCAAGACTACGCTGGATAGACAACATAAAAGAGGACATAACATCACTTGGACTAACATTAAGGAAGCAATGGACTTGACAAATGACCGAAGACAATGGAGATAATTTATTCGTACCCATCGCAACCAAATGGCTGGCATCACGAACTGATGATGATGAATAATAACAGTGATATTATACGAAACTTACCAGGAAACTGGAAAGCGGGATCAGCAGAATCCAGACATTGGAACATGGATTGTGAGTTTGCAGGTGTGTTCGGGATGTTCTCGTCTTCCATTTCAGCCTAAACATTATAACACAATGCCATATTCCTTAACAAATCGTAAGCTCAAGAATATCATCCAAGAGAAGAGTCTGAAAACTGTACATCACAAATCAAACTCATCACCATCAAATAAACTTTCCCACACTTGACCTAGGCAAAGAAGACAACCTCATCGCATGCCATGCCAAATGGCTTTGATAAAAACTTTAAAAGAACATTGCTGTTCCCTCTATTTGTCTGGCTGTTCAAGTTTCGTAGCTCCACACCCAACCAAAAACAATTGGTCAAACAATACATAAATAATAATTGTAAAGTCCAAATTTTTAATCTTTAAACATCCAATAGGACCTTAGTTTGTCAATGTATAAGTTGCATACTTGTCAGCTTATTTTTAATAAACGAAGATTGATTGATTAATTAAAATTCTCTGCTGAGGTCACATATAAATAAATAATGTGTGTCAAATATTATAAATTCATCCGAAATGAGGACATCTTCCAGCACAGCTAGACTAGTTAAGAAACTCCGATTTCAACTAATTTTCGTATTAAAGAGAATAGTTTCATCAGTGCTGCTCTAGGTATAGGCAATATAGGCGGCCGACTACAGCAGCACTTCCCAAGGAGCGGAAAATTCCGACAGAATACACGATGGTCACTTCATAAAAAAGAAGTCATTTATGAGTAAGGGGCGGCATTGTTGTCCTCGCCTATAGCACAAAATCATCAAAGACTGTCAAAGGCTGCCTCTGAGTTTCATGCATGACCCCGTCTCAATGCCTAACATGAATAGAGGGAAATTTTACGGTGGTCATGATTTAAAACCAACAAATCGCGTTAATCCACTGACAGCGTGTTCTGGAAACATTGCCATCAGCTCCGCATAGTTCGGCTTCTGTTCCATCTCCTCCGTGTCCTCTTCCTCCTCCTCATCGTCGTCGTCCTCATCATCCTCCTCTTCCTCCTGCAGGATGCTGTCCTTCATCAACTGCCAGGCCGCGGCAACCTCCTCGTCGACGTCGTTGACGGCGTCCTGCGACAACGTCTTGCGTGGCACCGACTTCCGCTTCTTCTTCGGCGTCGGACTTCCGTCGGCGTCGCGGTCCGCCTTCGACTTCTTGCTCGACATTTCGTTGAGGATCTTTGCGGCTTCCTCGTCCTTCAGAGATGACGAGGAGTCCTTCAATTCGGTCGGCTGGCACTGCTTGTCTTTGCGATGACGATTCAGATTACCTGGATAAGAAAAAGCATTCGATATTATTGAACTTATTTCTTAAATCGTAATCGAGTATTTATATAGCGCCGCTCAAAAACAGAGGTGCTCCAATAAATACACCAATCTTCTCAGTCCAATCTCTGGACAACTCATCTGACAAAACGCAGCGCTCGTGAATAAGCTGGTGCCCTTCGCTTGGCTTCAGAATAGTGGTCTAGAAATTTTGAGTTTACAATTATAGATTGAAACTCAATAAAATTGTAATTGTAATTAAGACAATCTTTATCACACTGGATTAAATTAGATCATATTACATTGAATTAGATTGGATTAGATTGGATCATACACCTATTATATTGGATTAGATTAAAAACCACTAACCTTTGACAAAGAACGATGCATAATGCTAGCAAGAAAATGGCATCTCGAGTTTGACAGGATTGGGCAACAAATTATTGGAATTGCGTGGACCAAATTAGATTCGATTCGATTAGCTAGATAAGATTAGATCAGAAAAGATTAGATTAGATTAGAAGTGACAAACCTTTGAGAGTGAAAGATGCGCCACAGCAGCAGGTGAAGGGTTTCTCTCCGTCGTGCATATGCATGTGACCGTTCAGATTATGCAGACGACTGAAACCTTTGCCTGTACGAAAAGCAGAAATAAACAGACAAATCCATCAATAGTCATACAAAGAAATAAATCCAATAAACAGCATATATAGAAGCTGATAGTATCAAGCAAACAATCTTAGGTGAAAAATTAGAATTTTGTCACGAATTCTGAAGACCTAGCGCTAAATGATGAACCACTTGTGCATACCTGTTGTGTTTCAAGGTAACTCATCGCAGACTATGTTACATTTACAAACAATACTTAACTACTTTGTAGATGGATTTGTTTATTAATTAAAAATTAAAATAATTAAATTAATTATTAATAATAATTAATAATATAATTATTATTAACAATAATTAAATAATTAATTAATAATTAATTAATAATTAAATAATTAAATTATTTACGATTATTGACCAAAACTCAATAAAATTGTAATTGTAAATTGTAATTGTAATTAAGACAATCTTCATCACCTTGGATTAAATTAGATCATATTACACTGAATTAGAATTAAAATAAACAAAAATTAAAACAGACAAATTTTTACATAAACTAAACTATGTTTTCCCTAGATCTGGCTATTTAAGCCCTTCATTTTCCCCTATGACTAGCTCTAGCTCTTCTTCCTCTGTACAATAAAGCCTCTCATTCAATTCTATGGTTGTATATAAATTTTTTGTTTATTTGTTTGAATGTATTAATCTTGCTATGTACAGTGCTGTGCTGCTAGTGCTTCTCAATAAAGGAAATACTTACTTTACTTACTTACTTACTTACTTAAATATGCCTAAAAATACTTTTACCAGCTCAGTCTACCTGTGCTAATTAGTATTACTGCGCATTTATTAAGCGTCACTGTCTAATGACCAGGCATCACTCGTTAGCGCTGAACAGTTACGAGTGAAGGACTTGCTCAAGGTCCCTGAACAGTAAGCGTCTCAGGAGAGGAGGATCGAACCCGCACTCATCCAGTAACAAGGTGAGCATTCTAACCAATCAGCTACTGTGCCCTAGTATAATAATAATAATGAAACCCTTCCATTTTTCAGGAGATGAACTTTTAAACTTGTAACACAATTTTTTTTTCCCGAGGGATTATCTCTACTTTGGTAAAAACAATTAAAATTATTATTATTAATCTGCATTCATTAGGCGCCACTATCTAATAGTAGCCATTTCAGGAGAAGAGAGGGATCGAACCAAAGCCCTCCCTTTGCTTTCCTAGCGTGGTCCATCAGACATTACAACGAACCTCTGATTGCAAGAGGCACTTTAGAAATGTTTAAATACAATGCCATACAATACAATTACGTTTCAATTCAACTCACCGCAGACTTTGCACTGAAACGGTTTCGTGTCTTGGTGCGTGACGAGGTGGGCCCGCAGGACCTGGTGCTGGGTGAAGCCCCGGCCGCACATCTCGCACGCATACTTCTTCTCTCCGTTGTGGACGAGCATGTGACGCTGGAGATTTGCCTTCTGGTTGAAGGCCTTGTCGCAGAGACGACAGGCGTACGGCTTCAGACCAGTGTGCGTAAAAACGTGCGCCTTCAAATGGTGCTCCTGAAAGAATTTCAATTAACATTAAAATACACTGATATCTTACTAATTTTATTATTTTATTTCTAATTTTATTCATTTATTTTATTATTTTATTTCTAGTACTTTACTATTTTTATTTTATTTGACATGAGTTTATTTATTTCATTTCATTTCTACTATTTTACTATTTTTATTTTACTAGAGCTTCTTGGTGTATTTTTGCCTCGTTTCTGTGAGTGCTTTTAAACAATTCTAGTTGACTGAACTTTTGTTTCTTTTGAAGTGGTGCTATATAAATTTGCAATTACGATTACAATTGTAAGATGTACTTTAAAACATCTAATCAGAAAGTATGTTCAACTACAAACACAATACAAAATTATTAATCCGAAACTACTGTTAAATTTCTGAAACTTGAAAAATAATTTCACTTAAACTCTGCAATTGTAATGAACTTTGTAATGAACCTTCATGAAGTCCATGCCACACTCTCCACAGATGTATGGCCTCGTGCCTTCGTGTTTCATCACGTGATCTCTCAGTTGGCTGGGGTAGGTGTACGCCTTGCCACAAACCTTACAGACGAGCGCTGCGGCATCTCTATGCTCAGCACTTTTGTGCTTCCGTAGTTTCTCGATGACGTCAAACGTGGCTCCACAATCCTCACACGTGTGTTCCATGTTAGCCTGGGCAAAAATAAAAAATCAATCTAAAATTTATATAGCGCCCCTGCACGATACTCTACTCAGAGGCACAACTCAATGTGAAAAAACTTTCACAAAAGTGCAGTTAAACTCTGCACATTGTAATACCTTTGTATGAACAGTGTCATGAAGCTTAATATGCTGAGAAATGTTGACACTCTTTTTGAAAGTTGTATATTCGGTACAATTTGTGATAATAATTTCAACTACAATAAATACAATTAATTCCCGAGTGATGTCTGGTATGGGCAGTGTCTGAAAGATTCTTTAATGCTGCCAGAAAGTTGTATATACAGGACAATGTACGAAATAATTAACCACTAATTACAAAACCTGTCGTACTGATAAAATCACTGACTCAAAACTCGCTGATTGTCATCAGCTCTCAAAAATAATAACAACATGATTCCACTCGGTGTCTAATAATTAAATTTGCATAACAATAAGACTAATAATAATGATAACAATAATAATAACAATACCAATAAAATAACAATAGATTTGCTGAATAAAATAACCATACAAACGATGGAGTACTCCAAATAATAATATTAATGAAACAATGATAACAAAAAAAATAATAATATTAATAACAATAATAATAACAATAAAAACAATAGATGTGCTGAATAATAAAACAGCCATAACAAACTACAGAGTGCTCCAAAAAATGAAGCAGACGGAACCTTGTGTTTGTCGAGGTGGTTTTTCAGTTCGTTTGGATAAGCGAATCCTCGGTTGCAGTGTTCGCAGATGTGTGGCCTGCGTTCCATGTGAATGGCCATGTGACGCTTGACGTGACTCGTCTGTGTGAAGTTGCGGTTGCAGACAGTGCAGACATGTGGCTTGACCTTTCCGTGGGTCAACAGGTGCGTCTGCAGGTGACTAATCTACAACGACAGACACAGACGAATGACTTACAAACAGGTCTTGAAAGTTAAAGGTTGTCGATAATATAAATCTTCGTTTATTATTTCAAACTGACATACCACATTATGATTACAATTCATAGTATGAACGGATGATGAAAAGTTATTACAAGAGTCGAATTTAACTGTTTGGCAGCCATGCAAGGTGTCCATAACGTCCTACTGTTAAAAACGGAGATTATTATTATTATTATCATTATTAATTGATTAATTAACTAATATCACTTCAGCAAGAGACACTTATTAATAAGACAAATTCAGCATTCACAGCACAAGAATAGAACTTAGTATTCCAATCAGAATAGTTCAAAGAAAACAACAACCTGTTTGAGGATCAAAGAGAACAACAACCTGTTTGAAAATCAAAGAGAACATCAACCTGTTTGAAAATCAAAGAGAACAACAACCTGTTTGAAGAACTTGCCGCAGATGGTGCAGTAGTGAGGTTTGATTCCGCGATGACCAAGGATGTGCGTGATCAGGTTGTGTTTGGTGCTGTACATCTTTGGACACTGGAGACACCTCCAGCGCTTGTGTCCATCCACTATCACACACTGCGACTCTTCTATATGGACGTTCAGGTCCACCTTCTCGACATACCCAGGACTCGTCTGCGAGAGGTCACCGTCCCCAAGGTCGTAGCTAAGGAAACCGGCCGATTCCAGCTGTAGCCGGTCCTCCATCTTAAGCGTAGCCAGGATCGAGCTGGAAAGACTCGGCTCGCCTTTTCCGTCTCGGGGAGAGTTCGGATTCCTCGAGAGCGCAGAGTCCAGTTCTTCCGTGTCAGAGTTGGTTATCGATTCGCACTCGACCGTCAGAAACTCTTCCGATTTTCCGTCTCCTTTCAACTTTTCCTTGTCGTTGGTCAGCAGATTTTCTCCGGTGCACGGCGGGTCGGCGGGTGGAAGAAATCGCGCGTCCACCATCCTGCCGTGACTCAGACCGATATCCTCGGCCTCTTGTTTTACCCGCATTCCGCCTTCAATTGCTCCCATCGAGGACAACCCATCGCCTGAAGGTCCAGACTGATACTTCTGGACTTCGAGTTGACTGGTTGATTTCTGGACTGGTGCACTCTGTACCGAACTCGGGGAAGTGCGATGAATAACGTGAATTCCCGAAGAAACCTGCGGATCGCTCGAGACGACACTGGAGCGGCCAGCGCTGGACATCAAAACTTCCGAGTTTGACGTAACGCGCGCAGCGCTTGGTGCTACGGATGGCAGATTGTTTTTTTCTAGCTTTCCCTCGTGCATTTCCGCTGCGCTTTTCTCGAACGATGTGTCCTTCTTGTGCGACGTAGAAATACCGGGGGTCTTCGGACCCATGTTTGGCGATGACACGGGGGGTGGCAACGGGTGCGAGGGAATGTACTTTGGCATAGGTGGCACAAAACTTGAAATCGGAACAACCTGCGATGGATGACAGTTCGAGAGATGACCAGACGCCGAGAAACACGCACGGCTCGGATCGCTGCCTATCATCATTGTTTCTATGTTCGGAAGACCGCGAAAGGAGAGTCCCGCCGGTGGACACGTCACCGGCATCGAGAATCCGTCTCCAAAACCGCCCGGAACCGGAAAGCCGTGAAACGAAAACGACGGCGGAGGGGGTGGTGCTAACGAGACGGAAGAGCACTGCTCAGACGAGATGAGACTCGGGAGACTGCTACGGGGCAGAAATGAGTAGACTGGCATCCTGCCTCCGGTCGCCATAGAAACCGACTGGGGTATAGTCAGATCACCGTGTCCAGGAACATGCGGCGGTCCGTGAAAACCGACCGACGACCCACCCGACAGTCCGAACATCGACAGTTCGCCAGGCAACGGTCCCATGCCGAGATGATTTGCCAGACCGACGCCGCTGGAAGTGATCGCAAAGTCGTGCAAGTCGAGAGAGTCGTTCATGGAGAATTCTGACGGATCGCCGAGGCTGAGACCGGGGTGGGGCCGGTGGGTGCTCAGAAAACCCGGCATGATGATCGACGAATGTTGCGACAGCGGCTCGTTCTGGTGACATTCGAGGTCGTTTGAAAAACCCTGAAGTGGCTCCATATTCGTGAATCCTAAATCCGGTGGTTCCAGATTTTCCATTTCCGGAAAAGTCCGCGATTCCTGCACAGAAATAATTTCATTTTACCGGATAAGAGCAGTCCTTTAAGTCTTTGAAGCTAGCCTGAGGGGCGGCCATGGGAATGAAGTGTTAGCCACTTCATTTTCTTAGCCTCTGCACAAGACGACGGGTAGCCAGTACTCTCCCTCGCCGTCTAATCCACCCACCGACAGTGTACAGTCGGTGCACTCATTGTAGCCGAGTTGGATGGGGGCGCAGGTGGAGCAGAAATCTCAAAGCAAATGTCTGCCCTGGTTGGGATTTGAGCCCCTGACCTCTCGATTGACAGTCCAATGTGCTAACCAATAGACTATTATAACATTTAACAGAGCACCAACTAAACATCAAACAAGGCACGTACAAAAATTACCCATTTTTCGGCCACAGATCACATGTATGGTAGAAACATAGCCTACGCATGCCCAGTCGCAATCGTAATTACGACAATTTATGTAGCTCATCGTGTGTCATGTATTTGAGCTTAGCATCCTGTGGTATGTATGCATGAGCACTTGTTATAGCGCCCCTTCAAGATTTCTACTCAGGTGCGCTCCCGACTACAGCACACTAAATCAGAGTTTTCACGCCGAAGAGCATGAGCAATTTTCTGAAGGACTTGCCCAAGGTCCCTACGCGTCAGCTTGATACCCCTACACCACCGCGCCCCACAAGTATGGTAGAAACATAGCCTACGCATGCCCACTCGTAATCGTAATTACGCATCGTGTGTGATGTATTTGAGCGTAGCATCCTGTGGTATCCATGAGAACTGGTAACAAGAATACCCAGAATTGTGTCGAAATGGAGCACTCCACCCATGAGCAGCACTGCTATCAAAAGTGCATAAGAAATTAGTAAGTATGTAAACATGAAATAATAATGCCTTACGTTAACAGGTACATTAGAAAGTAGACAAAAACTTTTGACAGCATATTATTTGTTTCACTTAGTCAGGACGTAAGTTAAAAATGAAATCCATGTAACTGGTATTAACAGACATTAATGACAACTGACTGGCCAAAATACAAATATTAAAGAATCTTATAAAACACATTGCTCTCAATCGATCAATCAAAATTTATATAGCGCCCCTGCAAGATTCCTACTCATAGGTGCTTCCGTCCCAGGTCAAGTGGGAAATGACTGCTTATATAGCTCTACTACATTGGTATGGGGTAATATTACCGGTATACGCAAATAGGGACTCAAACAAACCCATGCACATTATTAAGCGCTTCAAAGAATTGTTAATAATTTCTCGTTTACTTACTAACTAATATATTCCACACTTAATTCCGGCATGGATATTGATTACGGGTGCTCTGCTCTACTTCGACACAATCTGGGCGTTCTTGTTACCAGTTCCCTTGGAAACTATCCCGGCTTCTAACCGGGAAAACAACCTAGTATGCATATTCAATCTAGCCCACTTAACCAACTATAACTGCACCTCTTGCTTTTTCCCGAACAAATGACACCCGGCCATCAATCAAACGTAAACATGAGCCTACATGATGTGGTTCTGCGCGTACGCTGTACAAAGTTTTAAAGGCCTCCTCGGCCGAACGGGAATTAGGTCAACCGCTTTATGCAGAGACGAACACTGCAACGCCCCTCTGCGATCATACTATCAAACGAGTCGATTTTTTCCATCACGGAGGAGTCCAGGCCAGTCTCCGCCACCGAAGACCAACCCATCAAGCCCCTCAAGGCCGTCACATCCCAAGGCAGAGGCAGAGGCAGGGTAACTAGGTCAGCTGATGGACGGAATGTTTCAGCTCAACAAAAGACAAATTCAACGAGCACCGCTCACATCTAACGGTCGTCTGAATCGCAGAACCTCCGAGAATATTTATTTGCAACCAAAACGACGTTTTAATCAATAAATTACAAGAAAACGATTCGTTTTAAAAATCGATTTATTATCATCTGAAGCTTGTGTTCCGCATGGATTACATATCGATGGGAAGATTCCACACGATTTTACTGACACCTTGTGATTGGTTGTAAGATCGACTTTTTGACGTTTAAAATCAATGCAATTGCTCCTGCGAAACGATTTTGGGCATCATCTAATTGTACTTGAAATATTGAAATGTTTTTCAAAATAAATTTAAAACACGATGAAGCTCTCTAGAACTACGGGTCCGTTGGTGACTGGCTTTTTCTACCAATTTCTGCGAATTGTATTCACCAATGAAGGTCTAATCTTCGTGTTTAGTTTCAGCGACACTGACAGCTAGAACGATACGAGTATGTTATGATTTCGACGCTATAGAAGTTTTCAGACAAGACACCGTGATGAAAGAAAGTCGATCACATTGACGTCACCAATCGCCCTAAGTTCGTCAATGATATGTAGTTTGCCTTCTTCGCTTTTCTAAATGGTAAGTGAAGGCCGCGTTTTCATAAGCACCTCTGAATAGTCTATTCTGCGAGAGGAACTCTACACATTTTAGATACGATACGATACGATAACAATCTTCAGCTTAATTCTTACTTACCGTACTAACAAGACAACGTTCAGGTGCCCATTAAGAATGTTTAACCTTCACCACCGGTGCCCGTTTTAATGGGTACCACAATTGAATGTCCTCGCGTATGTAGACCGTCCAAAGCCCGGATTAAAATCTCTCAAATCTCTCGGTGTGCGAACGGGCTTATTAAAACTAACAGCAGCCAGCCCACACCGGTTAGGCCACTGTTTTCAAACGTCGAGCTATATTATAGTGAATGGGACGCACAGAAGCGACTTGATGTGTGTTTTAACCTCAATTATATACGTCGATGGTTTTAACCAGCGACGTCGATGATTTTAAGCATTGAAATGTATAGCTATATTGCTATAAGCAGGCCAATGATGCAGCGCAGGCCACTCATGAGCTATAGTGAATTTTGAACGAGTGAAAGGCACTTGAGAGAAATGGTATTATGGAGTTGAGGATTAAAATATTGCAGCTAGCCTATTTTGTATCAGCCGCCATGACATTTTAAAAATACTTATTTTTAAACGCTACAATTTAAATAATGAAAATGCGAATGTAGACTAAATAATTATTAGCCGATCGATGTAGAGCATCGATCAAGACGCGTTGTTGACCAGCGTGTAGCTCTCCCAACTAAATGGAAGAGAACCAAACTGGAGCAGTTGACTGAATGCTTCTAGTGTGGGTGCCTTTCTCTGAAAAAGGGAAACACTGACTGCAATTCATTCTTCCAAATGGACCAACCTGTCTCCTAGCACTGGTATGCAAATTAGACCTGACGTTGTTTGTCTATTTATAGGCTCTCGTTGAGCACGCCAGGAAGTCTGCTCCCCACCTCTGTCTGCCAAAGTTCAATCATAGAACTAGGCACAGTTGTATGGACTTATATTTATTAGCGATAATTACGATGGACCTCCTGCCTGTGAGCGATGCAACTTGTAAACGTTTAGTAATAAATTATTTAATGAATAATAATGTTATGTTTATCTCGTCGTTTTATTGGGCGGGGAGATTAACGTAAAGCAACAAGCCCGATTGACCTAGATCAGATTGGATAACCGCACCAAATACAATAAGAGAAGTCGCTAATAAGGTTTGGAAAATTGGAAGCAGTGCTCCGATAAAACACAATACAATTAACTTGTATTTATAACGCGCCTTAATAAAACAAAGTCTTACTCAAAGGACGCGTTACAATGTACTTACTAATCATAGTAGGCCTACTTAGAGAAGAGATAAGTTTTAAGTTTAGGTTTCAAAATATCAATTGAGGACGATTTTCGGATTGGTTCTGATAAAGAGTTTCATTCAGCTGAACTAGGCCTATAGCTACTTCAAACATTCTGTTTCCAAATTGTAAATTTTATTCTTTTGATTACTAAATCTCTTTTCGAAGCTGATCGCAATCCATGAATAATGCCGGTAATTAGTCCACTATGACAATCGATCGATCGATCGATCGATCGATCGATCGATTGATTGATTGACTGACTCTGTGGATCCGAGACATGGCCGATAACAATGGCAAACAGGAAAACAGGAAAAGATTACAAGCAACACAGTAATAATAGTGACTGAGAAGGAACCTACACGTATCACGGCGCAACAAGATACGAAATAAAACTCAGAGAGGACGGGACAAGAAGATACAGAAAACATCATTAGATTGGGGGGGGTCCATGGAGTAGTGGTAACATCACTGGCGTGAAGAGCAGTAGGTAGCGGGATCGCTTCCCGCAACCCTCCTATAGGTCTACTCAGCCTATTCGCGAGATGGCGCGTTGGTAAAATGAGATGTAGGATGTGATCGATGGGCGCCTTGCAAGGCTTTCGTGTTCAGTTAAATTCGACTCCTGTAATAACTTGTGATCATCCGTTCATACTGATTGTAATCATATTGCGTAATTGTCAGTTTTAGAATATTAAACGAAGATTATTAGAAGATTATCAGAAGATTATTAGAAGCAGATGATCGAAGTGGATGGGCAACCATTAATTCTTACTGGACCCCGGTCAGTTTTGCGCATTTTGACCTAGTGCGCATGCGCGTTGGTTCCAGGAACTAAACTTCCGTATCGGCGTATTGTTGGCAAGATGGAAGATGAAGAGGAGGGAATCTTGTCCTGTTCCGGGATGTTCTGGATCGATGCGGCCAAGAAAATGGCCCTCGACTGCCGTCCTTGTAAGGGAGACCTCTGGCCTATCGACTGCAGGGATGTGTACTTAATGCGGGGTTGATTGAGCGGCGTTTGGTTGTTCTACGGGGCGTTGAAAAACAGTTACAATGCCGGCTGTAAATGCGGAGTTTTTGTAGCGCTTAAATAGCCATACCATGAATAAATATGTCCTATGATTTTCGTTGCTGTGGAGTTGGTCTGATGGGAGCAGTTGCGTAAAATGGCCAGATATTAGAGCTTTTTTGCATTGTTCAGCGTGACATACGGGAATGATGGCGTAGATATCGAAGCGGGAAAATGCGGTCACTAAAACTAAGTTAGTTTGAGAAATCATGGATTGAAGTTGATGTTTGTAATTTTTCTGCCAGTGCATTTGGGGTGTGCAGGGATTGAGGGAGCTGGTTTGGCTTCTGAGAGGCTTTCCTTTGACCAAAAGAGTTCAGGTTAAGTAAGTAAGTAGCCTTTGCTTGCATCTGACAAGAGCACTTGAAGATTGCTTGATATAATACAAAGTTTTATTATTGAAATTAGCCATTTTTTGTCTGTAGTAATCACTTTTAAGGCTGTTTTCCTTTTATCAAATGGTAGAAGGATATATCAGCGTGATTTGGTAACCATGCAAAACCGTTTTCGCTGTCCGTAGCTGGGCCTGTGCCAGGAATGCCCACCTGTGATTGGACCCTTGTTGTGCCCGTGTAGGTCAGATCAAATGTTCATGGAGCCAGAATTATGAATACAATTAAATGATTATTGTGAACTTATAAATTTCAGTTAATGGGGTGAGAATTTGATGTCTACATAATCCTTGCTTCTTCCCGTCCTCAGTTGTGGTGGCATATGGGTTTGATGGCAGCTATTCGAAAAGTCATAAATATTTAATGTTTGTTTTCTATTTCAATGGTTTGTAAATGCAGTACACAGGCTGAAGCATGTCTTAACCACAAGTTTTAGCTGAATTTTTTTCTACTAATGATTTTGACAGAATTTTGTGGTAATTCTTTCATAAGTTTGTCTACTTCTTAACCCTTTAACGACGAGCGTGTACTAAAATGTATGGGAAACCATAGGCAGCTCGTTGTTAAAGGGTTAAATTGTACTAAAATTAACTCTGGCCAGCCAATGCTGAAGACAAGTTGTATTGCATTTGCTGACGACAATTTTGAATGTCTTGATTTGAGTTGTTTCTTACCTGGTAAACGGTTTTCTATGTTGATTCATGTTAGGCAGTGGTATAGAGCATTTGACCTGTAATGCGGAGAGTACGGGGTTCGAGCTTTTGCGCAGGCAGTCACTGTGTAAGACCCTGGAGCAAGGCATACGCAGTTGCTCAGTGCCATCGACGTTCTGTCATATGGTCACATGTGCACTTCTGAACTTTGCAAGGAGGGCAGCAATACCGAATACAATCATATTGTTTTGTATGAGACAGTCTTTGCGTAGGGACCATGAGCAAATCCTTCACGCACAATTACTTAGATCCATAGGTAATAAAATTCGTTTATCGATTCAAGCTGACGTGAACGCAGTATGATTACAAATCATAGTATGAACGGATGATCACAAATTATTAGATCCCAAGTCGAATTTAACTGTGGCAGCCATGCAAGGCGCCCATCTGTCCAACTGCTCATTTTACCAATGCCATCTGGCGAAAGAAAGGCTGCGTCAACCTTTAGGGGGGCAGCGAGCGGTTATTGATCCATGCTGATCTTCTGCTCTTCGTGCCGGAGTGTTAACTATTCACCTAAACCCCTTCACAATGTTCTGTTGTATGGTCGTGTGTGGACTTCTGAACTTTGCAAGGAGGGCAATATCATATACAGTTGTATTGTATTCTTGAAAGTGCTTGAGGGGCGCGATATAAATGTCTTGTTACATCACATAGTATTTATTGTTTTTGCGCATATTTATTTTCCGTTTGGTTATATTTTTATATCCAGGTGACGACGACAGTTTGCCGAGATCGGAAAGAAGTGAGACGGTTGGCGATGGAACAGTTCTGAAGAGAGAAGGTGCGGATTGGTGTTAACTCCGTTTGGACTTATCAGTTTGTTTACTTTGTGATTAAAGCACGTGATTAAGAGGCTTGTAATGAGGCAGCACGTGATTAAGAAGCACTTGATCAAGAGGCTTGTAATGAAGCAGCACTTGATTAAGAGGCACTTGATTAAGAGGCTCTTGATTAAGAGGCACTTGATTAAGAGGCCTGTAATGAAGCAGCACATGATTAAGAGGCACTTGATTAAGAGGTTTGTAATGAGGCAGCACATGATTAAGAGGCACTTGATTAAGAGGCACTTGATTGAGCAGCACTTGATTAAGAGGCACTTGATTGAGCAGCACTTGATTAAGAGGCACTTGATTAAGAGGCCTGTAATGAAGCAGCACATGATTAAGAGGCACTTGATTAAGAGGTTTGTAATGAGGCAGCACATGATTAAGAGGCACTTGATTACGAGGCACTTTATTGAGCAGCACATGATTGAGAGGTATGTAAATAAGAAGTGCGTGATTGAGAAGAACATGATTTACATAAAATGCACATTATGCGATCATTGTTAGTTCCAGTATCTTATGTCATTTTGTTTGCAACTTGTGAGTCCCATCTTTCTAATTTCTTATCCACCATAAGCTGCCTCTCGGTTTTAGTAGATTGATCGTCTTGAGATTGTTGTGATTGCGGCTTGGTTTTGTTACACCAGCGGTTGCTGCCGGTTGTACATTAGACATTGGCACAATAGAAGGTACTTATTAGTAATAATAATAATAATAATTCATTTCGAGCACTTGTTATAGCGCCCCTTCAAGATTTATACTCGGAGGCGCTCCCGACTACAGCGCGGACACTGAATCGGAGTTTCACGTCGAAGCCCATGAGCAATCGCGAGCGAAGGAATTGCCGAGGGTCCCTACACGGCATAAATTGAGGTGGATTCGAACCCACAACCTTCCGGCTGCAAGGCACCGAATATACCCCTACACCACCGTGCCCCACAATAATAATAGCAAATGTTTAATATCTTAGTGGACTGATTTTCTAATTATGGCTTTGTGTCTTGTGCATTAAACACCGGTGCAATAGAAGTTACCGTACTAATTAATAGTAATAATAATAACCATAGTAGAAGTTATATACGTACAGTTGCTGTTTGATAGAAATGTTTGAGCACTTTCCTCACTTGAAGGTATTTATTAATAATAAAATAATAACCATAGTTGAAGTTACCGTACTAATTAATAGTAATGATAATAACAGTAGTAGAAGTTATACATTACAGTTGTGATCTGTTGGTTAGACATGTTTGAGCACTTTCCTGACTTGCAGACATGGTTGTGCACGGACTGTGTCCCGCGCGAGATGAGTTCTTTCTTGTCGTCTGTGAGCAATGTCAGATGCTCGTCAAGCCACAGGCTCTGGCTTATCACATCGGTGAGTCATCTCATAACTGAAACTTACCCAGAAAATTGCTTTGGCATTTTGATCACTTATTTACTTCTCTTGTTATTAGTTTCATTATTTATTAAGCACCATTATCTAGTGGCCAAGCATTGACTGATGGGTATGCTTCTGAACTTTATAAGGAGAGCAATACTGAAAACGTTTTTATTGTGTTTGTAAAAATAAGAAATAAGAAACAATGACATAAGACAGTCGTTAGGTATTGAAACAACTCTGCTAGACATATTAAGTCATTCAAAGAAGATGACGGTTTGGACATGTAGAGAGAATGCCAGTTGACAGAATCCCGCACAATGCACTACATGTAAGATTCGAAGGAAAAAGATACAAAGGCAGACTAAGACTATGCTGGATACAGTGGATAGGCAACATAAATGAAGACATAACATCACTTGGACTAACACTAAGGGGAACAATAGACTTCACAAATGACTGAGGACAGTGAAGATCCTTTATTCGTACCCATCGCCACCAAATGGCTGGCATCAGATGACTGATGATGATACGAACTGCTTGCCCTAGATGTATTTCTCTTTTATCGTTTAACTGCAACTGTTGTAGATTTGAGGCACCGGTTGGGCATTGGTGAATCTCCCTCAGCCTTCCTCTCCTCTACTCCCTCATCCACTGCTGCTACGGAAAAGGCAATTCCAAGAAAGCGACCGACCATCGCAAAACCCTGCGAATCAATAATCGGCGATGCAGTCATCAAATCGACGATGTGTCGCCGACGAAGGTCGCGCCGAGCAAAGGTCAAGGGCAGGTCAAGGATAGCGACCCAGAGGCAGCCATTTGCAGGCGTTGACACGTCGAACTCGGCTGTGACGTCCTCCAGTCTGTTTCCGGTTGGTATGGATGTGACTCCAGGAAATGTGAATTCGGTTTTCGTTCCTCGGAAGTTCGGCAACGGTGGTGGTCTCGCTGTGGACTTGTTGAACCAAAGACCATTTGTTCAAGAGCGACTGGTGACTGATGTAGAGCCTTCGTCAATTGAAGTGGAGGGTTTGAGTCAACAGACAGATTCAAAGACGTCCGGACGTGGGATCATCATAAGGTTTGCCCACCTGAACCGCGGTAAAGGACCTTGGATTGCTGAGATGGGAGCAAGAGGCGGCAGAGAGGAGCCGAGGGAGAGAGGTCCGATCCTGCTGAAAGATCAGTCTCCGTCACTCAATGATGATGATCTCAAATCGCTCTCGTTCAGTGGACTTCAGAGGGTTGATGTAGCCATTTCAAAGGTATAAAAAAATTCCGTCCTTGTTTTCATCAGTAAAGTGAGTGTATACTGTGGTATGGTGGCCAATTGGATAGAACACTTATGTGTGTTTCTGGCCGCAGGTCTCTTCGTTTGACCGACCAGGGAGTTCTCATCCCCTGGGCTCTTTCCTCTACAACCCAGCACAAAAACTTTGCTTTCGTTGGTCCTGTGGCCTGGAACAACTTCCCTCATAAAACTAAAGCTTAGCTAGTCCTTTGTTCTGCAAGTGCTTGAAGTGTATTTTTTTAAACTATGGATCTTGTTTGGTCGGGAGAGCTACCGATTAATTTTTCGTGAAGTGATGCTATATAAATTAATATTCTCTTACCATACCTATAGTTTACTTTTGTGCATTTCTAGGGGAGCGAGGTTCTGTCTGTGCCAGAAGACTATTATTCACAGTCGGCAGAAGGTCACGACCTTGACATTTCGGTGACAGACACGCTCAAACGACGCAAGCCTTTGCCTTCAGTATTCAAACACAGGTAATCGGAGCGTAACTGCACATTTATGTAGCTCTTCTCAAAGAGAAACTGCAGACTTACTACCGACCTGTTACACAAGGTCACAATCAAACAGATTGGTCTTCTTCAGTTGTGGGTTGAATAGATTATTCTATTTTATTTATTTATTATGCATTTATTAAGTGCCGCTATCTAATGACCAAGCATCAGTCAATGGTGCTGAGCAGCAGTGAGTGAAGGACTTACTTATCGCAGTATACTACCTTATATCATGCAATGCGGTTGAGATTCTGCATTTAGGTTTTCTTGTTCTTTGAATATTCTGGTCTCGAAACTACATAGCCAACATGTTTTGTCGTGACTAATTCTCGGACCTATGTAGAATTAACCATTGCTTCGTGAGTTCTGCTAGTTTTATCTCTGGTCTATCCTCTGTCTCATCGATTTCTATACGTTGTTTTTCAGAAAAATTTGCACGGAACCACTGCATGATTCCAGCGCGACCGCTCCGTCTTTTGCTCATTCCAACCTTTACCACGTGGAAAAGTCAATACAATTTCCATTGCCACCGATCGGAGGGAGTTGCTTCAGCGTTCCTGTGTTGATGCCCCCGGTTCATTTCCAAGACTCCTACAGTTCCATTGAGACCGTTGTCAACGGCGAATTGGGGTACGAGGAACACGTCGAACTTCATGGTGGGTACGGCATTAGGGGTGGCAACGTTGGTCGGGATTTTGACGCCAACGTCCAGACGTGTCAAGACATGTCCAGGCATGTCAATGTCGATTCGGTTTCTATGATCACGTTACAGCCATCCATCCCGGTGCCTTTCCGTCCTCCGTTTGTGTCGGAGAGCTGGATCGGGCCTGGCAGCGACGTCGTAGGGGTACGGAGCCTGGGGAGTTTGCGCTCGTGGTGCCATCCGATCGTAGTATCGCCGGGATCGTCTTCGAACGCCAAGGAGTTGATCGGAATGAGCCTGCGCTTGGAGGATGATGGGTTCGCGGGGTCGGGACTTGCTCAAGAACCGAGTCTTTCAGGAAGTCATGACGACTCTGTCTGTAACGATGTGGGCGCGACCCTTGTTACTGCTGACTCGTTTCCCTCGGTCGATTGCCGTTCGCTGTTTCCGCCGTGGATGAGGGACGCTGGAGAAGCGACGTGGAACGGTGGAACAGTTTCGAATGCGTTGGGGTCTGCGCAGGAACAGTCACTCGCTTCGTCAACAGTATCGGTAATTAGCACTTGAGATTCCAGGTAAAATTAAAGGTAACTGGATAGTGGAACGGTAAGGTATTCCAGATGGCAATAGAGGTAACTGGATAATCGAGAGGTAAGGTATTCCAGATAACCCTAGGAATAGCTGAATAATTTAAAGTTAAGGTATTCCAGATAACATTAGAAATAGCTGAATAATTTAAAGGTAAGGTATTCCACAAGGTATATTAGAGGTAATTGAATAGTGGAAAGTTAAGGTATTCCAGATGACCTGTAACTGAATAGTGAAAGGTAATTTAAGGTGTTTGATGGATGCTTTGTGAATTCTACACCAGATAATGTTTCAAACGAGATCATCTGGTGCCAAAACAGACTTATGAACAACAGTGGTTTTAGAAAGCAGTTTCCTATATGTGACTTGCTCTGGCAAAAGGAGGCTTTTGGCAAAAAAATTATTTTTGCGTATTTTGTTCTGAAATTGATAAGTAATAATTTCTGTTTAAACTGTTGAAAAAATAATTATTCTATCTTGATGGGTTCCAGAGATATGAATTTGTTTATTTTTCCTACTCGAAAGTACAATTTCGAGAAAACGCATGCAAAGTTTATTATCTTAATACAAACCCTAGATAGATAAAAGTTTATGTGCACATTTCTCAGAAATATGTGTATTATTAAAATAATATTTTTTCCATATAATATAAGATCCTATTTATTGATATATGCCAAAAACTGTTAATTGAAAATTTACACCTGATTTGTGTTTTACCTAATTTATTCAGTTTTATCACTGGCGACTTCCGCCTCCTTTTGCCAGAGCAGGTCACATATGTGACCCATCTGACCAAAACCAGGCTTAAGTCGCATTTTTTACAATTTGAATGTTATTATGCCAAACATGGCTATTAATGGCGGGAAAATGACAAATATCAGGAAAAGTCATTGAATAACTCAAACAATAGCTTCTTCAAAATCATCAAAAATACCACTAAAAATTAAAATTTGTCACAAATTTTAGTTTAGTGTGTTTAAAACATATTTATTTATCAATTTCTATCAAAAACTAAAAATTGAAAAAATTTAATTTTTTTCAGTTTATCTCAGTAATGCATTTTGCGACATAAGCCTGGTTTTGGTCAGATGGGTCACATATGTAGTACTGTATGTAATGATAAACTAAACGGGTGCTATATAAATTTCCTTTTTTATGTTACTGTTGAATTTTGTGTTACATTGTTGCTGCTTGGTAAGAGTACTCCCCTTGTAAAGGGGAGAGTACAATAGTAATTGTTATAATAAAAATGATAATGTTAATAATTTTGCTGAACCGTTCTTTTGTAAAGGTTGTGCCAAATGATTCCGCTCAACAACAAATCGACGTCTCATCCGCGACGGTCGAACCAGTCGACCACGAAATGACCTCAACAGACGCCAGTCATCATCGCGAGACGTTGCCTTTCCTCGGCCGTTGCGTCTCCTCTGATGATGACGACCCCTGTTTTTCGTCTAATAACGTTCACCCCGACATGCTCTCCCATGTCGACGCACCCTCCGCTCCGACGCATTTTTCCAGTAAGTTCCATCTGACTGCCACCGCGGCACTTCCTCTGTCTGTCGG
This sequence comes from Aporrectodea caliginosa, assembly GCA_020284085.1. Taxonomy (NCBI): domain Eukaryota; kingdom Metazoa; phylum Annelida; class Clitellata; order Crassiclitellata; family Lumbricidae; genus Aporrectodea; species Aporrectodea caliginosa. The sequence goes on along the minus strand of JACEVL010000112.1, from coordinate 1,087,483 downwards.
GGCGCAGGCTCTGACGTCGGCACAGGTGCCTTGCGTGCAGCCCTGGTTGTGCCGAATTGGGGCCAACGACAGCTGATGGAATGTGCCGTCTGGTTTGAGCATGCGAAATCGTTTCGTCCGCCGAGCAGCGAGCCGGTTGCTCGTCGCCGCCGATTCCAGCTGAGCACGGAATGATTCCGTGCGGTGGTTTTCTCACTGGCTGTGATTTGCGTTTACGTTTATGAAATCGTGAGTTGGTGTTCGTCGAAGAGCGTTTGTGTTTGTAGGGTTGTTCGTTTGCGTTCGTCGATTCGTTTGGGTTTGGGCGAACGGTTTGTGTTTGTCGAAGCGTTTTATTGCGTTTGCTGCTTTTGTATCAGGGAATTTTAAACTGTGTTCAACATCTGAGATCATTAGCCAGTTTGTGACCGTGCATGAGAAAACCTGGAATAAGTAAGAAAAATCAGTATTCTAATTGTAGATTTATATAGTACCACTTCAAGACAACAATCAGAGGCACTCTGGACCTGTTAAAACGTGATCGAATGGAGCAGTTTCCAAGCGCTAATATGGAAATAAGACCAGGAAGCCAAAGTCGTAAGTGACAAGGCAAATTGTTATGCGAGAAAAACACTTAGACTGTGATGAGGCATGTGTTACGGAAGATTTCTGCGCACAGGTTTCGCAGAGATGCCATATAGGTCGCCCAAAGATCTGATGTTCAACTGGAGGCTGCTCTGTAGCTACTTAACTTTTACAAAATCTATTGAACTTACTCCAAACATGTAAAGTTTAATTCCTAATATCATACTCGCATGGATTATTATTATTATCGTTAATTATTATTGTTTTTGATTAGTAGTTTCTGTCCATGCCAGTGTCTAATGTGCAAATAAACAACCAATGGCACACTAAAACTGAGCCCTAATCGATTTTCACTGAATTATTCAGCACTTCCAGCATCAGTAAATGCAATGCTATACCCATTTGCAAATCTTTACAACCTTGGGCCAGGTTTTCTTGTGCGCGGTCACAATTTCCGTTCATTCAAGTCGATCATCGCAATCCGTAGGAAAATTCTGTTTGGAAACGACGACGACGACGACTATGTCGTAGAGTTGAGTTTGTCCATAGACCATGGTCTTGTAAAGCCACGCATTTGGTTTAGTTAACGACAAACTGTAGTTTATTTCTACCGGAGTTCTTTTGCTTCTTACAATGTTCCTGTTGTGTAACACGGTGTTGAAAAGCATATTCTCCTTAACGAATTAGTTTGAAACAAACGGACACATTGTCGTTATTACTGAACAATTACTCTGTTAGAATCAAAATTTGTTTGTTAACATCCATGGGTATATGGTATCCAGTTGGTTAGAGTGCTCGCTTTGTAATGCGAAGCAAGTGAGTTTGAGCCTCCCAGGAGACGGTTATTGTGTAGGGATGTTCACTCACAATTACTCGGCGCCATTGATTAATGCTTGGTCGTTAGATAGCGGTGCTTAATAAATGCATAATATTAATTATAATTAATTGCGAGTAAACGTTCAAGCTTTTGGAGCACCGATGTCACTTTTGGGGTTGCTCTTTGATGCCGATGTATCAGAGAGTTTTATAGCGATGTCTTTAAACAGTCTGGTGATAAGAAGCTGTCAGAATCAGTTTGAAATGTTAAGAATCAAAAATTGCATTATAGTTTTAAAGTGTGAGTGATATTCTCAAGAGAAACTACTCCGGGTACCGTTACCACTTGCACGACGCCCAACTTCAATGGTGCTTGAACGATCTCAACATATTGAGCACTTAAATGAGAAACCAGAGTGCTACAGATGCTTAGTGTTGTATGTGCGACACAGTGGTAGCACCCTGGGCATTTGACCTAATGAATGCAGTTTCAAACCTGCCGAGTAAGCTTTGTATAACGACCCTCAAAGCTTTTTGTGCATACACTTCGTGTTGTAGGTGTGGTGTAATCGGTAGTGCTCTGGGCATATTACCTAACGACTGCAGATCCGAGCTTGCTGATTAGACTCTGCTGTAATGGCCCTCGATGATCTTTGTACATGCGTATCATAGGCGACAGATTCTGATGTACTAACGTTGCGTGTCTAGTAATTGCAGTGGATAAAACGGAAATAAATTAGAAATGAATAAATCATGTTGACTGAAGAAGTGAACTGGTTGGAACCGGGCGTGATTTCTAGGTTTTGCGATCAAATGGACATACAGGGTGTTATTTAGAACATTTTCAGCCGTTTACTTTCATTAATGTTTGTTTTCTAGTCAATGCGCTTTTTTATAATTTTCGTTCACATCTGATTTTAAAGAGATTTCTGCACAACTGCTGTGTGGTTTTGCGGGTAACGGAAATCTTCTCGTTGATTTAAATCGCTTGTGTTGGCGTTGTAGCGACTGCTAGTTTTTTTAAGTTAGACGTTCCGGCGTTGAAGACGAAAATACGTTAATTCGAAATTCGCAAACAGATCAGGACGACCTGTATTAATCAAAATTTCCTTTGTTCTTTGCTTTGTCATTGGGTGCTAATTTTTCTTGAAGCTCGTTGTAATTAAAGGTGTGATTGTAAATTTGAGAGAAGCTCATAAGAGGCACTCCCAAGCAACGAGGTGTTGTGTGACTTTGAAGGCTTCTAGGCATTTGTTAGGCGTCTTATTTTGAAATGTTGCTGGGCAACAGTTTGAAGACTTATCAGTAAAAGACTTTTGAGAAGTTTGGTCATTTTGTTTGTGCATCTGATGGTTTGAAAGCAAAACTTTGAGAAGTTTGGCGATTTTCTTTCTGCATCTAATGGTTTGAAAACAAAACTTTGAGAAGTTTGGTGATTTTCTTTCTGCATCTAATGGTTGAAAACTAAACTTTGAGAAGTTTGGTGACTTTCTTTCTGCATCTGATGGTTTGAAACCAAAATTCATGTCATGTTTGCAACTTGGTAGAGAAATCATTTAAATGCAGGAACAAGCCTCGTTGGGCTTCTGGCGAAAGAGACCTGTAATAAATTGCCGTGCATTACCTTAATTTACAAAAACCTTGTCTTTAAATTACACTACCTAACATTCCCTTTACATTACCTTCTTTACCTTACATTGCTTACCTTACCTATACTTAAACCCTGCATTACCGTAACTTACTTTTCGGCCAGATTGGACTTCTTACTTTTGACTCAATCAAGATTTATGTTCGTTTAACTTTTGACACAGGGAATGTTTTTGACTCGACTCAATCAAAATGCATATGAGGTGTAGTATGTCCTACATGTACATTGATGTCCTACATAATGCTACATTGATCTCCTGCATAGTCCTACGTTGATCTCCTGCATAGTCCTACATCGATGTACTAGGTAGTCCTACATTGATGTCCTACAATAGTGAATGTCCATGGAGGACATGAACTCTGGAGTTGAGCTTGTGAAACGCTGTTTTAGGGTGAATTTGAAAACTGATTCGTAACCAGTGTAACAAACATGGAAAGCTAACCATTCTCTCCTGAACTGTCTCAAGATGGCTGAACCATGGCTTCGAAAATGAATCTGCAAAGTGAGGACTGCATTTCGCTCTCAGCCTTTCATCTCGGGTTCAAATCCTGGTGCGTTGTTCGAAGTTGACAGTTGGTTACCGAGTCTTTAACGCTTTAACGACGAGCTGCGTTGGTTTCTCAGTAGCTTCTAGTACACTCTCGTCGTTAAAGGGTTAAGGAGAGACTGTTGCTCTGTTGAATTTCTGCTGTCCATGCTTAAGCGAAGATGACTTTCAATCCAAGGATGAAACCTCTCATGTACAGATGTAGGAAGACACTCAATACAGCACTCCATAAGTACCTCACACATCACTGTCTGACTGATTTAACCCTTTAACGACGAGCGTGTACTAAAGTGTATGGGAAACCATAGACAGCTCGTCGTTAAAGGGTTAAACGAGTGTGTTTAAATTAAAGACAATTTGTAAGTGTTTGCTGTGATGAGCCAACTGCAGCAGTATATAATTATATGTAAGGACTCTCGTTAGGAATTGAGTGACTGCTTGTTGCATGCAATTACTTGCTGTCTCATTTGCCGAAAACTTTGGAGAAAATTCTAAATTGGTGATGGAGCTTTTACGATGTACGCTGCACTTTTACGAGGCTCTGTGATTGACGACAGTATTTCTTTTCACTCGTTTACACATGTTTCCAGTTTTTGTTGCTTTTGCGTTTTTTTAGCGTTCGTTTCAAGATTCATCTGTGATTGCTACGTTTGTTTGACGTTTATGTTTAATTATCTGGATTTAGGTTTTTCGGTGCTTAGATGAGTTTACTGTTGAAGTCTGTCGCTTTTTGGCGCCGGGGGCGATATCGGCTGGTGTTGGGGGCAAGAAACTGTTGGCGTTGCTTGAGTTGTGGCAGTGAATGAATGACGGATGTGGTGGTTCTTAAGTCTGTCTGGGTCGGTTCATTCTGTAATAGGTCAATACAGTCTATCTGGGTCAGTTCATTCTGTAATAGGTCGATACAGTCTATCTGGGTCAGTTCATTCTGTATAGGTCAATAGTCTATCTGGGTCAGTTCAGCTCGAGGATAGAGTGGAATTTTCACTCAGTACTCAGATCTTTTTTGGACAACCCCTCTGACTTGACGCAGCGCTCGTGAATGAGCTGGTGCCCTGTGCTTGGCTTTAGAGCAATGTTTGAGAAATTTTAAGTTTAGAGTTACAATTAAACTGTTGTGCACGTTAAATGCTTTGGCAGTTGAAGCAAAATAAATCGCTTGTGTAGCGCTCATCATATGTTCATTTGGACGGGCCTGAATAGACTGAACTGACCTGGATAGACTTTCTTGACCTGAATAGACTGAACTGACCTAATTAGACTTCCCGACCTAGTAGGTAAACTGAACTAACCCTGATAAGACTTTCTTGACGAGAATAGACTGAACTGACCTAATAGACTACCTGACCTATATAAACTGAACTGACCAAGATAAACTCTTGACCTGAATGACTGGATTGACCTAATTAGACTACGTGACCTAGATAAACTGAACTGACATAGACGGAACTGACCTAGATAGTCTTACTGACCCAGATAGACTGAACTGGCCCAGGTCGACTGAACTGACCCGCATAGACTGGACTGACCCGGATCGACTTGACTGGCCAGACAGATTGAACCGACCTAGAAACACCAGACTGATTGGACTTTCCAGGATTTTGGTTTGTCTCAAACAAGGTATGAGTTTCAGTTTTTGATGCCAGTTTTTTGAGTTTACTTGCCGAGGTCACAACACGAAGGAAGGAAAGCACGTTTTCAGTACGTTGTTGTCGTTGTCGAACGGTTGTTTGCCCGTTGTCCAATCGCTGTTGTTTTGTGTTGCTTTCGCTTTGGCTGATAATCCAGAAATCATGTTTGAATACTCTACTTTATATCACATGCTGTTTACTTTTTCCACAGGGACGCCATGGAAACGTGAATAAGCTTTGCATCTTAATGATATTCTTAGTATTAATAATAATTAGCATATTATTAGTGTTAAACTGAGACTGGTTGCTAACTACCTCGACAGTGTTTTCTTTCATTCAGTTCTGTAGTAGTGCTTGAATTTTTTTGTGTAGTTGGATTTTTGTTTTATCTCGTGTACACAGATGCCAAAACCTAAATAATGTATTTGTGTATTTTCAGTTATGTTCTGGTGATATGAACAAGTGTAATATGAATGAATGGTGATACGAACGAATGAATGGTGGTATGAATGAATGGTGATACGAGCATGTCATTATGCCCAAAGGCAGAAAGTGGTGAGGGACACCTTTATCTAACCCAGTACAATTTACATTTGTTCTGGCTGGTACAGTTAACCCCAAATATGATATCCATGTCCTGCATGTTCTACAGTGTGACTATAATATGTTTGCTGATTCTGGGTTAAAGTAAAGCCATAAAATGCACAAATCTTGTGGGTTTTGGAGTTGAGCCATAATGTCGTTTGCTTATGCGCCCCTGTGCCATGCTGTCAAACACTAATGTTGTGAATGCTATTGTTGTATGCGATAGGTTGAATGCCATTGTGTTCTGTCCTATATAGGCTTATCTGTAAATGACTCTGTTGTAACAAAAATGCTTTTGAAGATGGGAAAACGTTGCTGCTGTATGCCACTTTCTTTGCAATTTGGTTAAAATGCTGGTGGTTTGTGTTAGGATCTATCTACATATCCACGTACATTCCAGAAATTCTGCAATAACTGCCAAAGTGTGACTGCTTGCTGTTCTTTGAAAGAAGATGTAGACATTTAAAGTTCTGCCATTTATGTACATCCTCGTTGGCTTAGGTTTGTGCTGTTTGCTTGGATTACAGTGTCAAAGGCATGGGTGTAGTCAATAAAGTCATGGCTTCTCTGTGACTTGGTGCAGAAATGGTAATGTTTAAGATTTGGGTTCCTAAAAGCTAATAGATAATATAGTGCAGTAGCCATGACTTCCATTAGACTTGGATTAGGAATGTTAAAGCCATGGCTAATGGCAGACTAGGATTAGGAATGGTAATGTTAAAGCCGTGGCTTACGGCAGACTGCAAACTGGAATGGTCATGTTAAAGCCGTGGCTTCTGTTAAGATGCCAGTATTTGTTGAAAAATATTAAATGAAATCTCTCGGTGTAGTATTTTCAATTTGTAAAATATCTCGCTAATTAAATCCTTTTAAAACAATAATAATAATAGTAACGCTCATCTGATGGTTACAACTTACAACACAGACTTTGGACACGTTGCTTGAATATGGTTCAACAGTAATTTCCTAAACTGGTTAAATATTTCACGAAACAACTCAGATAAAAACCTGTTTACGCAATATATTGTATATAAACATACATTTGCAAGGTAAAAGCAAAATAGAAATATATACAGGCAAAATGACTGACTTCATATTTGTTCCCATGACTATAACAGCGTTGACTGAAATGCATTTACATATATTTTGTCTACGAAACAAGTCTTTGAAAGAAGTCTACAACTTGCAAACAGTTTCTGATGTGTCACATGTTGGATCGAACCCGGTAAACTTGACGTGGAATAATATCGACCAGAAAGCCTATCAAAACGTGCAGAAATTTAACGTTGAAAAAAAAACAAGAGTCAGAAAATGCAAAGTCCTATGTCAACAGTGCGGGAAAATTAAAAATCTTTTTTAAAAGACAAGTTCTTGAATGAAGTCTTAATATTTGTTACACGGAATGAACCTGGTAAATCGGAACGGTATCAGTAAGTCCATCAAAACTACGAAATAACTTTCAGAAACACGGACAGTTGGATAATACAAATACCTAAGAAAAAGTAAGTGGTGAAACTTCAAAATTGGATAGAAGCACAATACATCACATTTCTGAAAACATCACTATAAATGCCATTTATATTCACAAAGTCACACAAAAATGCCAGCCTACAAAATTACATATATTAAAACAGGACTTGCAATAAAAAATCGAAAACGGGACACTACTGTGTGCAAGACTATATAAAAACTGAACAGACAATGAAAGTCCGAGATCCACACCTGGTAATAAATTAATAATATTTAGAAAGAACCGTTAAAATATTCAGAAAAAATGCAAGACGTCATATAACCCATAGAAATCGCAGTCAACAAACGTGCATCATTTCCTAGCAAAACAAGAATAAAGAATATAAGCCACAAGTTTTTCTTGCAGAATAATTTAACCCGGTGTGCCAGCCAAGAGGAAGTGTTTGTAGAAGTTTAAGCCTATGCTGCGTCCATGCCTGATTACTGGACATAAATGCGCTTCTGTGAGGTTCTTAAAGTGCTATATAAATCCTTCAATACATATACAAAATATCTTTTAATCTATCTGTCTTTGGGATAAGTCGTTTCTAAGATAGTAAACCATATACGAGAGAAATTCTCGTCCATGCACGAGCACACAAAAAGTTAAATAAAAAAATGAGACCATGTTAAATAAAAAAAATTAGACAATGAAGCTTCTCATCGTTGACAGCTCAACGGACGGTGACCTCTCTTGCGTTTCGGGGTCGAGATCGGGACTTTCTATGACGGCGACCGTGTTGTTTCGGATATTGACGTGCAGCGACTTGAGGCTCGAGAGACTGCGACTCAACCACAGCGGCATGCCAGTGACGGAGTTTGGGGCAGGCCGTGCGTCTAGCGTTTCGTGTATGACGGCACGCAGGATCCCGGGCATTTCCTGCGCCTTTCTGTCATGCACGATCGCATCGCGAAACGACCGGATGATCCTGCTGCACTCGGCCGGTGTTATCCGGAAGCAGAGCTCTTCCAGTTCCAGCCGTTCGATTTCCGGAATCTCGTACGGTTTCGGCTTGACCGTCACGAGCCAGCTGTAGTCGATGCCCCCCATCTGCAGCCGCTTCTGCTCTTTCTCCTCGGCCTGGTTGCGATCTTCGGTCAGTCGCATCTGATAGGTCAGTTCGGCAAGAATGGCGTCTGATGTATGTGGCGCATCTCTTGACGCCTCTTTGGCTGGTGACAGGGATGTGGTCAAACCGCTTAACCAAGTACCCAGAGGCATCTTGATACTCGGCACAATTCAAGTTGACTGAAATTTGGCTTGATACTTTGCACGGTAATTCCAAGTCACAAAGAATTTAAGTACCTATGAAAAGAACCAAACTTTCATGGTTACATCACATTAATAAACATTTCTGTAAACAAAGTTATATATAGGTGCTGTTCAATTTTAGGTTTAAAACCTACATTTTAACAAGCCGGTATTTATTCAATCGTAATCTCGACATTTTTACTGCACCAAAATGGAACAAAAGCTAAAATCTAAACATATACCAAACTCCTTTGCTAAGTCTTTAATTTCCTGATTTCACGACGTATTATTCAAGTTTCCTGTTCGGCTTATTATATTCCGATTGATTTGAACCAATTAAAAAACAATGCTTATAACAATGATTCAAATCTTACTTTACAGAATAGTTCTTCTGAGACGCGCGATATCTGTGGTTAATACTGCGACTGCTTAGTTATATTATTTTGTAATAATAATAATATTGCGTCTTTTGTAAGACTTATTTGAAGAAGTTTCTTGAACGCAATTAACAGAAGAAGAAGAAGAAATGTCGGAAACCATGTCAACCATCGTCAACGACTTCTGCAAGATGGCGCCCATATCAGTCTGGTCAGTAAGCGGCTTATCGTAATAATATAATAATAATATTATTCGTTTTATTGAGAGAAACAATCTGACAAAAACGCAGAAATGCTAACATGAGTGATAATGGATTATAAAGGTTAATTAGAAAATCTTAATATAAACTTGTAAATAGTTTTATATAAGATCTGGGAATAAATTGATCTTTGGGTAAGTACTGCGACTGTGCTCTAGGTCTTAACTGGTGATTTCGGAGTGGTGAAGTACATATAAGGGCTGTGTATTTGTGGAAAGAGGATCGTAATTGAAACGAGACTTCTAGAGAGCCCACAAAGCGAAGTCGCGGGAACCTGCTTATTTACAGGCGCTTAATCAAAACAAAATCGAGAGGCAGTCAGGCATGGTCAAGATCCGGAGAGTCAGGCAGGTGGACTTAAGGCGAATAATTTTTAGAGTTGATATGGCGAGGAAGGTGAGGGGAAGAGAATGAATCGGGATAAGATTGTGAAAAAGCAGTGTTTTCAGTTGTGACAACTTGTGAGTAGAAAACCTGTGGAGAGATAGCAAGAGGTGAGGTTTTGGTGAGTTCGTTGGATGGATCGGATATCTGTCGTAGCACATGGGCAGTAATAATTGATGTAATTGAAAACGTAATTTGAATTACAATTGTAATTGGTAATTTGTAATTTGTTGCTCTGGAAATGTAATTTGAATTTGTAATTGAATTACATTTTTTCATGTAATTTGTAATTTCAATTACATCTGTAAAATCAATTACTTTGAAAAGAAAACTAGAACCATAGACTCCACAACCAGAGCAGTTTTGAAAGGATCTTTTCCTTATCTTGATCACCATCACTATAGTATCTCTGGAATGAGCGATAGCAACACTGAACTCTTTGAATGCTTCCACAAAATTGGAGCCATTGTCCGAAATGGTAGCAGCAATTTTGTCAAGTGTTAGACCGAACTCATTATGTATTACAGTTGCGCTACTCCATCGTGCATGTAGGCTCCAACAAAACATCTGCTTGCTACTTAAGGGAACTGAGATCGCTCAAATGTATTATGTAGAATTGTAGATGCATCGATCCAGTGAGAAGTAACTCCCATATAGCCTAACTTCTATGTTTTGTAGACCACACATAGATAACTGTAAAGATATTATTTATACTATTTAATGCTGCACTTCCTTCATCTGCACTGGTAGATAGACTCATTATAGTTTTGCAGACATGATTGTAAGGTCAAAAAGACGCCTATCGATAACTTGTTCAAACAGTTGCTACTTCTTAGAGAAAATTAAATAAACAGTTTCAAACAATGTAATACATGAACAGTGGAAATAAAGCATGTGTTTCCCGACTGAATTTCTTAATCACAATTATGTATGTAATTTGTAATTTGATGTAATTGAAATTACGTAATTTGTAATTTGTAATTTCCAGCAAATTTCTAAAGTAATTTGTAATTTGTAATTCAATTACATTTTCCCAAGTAATTTGTAATTTGTAATTCAATTATTTTACCATGTAATTTGCCCATCCCTGGTGGTGGGAGTTTGTTGCAAAGAGGGCTATGGCTATGGAGTCATCGGATTTACTTTAATGTAACTGAATTCAAATTAAATAATTGCATGTAACATTTTATAATATCTATAGGCCTACTGATCATTTTGGGATTTAACTAGGTCATAAGTTCAACAATAATTAATAATTAATTTACTCGTGAGATATTATTTCTGTGGTAAGCCGCTTGCTGCCCAGATGTTGTCATTAAATTTTATAGCGCAGTATTAGAAAATCCGCGCCAGTATAAACCGAAATCTGCGTTAAGTTATCTATTTTTTAAAATAAAAACATTTCACTTGTAAACTTGTAAGTAGAAGTTACTTATGAGGAAGAATGCGTTTCCTTTAAGTTGACCTGTTTTATTACTACAAACTCGACCTTTTATAGGCGGGGTTAATATGAACCTTTTTAAAGGCGGAGATTTGTTACGTTTTTCGACAGTGTTTACTATTATTCGTAAGCGTAATCTCCAAACTTCTATAGCGCCATTCGGAGGCCAAACGAAGGGCACCAGCTTATCACGAGCGCTTTTCCTAGCAGTCTCAGTTCCAGCGATTTAATGCAGGAATGATATGGAGAGAATGCAAGAGTTAGCGACCTGTCTCTTTTTCATGCTCACGTCATACAAAATAGATACTGCACTCAATCAATGACCTGCCTACAGGCCCTACACTCTTGACCTTAATGGACTGAACTGACCTTTGAATTAGACTACCTGACCTAGATAAACTGAACTGACCTGGTTAGACTTGACCTGAATAGTCTGAACTGACCTAATTAGACTATCTGACCTAGATAAACCAAACTGACCCAGATAGACTGAACTGACCTAGATAGACTGACCTAATCTAATTAGAGTAGCTGACCTAGAAAGACTGGATACTGTGACTGTTCCTGTACCCCCATCCGAACAGTTTTGGGTTCTCTGGCTTTCTTGGTTGTGTAAGACCAAGGCTTTGGAATTCACTGTCAGTTCTTTGATGTCAAACTTAAAACTCATCTCGTTCACCCTGCTTGCCTGCCTGCTTCTGAGTTTTTGAATCTGTGGAAGTTTGATATGATTTTGTTTTGTGATTTCAATTGAAGCAACCATTGATTAATTTGTCTTTGCCTGACTTCTGATAACGATGCCCCAGCCTATCGATTCTGTTTTGATTAAGCGCCTGTGAATAAGCTGGTTCCCGCGACTTCGCTTTGTGGGCGCTGTAGAAATATCGAGTTTATGATTACGATTACGATTAAGATAACGATGGTTCAGAAATCATGGAGATCAGATTCGATGTTATCTGTAGGATTACTTTGAAAGTATGTTACAGTGTAAACAGGTTTATGCGCTTCCTCTTTACACACTGTTGGTAATCGCAAAGTAGTGTAATGTCGTTCAAAGCAGATAACTTTAACATGCCATATTGGAAGTGGCTAATGCAACTTACAACTGTTGTGTAGCACTAAACATTGACTTCTACAGTATATTCCCTTGTTACGTACAACCCGGTTTAAATGGTATTTCTGGTTTAAATATTATAAATTTCTGGTTTATTTAGTATTTCGTAATGCAAAACCCTGACAACTTTGCATTCATGAATCCACACTGTATATGTATTCTTAGTTTGGAAGTATTTCTTTTATCTGTAAGCAGATTTGGAAGAAATGGAAGAAGGACCTGAAGAAGGTGCAACGTCTGAGGTGTCAGACCAAGAGTTTGTTCCACTGGGATGGAGACGCGAGGTGAAGAAGAGATCGTCGGGAATGACGGCTGGAAAATTTGATGTTTACTATTACAAGTAAGATAGAAAGAAATCCATTTGCTGATGTGTCGTAAATAAGCTAAATGATAGGAGTTTGACCAGTGGCAGATAGGAACAAAATAGGTAATGGCCTAGGGCGATAATGCATTCCAGAGGGCAACAAAGCTTAAAATAAAAAAAATGTAAAATTGAGCATTAAGTTATATTTAAAACTGAGAGTGAGACAAAAATTAACAAAGAGTGATACAACAACAGACGAATATAATTGCATTGAGGTTAGTTAAAGTTAAAACTTTGGAACATAGATCTTTGAGGTGGCATACAACTTTGCCTAGGGACTTCAGATTGTTAAATCCGCCCGTGGGCTTTGGCCTGAGACTGTTACAGCCATGTTGTATTAAGGAACAGACCATTTGCATCGTGAAACTTCAAGCCATCTGAAGTTGCACCTATTCTGTTCGATTATTATTATTATTATTATTGCAAAAAGTTTTATTGCGTGCATAGTCACACAGAAATGCTAATCAGAGGCACGGTTAGTATTAATCATCAGGGTAAGTGTGCAGTGCCATGTGTAGCAATTCTGGGGCACAGTAGGCAAATGGTTAAAGCGCTCGGCCTGCCTGAGTGTTTAATTCTAACCTCCACTTTGGCGGTCACCTTAAGGGCCTTGGGCAAGTCCACACACATTGCTTAGCACGGAGCCAGTGTTTAATCTAGACGTCTCTAGGGTGGGAAAGTTCCCCTAGGATCGAGTGGGGCCAGGGGCTTGATTTATTTTGGGGACTTCAGCTTCGTACAGAAAGTGTATAAATTTATGGACCATTGATGTTCTGTAGTTTGGTTGTCTCTGCTCCCTGAACTTTGGAAGAGGGCAAACAGTCGTACTTTGGTATTAATGATGCCCTTTTCAGGTTTAAAGGCACTGTACTAACTGGCACGTTACAGCTTGTAACTTATTTTCGGTGTAGAATTTTTCTTCGCCAAACTTCTTGGGACATTTGCCTAGTTATTAAATTTATTATTATTATTAATTACTGACAAGACTAAAACTGTTGGAACAAATAGTGGGAAAAATAAACTTTTTATTTTTTTGTTTAAAAAGTAATGGACTGTGATGAGTGACAACAAAGCGTGATTTTCTAAACTCTCTTCTTTTCTGCTAGCGAGCACGGCCGAAAATTTCGATCACGGACTGAACTGGCTGCGTACTTGCGAGAGAATGATATTCAGCTGGAAGAGAAAGACTTTGACTTTTCAGCTGCTGCAACTGACGGCAAACGAGATTCTGTGCTGGCCAAGTCCTCTACCAGACGTGTCTCTGTTTTACCAGATGCTCTGGACAATCGAGCTGCTTCCACCGTAAGAGAGTTATGATAAACGTCTTATTTTGTTTCCTTCGTAAGACGTTAAATTGATTGTTTTAATGCTGCGTTACGAGCAAAATGCACCTATCTGATAAATAAATGAAATAATGGAATAACTTATTATTAAATTATCTAATAGCGAGTTAACCTGATTTAATAAATTAATTGAGTAATTGAACCTTTTCTTAGCCTTAGAATTTGTCTGTATTAGTGTAACCTTATTATTAGTTTTAATGAATTTTTAGTTTTAGTTAATAGAAACTGACACTTCCTCGATTCAGTTTTAGTTTCTTCAGTTTTAGTTTTAGTTTTAGTTTCAATGAATGAATAGGCAATTTAACCTAGCTTTAGAATTTATCTGCATCCAAAGAGCTCTGTCAAATGAACTAACTTTTTATAAGCTTACAATAAAAATGCATTCCTTTTGGGCTTTTCATTGAGAATTTTAAGGCATGCTGGAAGACATTCTGGTAGACAAAGTATCTTGCATGTTGTATTATCATGTGCGTTTTAATGCGTTTAATATGTTCTTTCCAGGGAAAGAGATCTATTGGTGTTCCAGGGAAAGAGATCTACTCAGCGGCACCAAGCTGGCATTGGCAATAGGTTGCGGCAGAGAAAAGTTTTTCCCGCAGCTGCAGAAGAGAAGGCAGATGATGATCACAAAGTTAAACCAGCAAAAGACACCGTTGTTGACTCCGAGATGAGCCGTGAAAACGAGCAAGATATGTCTAGGGGCTTTTCGGAAGATGCTGCACCAGAGTCTGCGAAAACAAAAACCGTTGCCTATTGTACGTCAAACAGAACAATAGACAGTGGGTCGTTCGTTATCATTCTTTGTTAATGCGAGCGAAAGACAACCTACTGTTGTGCAAAGACCAACACAGAGTGCCAGTTCTTCTGAAAGTTTGCCCCACTTGGATGTTCCAGAAAACTCGAAGGTCCGATTGTCACAGCTGGAAAGAAGGCTGACCGAAACACGGAAGGACCAGCGTAAGTAATTCATTAGTTGTGCAATTGTCTTCCATGCAGCCTCCCCAATCGTTCCGGACTCATTAGAGACAAAGGATTGTGCTTGACCAGGGTTGCCAAATCGTCGCGAAAAGCACGATTTGGGCTACTTTTCTATGTGCTCGCGACTGAGAAATTTGTCCTTGTGACTTGGCGATATTTGGGCTACTTTTGAATTGTCCCATGGTAGCCACGGCAGCATTATAAATTCTCATAAACTGACAGCAGTAGGTTACTATTACTCTCTACTATTGCATATATGTGGTGTTGCTTAGGCTATTTAATATTAAATACATGCTCTACGAAGTACAGAATAGTCTACGGTAAGCTGGTTGCAAGCACTAAGCAGTAGTCTGCCATCTAAATTTTTGCGTCAATTTCATCACGTGTCTTGTGACGTTACTTCAGTTTCATCATGTGTCTTGTGAAAGTGACTGACAAAACCAATAAAGTATGTTTATTAATATGTCTAGCAACAATTTATTAATATCTTCATTTAACTGTTCTTCTCATGACTTTTTGGCTACTTTTTGATGTGATTTGGTGACCAAGCACTTCCGAGTGGCAACCATGTCGTTAATGTTTATCTCAAAACTTTCCAAATTCAAAATCATTTATTTGAACATTCTAAACATCTGAACTGACAACAATCGATGACTTTACCCTAAATTTCACCTTCATTGCAGTCGCTTTCAATTTCTTCATATTTTATTGATTAACCTTTTATTATGAGAGTGCTGCATAATCATAGTGTGAATATTTCTAAATTCGTGTAATCCCCACTCTACTCTGTTTGACAACGTGACCTTGTTGTCCCACCGACCCGAATTTCCAGCATAGAAGTTTTGCTGTTGCTTATGTGGGAAGTATTTTATCTGTAATCAGATTTGGAAGAAATGGAAACAGGACCTGAAGAAGAAGAAGAAGACGCTTCGTCTGACCGAGACCAAAGAGTTCCGTTGGGATGGAGACGTGAGGTGAAGAAAAGATCGTCAGGAATGTCTGCTGGAAAATTTGATGTTTACTATTACAAGTAAGGAATCCATTTGCTTAAGTAAGTTAAAAATGATAGAGGTTCAGCTAGATATACTGAACTGACCTAGGTAAGATTGACTCTTGACCTGACTATCTAGAGTTCTAGACTGAACTGACCTAATTATACTACCTGACCTAGATAAACTGAACTGGCCCAGATAAACTGAACTGACTGACATATATTCTGAATTGATGTAATTACTGATCTGATCTGATCTAATTACTGAGCTGATGTGACCTAACAGTGGTGGATTGACTATAGGAACTGAAAGAGGTCATAGCCCTTCGGCGACACAGTCCAGAGGGCAACAAAAGTTAAAATTCATAAATTAAAAATTCAGCTTTAAGTTATATTATAAAACTGTGAGTCAACAACAAATGAATATAACTACAATGAGATTAGTTTAAGTTAGAACTTTGGAACATGATATTAGGGCGGCAGATTGTGGAATCCGTCCCTGGGTTTAGGTGTGAGACTTACAGCTGGGCCTACTATTTTGGAACTCTCTCCCTATATCTGTCCGTTCTGCTCAATCGCTTATGTCATGTCGTTCTCAACTTAAAACTGACCTCTTTAAAATTGCTTATCCACCATTGGCTGCCGCTCTGTGTTGCAGACTGATCTTCTGGATATTGACCTCATTACGGCTTGGTTTTGGTGTGCCATCGGTTGATGCCTAGTGCATTAGACACTGGCGCTATAGAACTTACTAATTACGATTACAGCCAAGAGGTATTAGGGAACAGACAACTTGCATCTTGAAACATAATCAGAATCTCACACCTATCAGATCTTTTAGATAGCCTTGTATAGCAATTGTGGGGCACAGGAGCCATTTGGTTCAAAAGCGCTTACCTATAACACGTATGGGTTCAGCCTCCACTCGGGCAGTCATCATAAGGGCCTTGAGCAAGTCCTTCAAGCCTCCACAGTTTAATAGCGCCATCAATGGTCTTTTGTACAGGTCGTCTGTCACTTCTGAACTTTGGAAGGAGGGCAATATCAGATGCAGTTGTAGTTTTGGTATTAAAGCACCCTGGTTTTGGTTTTATTTAGGTTAAATTTTAAAGGCACTGTGAAAATGGTCAGATACAGATAAAGCTAGTAAAAGTGTTTCTTGACCAAAGTTCTTGAGACATTACCTAGTTATTAATTAATTATTATTATCATTTAGTAGCAGAACTAAAACTGTTGCAAAAACAAATAGCAGGAAAAATAAAATGTTGAGTTTTTTTGTTTAAAAAGTAGCAATTACAAATGGCGATGAGTGACGACAAAACGTGATTGTCTAAGCGCTTTTCTTTTGTGCTAGTGAGCACGGCCGAAAATTTCGATCACGGACTGAACTGGCTGCGTACTTGCGAGAGAATGATATTCAGCTGGAAGAGAAAGACTTTGACTTTTCATCCACTGCAGCTGAGGGCAAAAGAGGTTCTGTGCTGGCCAAGTCTTCTAGCCCAGACGTGTCTCTGTTACGTCATATGGAAGACGAGATTCTGTTCTGGCCAAGTCCTTTACCAGGCCTGTCTCTGTGATGTCCGATGGAAGACGGACAACTGCTGGCTGCTTTACAGGCCGTAAGAGAATTATGATCAATGTCGTCTTGTTTTCTTCTTAACCTCAGATGCTAAGCCATTAAAAATTCACATATTGGCTAACCTGAGGTGAATTTTTCACCCCACACTACTAGAGTTCACCTTTGCATCTGTCCAACTGCTGCGGGTCACTAGTGTCATCAAACTCTAAACTATCGTCATCATTGTCATAATCTTCAATCCATTCTGATTTTAACAGCATTAGCGGCAGATAACCTTCTAACCATCATCTTACATGCTAATTATTAAAAAATTGGCTAAGGTTTGACGTCAGAAATCAGAAGTCGCGTGACCATGCATTAAAAATAATTAAGACAAAAATATGAAATCGAGCAAAATCATTTAGGAACAGATGCACCAAAGCCCATGGCATAGGTTCCACGCTGTAAAACACAAAAGCAAAAATACTGACAGTGGGGCAAAATGCACTGATTCACCCCAGGTTAGCTTCTAAAGGTTAAGAAATTGAATTGATTGTTTTAATGCTGTGTTACGGCAAAATGTACTGATCTGAAAATAAAGGATATAATGTAATAAGTAGCGAGTTAACCTGACTTAAATTGAGTATGAATGAACAATTTAACCTAGCCTTAGAATTTTCTGCATCCAAAGAGCTCTGTCAAAGAACTAACTTTTTATAAGCTTACAGGGAAAAGTGCTTTTCATTGAGAATTTTAAGGCATTCTGAAAGACAAAATATCTTGCTTGTTTTATCATGTGCATTTTTATGCGTTTAATATGTTCTTATAGGGAAAGAGATCTATTCGGTTGCACCAAACTTGGATTGACAACAGGTTCCAGTGGAGAGAGCAGATGGATGATCACAAAGTTAAACCAGCAAAAGACACCGTTGTTGGCTCCGAGATGAGCCGTGAAAACGAACAAGATATTTCTAATGGCTTTTCGGAAGATGCTGCACCAGGGTCTGCGAAAACAGACACCGATGCCTATTGTATGTCAAATGGAGCAGTTGACAACGAGTCGTTCGTTAAGCCATTCTTTGTTAATGCGAGCGAAAGACAGTCGGCTGTTGTGCAAAGACCAACACAGAGTGCCAGTTCTTCCAAAATATTTCCCCACTCGGATGTTTTGGGACAGAAGAATAGATTGTCGCAGCTGGGAAGGAGACCAGCCATACCAAGAAAGCGCCAGCGTAAGTAATTCGTTAGTTGTGCAATTGTCTTCCACGCAGCCTCCAAAATCGTTGCTGATCCATTACAGGCAAAGCATTGTACTTGACTTTATCACAACACTTTCCAAATTCAAGATAATTTATTTCAGCCTTCGAAACTATCAACAATCTGACATTACTTGGACATCATCATCACCCTAAGTTTCACCTTCAGCGAGTTTGCGTTCGTTTTCATCATATTTTAACTATTAACCTTTCTGAGAGTGTTGCACAATCATACTGTGAATATTTCAAACTTAGAGTACTCCCCACTCTTCAACTGTTATGAATATTCAGTGTCTGTTTTTATAAATATTCGTTAATTTGAATATTTTGGCTATCATTATGAATATTCATCGTTATTCTGAATATTTATTATTCATACTGAATACACATAACACGTTCTAACCTCCTTGGCGTTAACCCCGAACGTTACTCGGGCCGGGAATTCTATGCAAAAGCGGTTAACCCCGAGTCACGTTCGGGCTCATACATACATACATACATACATACATACATACATACATACATACATATACATATACATATATAAATACATATATACCTACATAATTATATATAATTATACCTACACATGTATATATTTACACACATAGATGTATATATACATATATATATATATACATACATACATACATACATACATACATATACATATATAAATACATATATACCTACATAAGTATATATAATTATACCTACACATGTATATATTTACACACATAGATGTATATGTACATATATATACATACATACATACATACATACATACATACATATACATATATAAATACATATATACCTACATAATTATATATAATTATACCATACACATGTATATATTTACACACATAGATGTATATACATATATATATACATACATACATACATACATACATAAATATATATATCTGTATATATATACATATATTATGTAAATTTATACATGTATTTGTACATATATACACATGTATATATGTAAATGTATGCATATATGGCTATGCATGTTTACATATACACATATATACCTACACATGTATATTCATGCATATACATGCATACGTAAAACAATGCAACGTTTTTGGCTCGTTTTTCTGGGAGAAAATGAAACGCTAAGGAGGTTAAGCACCTCACAAAGGCGACTTCACAAAAGCCTTGCTACGTATTGGTATGAATTTTCATTTTGAATATTCTATTATTATTCAGTCACTACTATAATTCATTCTTTGAATATTTGATTGACATCCCACTATTAGGAATTTTCATTCTTGGTCATTGTGAATTAGGTGAATGGCAGTGCATGATAATTATCTCATGGTTTTTGTTTTAGGTGAGACCAAATGACCACATGTTGAACTTGTACCACAACTGGCTTCTGCAGAACCAGAAGGCTCTAGGAATCAGCTGAACATTACAGTAACATCTACAATTACTGTAATGTAACATTGCAGTTTTGTGACAATTATGGCATTTTAGCATTACAGTTACATGTATATTATAATTATTGCAATGCAACATTGCGGTTTTGTTACAATTATGGCATTATTACAGACATTACAGTTAAATTTTAATTATTGCAATGTAAAATTGCAGTTGTGTTACAATTATGGCATTATGACATTATAGTTACATTATAATTATTTGCAATGGAGAATTGCAGTTGAATTACAGTTATCACTTTTGCTTGGCATCACAGTTTTTAGCGGTGAGTTTGCTTTGGGCTTGTTGATAAAGAAGAAGACAGTTTTGGTCTGTTGGGTAATCCATGTGAGTGGTTTCAGGTGTGTGTGTGTGTGACATGTGTGTGTGGTGTGTGTGTGTGTGTGTGTGTGTGTGTGTGTGTGTGTGTGTGGACTTTAGTCTCTCTCTGTGAGCTCTTGAAATTTTAAAGTGCTGTTTACTGATTTGTGATACTGACAAGATTGTAGACTTGTATATGATTAATTAGTGACAAGATTAAACAGATTTGTCTGGTTTTAGTGATTTATTGTTCCTCGTTTCTCTGCTTAACTGCATTGACTGTCTGCTGTAAACTATAAATCATACTGCTTTTATCCTTTACATGTATATAGTCATTTATAGTTTTTATAGTCATCGTAAACTTGAAATTTCTAAAGTGCTGCTCTAAGGCTAAACACTGGGCACCAGCTTATTTACGAGTGCCTATCGGAGCTTCGTATCAGAGATCGATGTCCTATGGAGGTCTGGGTCCGGTTGTTAGAGTGACCAGAGAGAGGAGGCAGAGCTCAGCTGCTAAGGCGGATTTCATCGAGGGCGAGAAGCCTTGGAAGGTATAGGATCGGATGGATTAGGGTAGGACTGCTTCAAGAGGTTAGACTTCAGTTTGGAGTGGAAAGTCTGGGGTGAGTGACGGTATTGGTGGAGAAACTGAGACATACACATGGTTTATTTTTCAAGGTCATTGCCATGAACAAGATGGCAGTTGTAGGACATTTCACATTCAATAGAACGTTTGATCATTGTTTTGTTACACTGGATTCGAAATACTGATCTGACGTTGAATCTTACAATAATTGTTCTCTTGCAGACTCGATTTTGCATAGCTGCACGCAAATTGGCGAGTTTAAATTAATTGTAAACTTCAGATTTCTAAGCGCTACTCTAAAGCTAAGCGCGGAGCTCCAGCTTATTCATGAGCGCAGCGTTGTATCCTATCGGAGAAGTTGTCCAGAGATCGATGTCCAGTGGAGGTCCGAGTCCGGTTACCAGAGAGAGGTAGAGCAGGTAATTATTATGTTACCTTGGTAACGATTTCGTCCTTCGCTTGGTACAAGTTGCAGACAGTGCAGTCCTGTCTCTTGGGAATTCCTTCTGGTCTGGAGGTTCCAGTGGAAGCGGTATCGTAAAGAGTGGCAAGACCGGCGTGGATTAACTGGACGATGTTGACGCTTTCGGTGAAGAACACTTCCACGGTAACGTTGGCGTTGACGATGGCGCACTCGTTGTTCTCGGTTAAACGCAGGAAGTGATTGGTGTGCAGATCGAGGGGACCGAGAAGATGGCGTCTGCAGAAATCGTCCGATTTCGACCCGTTTCTCGTCATAACCAGGGTGACATAGTGGGGCTTTGTATTGCAGTAAAAGTCGGCAAAGTAGAGGTTGGGGGCCATGTTGAACATCCACCGCCAATCAATGCAAAGTCGCCGTGAACCGAAGGGCGAGTGACTCGGTAGGTCTCCCGTTGAGCGTATCACTGACACGCCGAAGAAGAGACCGTCTATTTTGCGGTTGATGGGGCAGCCTGGGTCGCCATTGTTGTCCTTGAGGTAGGGTAGCATGAGACCTGCGTGTCGCGTAAAGATGTCGTCGAAGTAGGCTGGGGTTTTGTTTCGGTAGAACCAGTTGAACTGCGAGAATTCGTATCCACCCCACGCGATAATTGGACGATGGATGAAATCGTCTGCTTTTGACTGAAGCTGCTTCAGTTCCGGTTTCGTCAATACTGCAAAAGAACGGGCGATTTATAGCCTACATCCAGTGATGCTGTAGAACTGTATAGAAGTCTTAAGACAACGAGTAAAGAGTAAAGACAGTAGGCCTAATGCCTCCAGTTAGCTCCGTGATGCGAATCGCAGGGGAGGTCATTCCAGAGCAAACGACCAACAGGAGCATAGGCCTAGCCTAAGCACGATGTTGGGCAGTAGCGGTCCGGGATCGGGGAACAAGGTCATGACGGTCTAACGAACGAAGACTTACTTACCTACGCTTACCTGAGTTAAGGCTAGGTCTACCCAGTGGCGTAAATCACGGGGGCAAAAGGGTCTGTCCCCCAAAGTTTTGACTGGTCCCCTGAAAAACGCAAAAGTCTGGCCCAGAAAAATCTGTGCCCCCAAAGTTACGTGCAGATTTTCGCCTCTGGGCAGTGGCGTAACGAGGGGGTAGGGGGCGGCCGCCCCCGGGCGCAGCAGGGGGTGCGCAAAATGAGGGTTTGTGACAATTTTTTGAAAATAGACACGAGAAAATAGACGAATATGAGGTTTTTAACAGGAAAATTGAGAAATTTTAGAAATGGATATCACGGGGGGGCGCGCAAAATGAGGGGTTTTGAGAATAAAAAGACAATTTTTGGCAATAAAAAGGCGAAAACGCAAAAAAATAAAGGTCATCAAAATTTTTTACCGGGAAATTGGAAACAATTCTTGCCCCCGGGCGCGCGAACCCCTATTTACGCCACTGCCTCTGGGACTACCTGCAATAAATATAAAATATCTACAGTACGCTATAATTATTGAAATGTGATGCAGAACATTGATATCTTAATACAGACCTGCCCTGAACTCTGTGGCCTTAGGTTTCTGGCTGTACTGACAACGTATGAGTTTGGCATCGCACGCCTGTTCACCCTGTAGGCCTAGGAGGGTAACTTTTACCCGATAGTTGTGACCAGGGAGGATGGTTAGAGGTAGCGGAAGCGTCATGCGGTCCCCTCGGCGTTTGACGGACAGAGGCGTCTCCGAATGAGTGGAGAAGTACCACGTCTCCGTCGCTGCTTTCTGGCTGACCAGCACCTCCAACTTGTTCGCGGTCTGGTCGAGACTGGTGTACGGCTTGAGGACGCGGCCGGATTCCACGTCGACGAGGAATTCCAGTTCGCTTGACGGACCCTCGTCGAGGTTCTCCACGGATATAATGGTCCAGCGATCCTTGGCCTGAACGGTCCATCCGATTGACGCTTGTCTGGATGTCTGTCGGTTGAGGTCGATGTCGTATAATTTGCACTGGGAAGGTTTCATCTTCGAAGATTTCATCTTCGACGAATGAATGGAAGTCTGCAATAGACGCCAAAAAAGTGACAGACACGTTAGACATTTCTTAAAAGAAAACTGATGTAGATTAGGCTACACAAATCCAGTCCACCCTGGACGCGTTCTCACACAACTTTACATTACCCCTAAAGACGATCGTAATTGTAATTACGACCATAGCGTCGTCTGTAGCAAGGAACTTCTAGGACGCTTCACAATCGTAATTTTATCTCGCGTATCCGCCATAAAATAATGCGTAATGACTTGATTGACAGGAAGTTGAACTCAAAAATGAACTACTTAATTAGTCCAGGTTCCACCGAGACGTTATCTTCAACTTCAAGAGTCCTGCTGACCAGCAGCCGGACATAGACACAAACAGCATCGCGGCGATGTTATCAATTAGTGACCAGACTGACCTCTCGCCATTCTATCGCGAGTCCAGCCGGGGACTCCGGTATAGTATTAAGGCCTCCATGGTCCAGCCCACACAGAGGCTTGTCATGACTCTGTTCGACTTAATACTCACATTAATCAGCGGCGCTGATAACCAGCCAGCAATTAGATTCGCCATGCCTGACGGTTTCTAAGAAAACCATTAAAACTGCGAGTGGTGCGCCTCCCCCGCCGTCGTGCCGAAACCTCAGCATCACTATGCGGGGTTAACATAGCGATGTCTAACCCAGCATAGCAAAGGCAGGCACGCCGCAATTAAGGGTCTGGCCTGCAGAGGCCCTCGAGAAGGGCATCGGTTTGCAGAGGACGATCTGTTTAGAGATTCTGATGTCGAAGGACAAGCCTCAACGACAGCAGTGCAGCAGATGGCCCTCGACTCCGTTTGAATCGCCGCGACACCCCAGTGATATCAGCAGCAGCAGCTGTTGGAACTCCCGAGTTCAAAGAAAGCTCGATAGCCTTAATCGACTCTTGCGATACGTCTTCGGCAGCAACCCCCTACACCCAGGGCATATATATTTTAACTGTTTAAGACAAGTGGTGGGACAAATGTCCGTCGGATTTGTCCCACCACTGATTTGAATAAATGTATCGCGCGTGAGCGGGGAAAAATTTTCTCACCCTTTTTTCAATGACAATTTTTACTCTCACCAGGTATTTGTCCCACCACTTCAAATTCACTAAAATATGCTATGCCTACACCTATAATTGCAGCAGCAACCCCTAAAACACTCCTCAGCAGCCCCCAGTGGCTTCTATCCCCCTAAACAACCGGGCTCAATCCTCCCCTTCCCCCCTTGTCCGGGTCTCCACTCTCTCCCAGATTCCATAGGCCTATTGCCGACTTGAGTTTTAGCTCATTCCCATGAGCGTATATAGGGGGAGTGATACGGATTCAAACTCCCCCTCCGAAATAAGTTCTGAAAGTTTTTTATGCTTTTACATGTGAAATACCAAAAAACTGAATTTTTGGTGCCATATCCAATGGAACCCCCAATCTTAAAACCCCTCCGAAATTTTTTTCTGGCTACACCCATGCTCATTTCTGATTAGATAAAATTAACGTGTCTGTAATTTATAGGTTTCGTCTGCTAAAATATCATCAATCCAACTTCTATTTATGCGAAGATTTCTTTAATCAATCCAGCTTCCATAGGCAAATAATTATTTTCGTCAATCCAGCTTCCATTTTAAATTGGCCATATATACAATGGATACCAATGCAAAAATAATTGAAGCACTTAAAATGGAGGATTACCGGTGAAGTTGTTCAATGTTTAAGCATGCAAGTCAACGGGTGTGAATTAAGTAGATTAAAATCTCGCATTCACAATGCAACGAATTCATCAATCTAAACATCTTGAGTTGAGCATTAATGCATTGTGGCAAGGAGAGAAGAGTTGCTCACAATGCAGTACGGATCATAAGGTTCAAGTAAAGGTTACAGTTACTAATTGGGCACGGACCGTACGCCACGGTACCGGTAAGTCGTTATAACCTGGTAAAAGTTGAAGAAGGCTCGACACTTTTGGCAGTGTTCTGTCCATTTGATGGACCATACAATGATTTAAGGGCAGTTTGGGAGTAAAATATAGACTTTACTCTGGGATCCTAAGAAAGACTGGGGGATTTAACTCTCCCCCAACCCCCCGGCAATTCTCATCCGGCGTAGATGTTTATTTTTGTCACAACTATGCAGACGATAATGTCGCACGATTAAGTGTGAGAAGCCGCGGCACGAGAACTAAATAAACACAATAAATTAAGGAATAGGCCTATATATGATGAAACTACATAACACATAATTACAGTGTGTTAATAAAATCGAGTGACTTAATCGGATGATCTCACCGGTTTACACTAATTTATACAAGAAAATTGAGTCTCTAACTTGTAAAAGTGTGATTAAAATTGAAAAAACTCACTTCCTCCCCTGTTTTTCACCGGGCTCAACTTGAGCCCGTCCTGTATAGGGATAGAAGCCCCTGGCAGCCCCGATTGTCTCAAGCTACATCTGTGCTACAGATAAAAGACGACATCCCCACGCCGCCTTCCTTCCAACACTGCATGGCGTCCGAGCGACCTTCACTCTACCGCAGCCCCCAAGAGACAGCAGCAACCCTTACTCCATACAACGGTTCCAGCCACAGATAGTCGAGCGCTACGGTGCATGGGCTATTAGAGGAACAAAAACGCTGGGCAAGTAGCCTATATCAACCATTGTATGGTGCAGGGGTTGCTGCTATAATAAGTAATTTTTATCCATCGTTTTTGGTATAAACTAAACAATATAACATGTTATATTGTTTAGTTTAGACCAAAAACGATGGATAAAAATTACTTATTGTAGCCTTTCCTCTTCTTTCAACGTGTTCTCATTCGCCCTTCAGTGTCAATGTCCACGTTTTCGCCTAGAGTTGTTCTAGTCCTTGTCTTGCCTTATGAAAGTAATCGCACCTGAATAGGTTTCTTCCGCACGACGTTGGTTAGGCCTACCTGCGCGCACGGAATGTGTAGGGATTGCAGTTTGAGTGTGCTATAATTTTGCCATTGTCCTAGATCTTCATGCTCCTGCATGCTTATATTAGATTTAATATTAGGCTGCATGAACGGATTTCCTCTGTTGCGAAGTGAGTACCTGCACTAGAGGTTACCAAAGGCCGCATGGATCTCATAATGTTATCTCAGCCTACATGTACAACCTATAATAACATCGTATGAGCACAAACTGCACAATCGTCATGCTATGATCGCATTGCGTGTTGATTTAGGCCTAAATATGCATGGCCTCGTTTGGCCAAGCCCTGACTAACCCCGCCACTACCCTACCTATGGTATAGTGCCAGTCCCAAGCCTGGAGAAAGGAGGATGACGATGCCAATCATCTTTGTTAGGGGCCGTCCATAAATGACGTCACGCACCTAGGGGGAGGGTGGTCGGAAATTTGTGACGATGTGTGACATTGGGGTGGGGGTTTGAGAAGTGTGACGTCACACCAGGTCTGTGTTATTAAATTTAGCAATTAACAACAATTTAATTTTAATAATAACAGCACTAATTTTGAGGATTAATTTTTCATTATTTTATTATTATTTTAATGTATACGAGCACCATAATTAATAATTTTCTAATTATTTCAATATTTGGTTACCGTTAGATTTTCAAGTATTCATGGTTTTCCCTATTTCTTCCATGAAGGAGCATTTTGCTTCGCCATGGAAATGTGGTTTTAGGGGTCAGAGCTTTGTGACGTCATTTCAGAGGGGGTCTTACGTTTTGTGACGAAGTGTGACGAGAGGGAGGGGGGTTAAAAATCGGCCCAAATTGCGTGACGTCATTCATGGACGGCCCCTTATGGCACAGCGTCATTAAACAGCACCTAACCAGTAACCAGCCCTGCATGTTATATCCTGTTAATAACGCTTTTAAGCAGATATCCGCGAAGGGCTTACCTGTCACTTGCTGAAACGATCGATAGGACTTGTGCTGAATTTCCTTCAGGCTATATGTTCTCAAGTCTCTGCGTGTCTTGCGATTAGCATGTCCAGTATTGGCTGGCTCTGTTTCGACCTTATATAAGAGGTCGTACCGTCGTTGGTTTCGACCGTCGGAGATCTGTTCCTTGTTCGATCGTTGCGACGAAACGCCTGCAATCGAAAGCAGGACCGCGAGTAGGACGATGCAACAACGTCTGGGTTTTCCGGAAACTCTCCTTCCGCAAATAGCATCTGCTGTGCACGGCGTCTGGCTGCCTGCAGTGACGCGGACTCTGCACTTTGAGCTGCGTTTTTGTTATCTTCAATGTTGATAAAATTGAGGTCTAATACCAACGCGATGAAACCGATGAATACTCTGGCAGTGCCAGTCACAAGCCCAGAGAAGGAGGAGGACGGCGTTAATCACCTTTGTAATGACAGTGTCGTAGCCTATAAGTAATGAATAAGTTTACCCATAAATATATTATATTAATACCTGACGAAACCATGCTCAAACGATCAATTCTCAGATCAGTATGCGTTTCGCCCCACGGAATCTACCACCGCAGCCCTTATAGCCCTGACCCAGGCCCCATGATCTTTAGGAGCTTCTCAAAGATAACCGTTACGTTCACATGATAGCTCTCGACTTTTCCAAAGCTTTTGATATGATCAGACGCGTATTTTGCGGAGCAACTGGCTAAGCTGTAATAAAGAATATAGGCCTACTTACTCGATGACAAACTAAAGCATCTATTAAGAAACAGGTTCTATTAACGCGTAGGCGAAATTTCTCCATATAGCCTATCCTACTTTTTTGACTTATAGGCTATTACCTATTCACCAATCACCATCTTACTACCTGATGACTCGATGGCAAACTTTAGACTCGACACACATATGCAGATTGTGTAGATTTATACAGGCCTGTCAAATTTCAATTGTATGTTGAACTGACCTCGCTCCTCTCCCTCCCTCTCTCTCATACCAACGCAATTGGTATTATGAAGCGCCTACTGAGAGGAGAACTCTATGGACGCATATAGACACGAATGGTTAAGAAAATGACGTAAAGTGTGGGTGTTGTATGGAATCTATGGATGAGAAGCACGGACCATCAGAAGGGAGGACCGAGGACGTGAAAAGAGTCGAGTCTTCTGAAATGCGGGAATGGTGCAGGATGGATAAGGTTAATTGGACTAAGTGTAAAACAAACGAAGAGGCGATATAATATAAGTAAAGTAGGAAAGATCTCTCTTGGTTACTAGGCCTCTAGGCTGCAGAAGAATTAGATTGGTTACATACTGTTTTTTGCTTCACAAACTTGTTCCATATGGAATATTATTTTGACATTTTAGATAGCTGTAAGAGGGTTATTTGGGCACATTTTGAGGTAAACTTCATGGTGGTATCCTACGCCATTACAGAGTTATACCCGATATAGCCGAGGTACCATGCAGAGGGGGTGGATACCTTGATTACCATTTACCATCCCCTAAGTTTTTCGACTATAGCGTATTCATTATTTTTCCTGGAAGAGAAACAAATAGGCTATGCCATTCTTTAGAGGGCATGCAGGGCTACATTTGCTTGCTTACTTAGTTGTCTTTTGAAAACTGGAAGTGATCATAATAATAAATAATAGGCTAATACGCGTTATTAGTGTGAAAATGGCTGAATGCAGCATCACAACGTAAACCGATATTTCTACGTAACGTTTTTCAACAGCTACAGATTTAAAACTTAGGCTATATTAGCTGAAACAGGTACTGAAGATGAAGTGAGAAGCATGTTTGCAGAAAGCATTCGCAAAGAACAACGGGAGTAACTTGCAATAACTGCAAGGACCACCGACATAGGCTATAGTTAACTGCCGTGAACAACAACGTAAAGTCTTGTTTCATGTTGATATGGCTGCATGCTTTTAGATTTCGTTGCATTTAACACAGACTTTGGACTACTTTTTAGGCTATTGTTACAAATGAAGCCTCATTATATTTATAATATTCTTGGAAACATAGAGCAGTTTTAAAACACAAGTAGGCTATAATAAATTATTATCTTACATTATTTGGTTTATCCAACAAGTACAAGATGTACGCAATAATACGAAATAGCCTATCGCTAATTATGGATCGGTCCGTCGTTAAAAATTATGTAATTTCGAGGTGCATTCACATAATTTACAACTATAGGCTATCTATCTATCTATCTATCTATCTATCTATCTATAAGATTTATATAGCGCCCCTTCAAGATTACTACTCAGAAGCGCTCCCGACCCAGGCCCGGTCAAAAAGGAAGGTCTTAAGTAATTTATAAAAAGAAGAAGAGAAGTCTCGTGGAAGAGAACGCAGGTCAGAGGGGAGACAATTCCAAAGAGTAGGACCCACTATCGAGAATGCCCGACGCTGTCTGGTGGCAGAGCGAGCAAGCGGTAGCCTACCATAAAGTCGCCTCTAGAAGCCGAGCGCAGAGATCGGCGACCAGAGCAGACCGAAGTCAATGTAAAAAGCTCCTGGAGATAGGTAGGTGCTCTACCCAGAACACATTGCCAGACAATAGATGAGACTCTATAATTGATGCGCTGCTGGACCGGGAGCCAGTGGAGGACATCGCGCATAAAGGCAGAGATGTGGCCAAACTTAGGTACACCACCAATTAAGCGAGCAGCCGCCCGCAACACGCCTTCCAAAGGATGCAAGCGGATCTGTGGTAGTCCACAGTAGAGCGAAGAGCAGTAGTCCAAACGATTAAGAATAATAAGGCGTGGACCAGAGTGGAGGCAGAGGAAGAAGACAGAGAGCGAGTGACAACCCGCAGCTGGCGCAATTGATAGTAACAGGAACGAGTCAATGCGGTAATGTGCTTCGTAAAAGACAGGTCCTGGTCCAGGATGACCCCTAAGTTGCGGACCGAGGTTGAAAAAGTAAAGGTGGGGAATTCAGCAGAGAGGGACTCCAAGTCCAGCTTCTCCAGCTGTTGGCGAGTACCAAGCCAGATATATTGAGTTTTCGCAGGATTTAGGCGCAGTCGATTAGACGACATCCAGGCAGAAAGTGAGTCAGTTGCACAAGACATGGATCGGACAGCAGAAGCAGCTTGGTACGCTGAGCAATGAGTGTATGATTGCACATCATCAGCATAGGAGTGGCTATATAGGCTATATATATATATAGGCTATTTTGTTCAGAAATGAATGCTGAATCAACTGCTATAGGCCTATTACCGTACTTGATATAATGTGAAACCAAACACGAAAACCGAGGAAGGGTGGTAACCACCCGCCCCCCTCTGGTAGCCTGAAGGTTAAAGCCGTCCGCGCAGAGCAGAGGGTTGATCCAATTATCCAAATGCCGACAGTGTGAGATTTACACCCAATTTGAGGATGTAAATAATAAATCCAACTCTGGGGGCCCGATAGAGCATTGGATAACATACTGGCATAGAGAGCGAGAGGTAGGAGTTCGATCCCGTAGGGTGGACATGCTTTGTAGGCTGCTATTAGCACCGTGTATTGCAGGCTGTCTGTTAGTAGCCTAGTTAAGATTTATGTCTTCTGTCATTTGTGTTCTTATGAATTGTTTCAATTGCATAATTGTCGGGCATTCTCGATAGTGGGTCCTTCTCTTTGGAATGGTCTCCCCTCTGATCTGCGTTCTCTTCCACGAGACTTCTCTTCTTCTTTTTATAAATTACTTAAGACCTTCCTTTTTGACCGGGCCTGGGTCGGAGCGCTTCTGAGTAGTAATCTTGAAGGGGCGCTATATAAATCTTATAGATAGAATTGTACACTGTAACCAGTTGCGGTTTGTCAACCGGATTGTTTCAATAAACGAAACAAAATATTATATGATACATAACCTACTGTATATAGTAGGCCTACACGTAGTTACTTCAGGACAGCTTTTGCCTTAGACATAATCAGACAGAAAACAGTCTACAATGCGTTGATTTGGAGTCTTCGCCGGATGCGGCAGTTTATAACTACCCCTCCCCGTAGCACAGTTAGCCCTTCAAGATGAATAGGCTACAGTAGTCTAATCCAGTACTCCCTTAAGTAAGAGCGTTCGCAAAGTAGAGGGTAATGCCAGATGATTGACAAAGGGAGGAAAGGGTACGAAACAGTAACTTATTGCAGACGTCCTTTATAGACGAACCATTTAATCAAACCCCGTGGTGCAACAACAAAAACATTCAGCAGCATCAATTCAGTCTTTTCTGGAACATAATTTTTTATAATTTCACTACTTAAAAACGTAAATCACAGCAACACATTATTTTAAGTTAAGTTCTCCGAAAGCCCCCTGCATTTGGTCTTGTGAGTCATCATGCGACCCTTCTGAGTAAATCGCCTGTTGCATTCGCTACAAGCAAAGGGTTTCTCTCCCGTGTGAAATCTTAGATGTACCTTGAGATTTGATTTCTTCGGAAACTTCTTTCCACAGATATTACATTCATATAGTTTCTCACCTGTATGCATTCTCATGTGTGTGGACATACTACCGCCCGCAACTGTTTTACCACACACGGAGCACCATTTATCTGCATACCTCTTCTTTCCGTTGTGAGACTTTATGTGTTTCCGCAAAAAATTCTTCAGGCGAAACTGTTTGTCACATAACGAGCATTTGAACGGTTTCTCTCCAGTATGAATCGTCATGTGCTGCTTCAAACTAGTGGTTTTTCCAAGCTTCCTTTTGCAGATGTTGCAGATGACGCCTTCTCTTGGATCATCTTTGTTGTGAGATTCTTTGTGCTTTGATAAAGTGTTTCTGGTCTTGAACGATTTGTTGCATCTTTTGCAAGAGAAAAGCCTCTCCTCCGAATGTATATATTTGTGAACGCGAAGATTACCCTCGAAGCGGAATTGCTTGCCACACTGATCGCAGGTGAATTGCTTTTCCTGCGTATGTATCGTCACGTGGTTTGACAGATCAGTCTCCTTCGAATAACGTTTACCACAAAACTCACAAGAGTAACGTTTCTCGTCATGTTGGTCACTGATATGCCTAAAAACAGACTGCTTTCTCTTGTAGACATTACCGCAGAACGCACACCCAAAAGGTTTTTCACTTATATTGTTACTTTGAAACACACCTTGATCGCTAACTAAAGTAGAACCAGGCGGCAGTTTTGAAAGTAACATGGACTCGTATACTTGACGAAAACCTGAAGAGGATGTACCATGGATGTTATTTGCTTGACGAGAAGATGGCGCAGGAACTTCTTCACCAGCCTCTAGATTATTCGATGAAAGCAACGTTCGTGTGGTGGTAGAACATCGCGAGCTTTCGGGGGATGACGCTTCGTATACCATACCAGACGCAACTGAAACCTGCTTTCCATTCACGGCTTTTGTCAGGTAACCTTTACCTTGACTTTGACTGGACTTTGTTTTCGTAGTATTTGAAGTCTGTGGTTCTCCCTTGGTCGCAACTTTACTCTCTGATACAACTGTATTGTATTCGTGTTCAGACGACCTCTTGAATGCACTCACGAGTCGACTATTCGTAGAGCTCAGTGTTGAGTCCGGTTCAGTTGTTGCTAATCCACGGGGCGCCGTTGAAAGGATAGGTTTCGTCTGGATTTGACTGTCTTCCAGCTGACAGGGATGAATGTTACTTTCCACCAGGCCTGTATTGTCTGGCAATTGCTCTACAAGAGCGTTGCAATTATTCGAAACCAAGCTAGGCTCTTGAATTATCTTCTCTTCTGTTTTACTACTGCAGATGTTGTGGATGATGCCTCTGCAATCCTCTTTGTTGTGAATTTTGATGTGCTTCAATAAATCGCCGTTGCACTTGTACGAACTGTTGCAAATACTGCAAAGAAAAGGCTTCACCTCCGTATGGGTAAATTTATGAGAGCGAAGACAACCTCGCCAATGAAAGCGCATGCCACACTGATCGCAGATGAATGGCTTGTCATGCGTATGAATCCTCAAGTGATCTACCAAAGAACGTTGTTGCGAATAACGTTGACCACAAAACTCACAAGAGTAACATTTCTCGTCATGTTGGTATCTGATATGGGCATAAACAGATTGATGTTTCTTGAAGGCCTTACCACAGTACGCACACGCAAAAGGCCATTCCTTGTTCCTCATGCGAGACACGCCTCGATCACCAACTAAAGTAGAACCCGGCGGCAGTTTTGAAGATACCACGGAATCTACATGCCTAAAACCTGAAGAGGATGTACTACGGATGTTATTTGCTTGACGAGAAGATGGAGCAGGAACTTCTTCATCGGCCAATGAATTTTCGGATGAAAGCAACGTTTGTGCTGTGGTAGAACATCGCAATCCCTCAATAGATGAAACTTCATCTTCGTATACGATACCAGACGCAACTGAAATCCGCTTTCCATTCACGGCTTTTGTCGGGTGACAATTACCTTTACCTTGACTGGACTTTGTTTTTGTAGTATTTGAAGTCTGCGGTTCTCCCAGAATCGCCATTTTACTATCTGATACAACTGCATTGCATAACTTATTATTCAAATTTACGATTCCGCTGTTCGTATTTGTCAGTGGAGAGCCAGGATTAGCTGTCGTTAATCTGCTTGGTGACGTTGTGACGCTATGTTTTTCCATTACTCGACTGTTTTCCAGCTGCAAGGGGTGAAAGCCAGTCCCGACATGGCCTGCATTATCTGGTAATTGCTCAACAACACCAGTGCAGCTATTTGAAGACAAAACTAGCTCATGAGTTGTCTTCTTTTGTGTTTTATTACTGCAATGATTCAATTTCAAACTGCGTTTTAACTGGAATGAAGAAACATGTGTTTCATTTTTCTCTTGGTCATCAGCCTTTCTTAGTAATAGCAGTTCTCGGTCAGTGACGCCGTTATTGTAAGACTGAATTTTCTTCAGAGGAGGCTCCTGAGTTTTGCCGACGCAGTCAGGTTTATTTAGATCTTTCGATGTGTTCAGTAATGCAGCGTTTGAACCATTTGTCATCAAAGGCAAGTGTCTTTCTTTAGTTGTTACCAGTTTTCCTTTAATCTTTTGTATTTTCGGATCATCGTCTTGATGTTCTTTTTCTCTTAAATAGTCCAAGCAAACCACAAAACAGTTGATGTTTCCCAAAATATACATCGCTAATCAATTAATTATTCAATTAGTAAAGTCTGACTTCAGACTTTTTAAAAATGGAAAAGTCTGTAAGTTAAAAGTTGCCATGTAAATGACAAGAGCATCATTGACATTAAAAAAGTTGCATAAGGCAAATTTTATAATCATCAATATTATTCAGAATGAGAATGGCTGCTTCCAAGTAGTTGGAAAGAGAAGCCAAATGGTATAGTATTCTTTTGATACTATTATTATTATTGTAATTATTTATTATTATAATTATAATTATTATTATAATTATTATTAAATATAGCAGAATGACCATAAAACAAGAAGCACGCTAGAACAGATCATGGTTAAAATAATGAAAAAGTATTTATATACCTAGTTGTATGGTAGCTGCTTTCTTTCACACCCTGAAACATCCAATGCAGATATGGCTTTTAAATTTTTTAATATAATCAACATCAATGGTAACATTAATTTTGTGCTCTCCTATGGTTTCTCCAAAGCAGGTAACATGGTGCAATACAGTGGTCTATCTGTAGCGCGTTTGGTGTGTGATCCAACGATTACATGTTAGAGCCAACCTTGCAGACTCTATGTAATTACCTGGGAAACATTGTTTGCATACACATGCCTCTGTCACAGAGTATTTAAACAGTATTGGGAAGTAAACAGTACTTTCTGCAATGCAATGGCCCTGTGTCCTGGACCTTTGGATCAGTACATGGCCATCTCAAGGGCCAGAGAAAGGGAGATAACTGTGTGGATGTGGCAGCCTTCATTTATTTGGTGAGAAAAATTCAAACACTGGTGTAAAAACAGATAACTCCACCTGCAACTAAATTACTAAAACCACAACTAAGTATAGAAAAATTACTAGTGTAACTTTATACATCAGCAACTAAACAAAAGCTATTATGGCACATTATAGTTTGTGCATGCTAATAAGGAAATAAATACTCTATACAAGTATAAATAATTACCAGTAAATAACATAGACTTCTGCAGGAGAGCAAAACCAAACTAAGAACTTTATTCTAATGACAGTACTTACTGTTCAAGAATGCAATACTCTATTTCAGCACCAACCCTGGGAGTTCTTCTTACCAGTTCCATAAAAACCATCCATGAGCCAAAATATTAAATTACCACAACATTATGCAGAGCTGATAACAGCTTTAAATCAAGGTAGGCTATATAAACATAATTTAAGTTCGTGCTTGCGTTTTGTCAATTTGACTTATTTTTGCTCCTGAAGTAAAACATTTTAAATAAATGTAGAAGATCATTAGCGTTTCATTTGCATTATTAATTTAAAAAGCTGCATACTTACTTATTGTATAAAGTGCTACTGCTGATAGTCATGAGGAATGGGGCAATAAAGTAAAAATTGCAGTGCAGCATGGCAATAGAAGTGATATGTAGCAATAAAAAGGAACATGCTAATATGACAATAACGTGCAATGTGGTAAAAAAAAGGCGCGTAAAGAGAACTACTGTCAGACACTTCTGGCTTAATTGTTACCATAAACGTCCACAATTATTTTCTGACACTGGAAATCATGTCGTGTTCAAGCGTTTGAGAAATTTGCGACATTTATTATATCAAAACATAATGTAAATCCGCGACATTTTTACAGAGAGCCCAGTCTAAAAACGGCGCTATATAAAATCAAGTCTAAAAGAGCACGGTTGTTTGGTCGGGTGTCGGTGTCGTATCGGAATCTGATGGAATGCGATCATTCTGTACTTAACTGGCTACTTTTACAAACATGAACACCAAAAACTACAAATTTCTTAGTTTGTTCATATTAAAATAATTATTCTACAATAATTATGTACAGCAAAAGAAAGAATTCAATGCCTTACTATCTGCGGTAAAAACAAAAAGTTTCGCATAAACTTAGACGCTGACATCGTTTCGCAACCTCTTACAAACGATAGGCCTATTAAAATACAATTATGAGCAATATTAAAATTATATAAACTCCGCCACTCCAGTCCCAAGCTTGGATAAAGGAGGAGGGCGACGCAGCCGACGCTAGTGGTCTTTGTTACCACACACTCACACAGTGGTCGGTAAACAGTAAACAAGCAAGAAATAATATTATGAGCAAAATTCATATAATACAGATAAACAGATATATATATATATATATATATTATATATATATATTATATATATATGTATTATATATATATATATATATATACGAAAGTCTTGATATTATTTATGTACAAAAGGCCCCCAGCACAAAGTCCGCGTAAAACCAAATTGCCCTGCGTCTCAACAGCCAATCGTTTCCCAGATAACTAGATCAGTTTAACACTTACCAATCATTTCATTTGAACTTGATTGAGGGCATCGTACCTGACCTATTAAATGATACGAGTTAAATGATTCGTCAGTCGTCTACAACGAGGTCATAAACCTTACCGACGATGTCTGATCAGAACTCCGCCACTGTTTACACTCTGACAGTGCCAGTCCCACTGTCCCAAGCCTTGATAGAGTGGAGGCTTTTGAGGCGCGGGAATGGTGCAGGATGGAAGGTTAATAATAAAACTAAAGATAAAACAAACGAAGAGTCGGAAGAGGCGATAGGCCTATATATTTTAAAGGTGAAAGAGGAAAGATCTCTCGTGGTGACTATAGGCTACAGAGGAAGTATACTATAGTATAGATTGGTTACATACTGAGAGGGAATTCCCTAGCGAGCACTATCAGGCGTGGGGGAATGGGAGGAAAAGAATGAGGGATACCTAGAAGGATGCTGCTGAACTAAATACAGTAAACAGGAGGCAACTCTGCATCGGCAGGATTGGCGCCACTGCATGGACGCTGCCCAGTGGCAGAGAACTTCCTTTTCTAGCTTCAAAGTACATTACATTAATAATAACCCATAACCGCACAATCCCTCCAGCAGATGGCTTGATGAGAAAAAATGTCATCATTAGAATTATATATGGGGTCTCGGATAATAATGTGTTATTTTAGAATTATTTGACGGTCTTGATCTTCTTAAGTAGGTGAAACCATTTCTGTCTTTAAATAGAAGTTGGATTGATCGGAATAATTTTTACCGTAAATAGAAGATGGATTGATTAAACTAAGTTTTTGATGCAATAGAAGCTGGGATGATGAAAATAATCGTTTCCTTAAGTAGAATCTGGACCCATGAGCATATATTCTTTGCTTAAATAAAAGCAGGCCTTAATTTTCCTCTTAATTAAGGACGTTCGCAAAGTAGAGGGTAATCCGGAGGTTGACAAAGGGATGTAAGGGTCCGAACCAGATCATTTATTGCAGATGATCATCAGGCATCTTATCCCTCCAGATCGGGCGTAGCAGATAATTAGTCTATTAGTCATTTTTTCTATCTTTCTGTACTAAGTTGCGGTTTGTCAACTTAACGTTTCAATAAAGATATATATATAATTATGTCCTTTATCGACGACTCCTTTAATCAAACCCCTTAGTAGTGCAACAACAAAAACATTCACGAGCATCAATTCAGTCTTTTCCAAAAACATAATTTCAATACTAAAACGTAAATCATAGTACCACGTTTAAGCTAAGTTCTCTGAAAGCTGCGTGCATTTTGCCTTGTGAGTCATCATGTTACTGTAGTGAGCAAATCTCTTGTCGCATCCACCACAAGCAAAGGGTTTCTCACCCGTGTGACTTCTCATATGTCCCTCGAGATTTATCTTCTTTGGAAAACGCTTTCCACAGATATTACATTCAAAAGGCTTTTCACCAGTGTGCATTCTCATGTGCGAAGACATGTAACCGGCCCAAACGGTTTTACCACACACGGAGCAGAGTTTATCCGCAAACCTCTTCTCTCCGCTGTGAGTTTTCAAGTGATACCGCAGCTGTATCTTCGTACGAAATTGTTTGTCACATAAAGAACATTTGAACGGTTTCTCTCCCGTATGAATCATCATGTGCTGCTTCAAATTAGAGGAAACTCTAAACTTCCTCTTGCAGATCTTGCAGATGACGCTTTTTCTTTCTTCCTCTTTGATGTGAGATTCGCTGTGCTTTGATAAAACATCTCTGTACTTGAACGATTTGTTGCATATTTTGCAAGGGAAACGTCTCTCCTCTGAATGTGTATTTTTATGACGGCAAAGACCACTCTCCAGACGGAATTGCTGGCCACACTGATCGCAGGTGAATGGCTTTTCCTTCGTATGCATCGTCACGTGCTTTGACAGACCACACTCCGTCGCAAAACGTTTACCACAAAACTCACAAGAGAAACGTTTCTCGTCATGTTGGTATCTGATATGGTTAAAAACAGAATTCTTTTTCTCGTAGGCCTTACCACAGTACCCACACGCAAAAGGTTTTTCTTTATAATTTATACGAAACACGCCTCGACTGGTAATTAAAGTAGAACCAGGCGGTACCTTTGAAGATGTCACCGACTCTACATGCCTAAAACGTGAAGAGGATGCACTATGGATATTTGTTTGACGAGAAGATGGCGCACGAACTTCAGACTCTGAATTTTCGGATGAAAGCAACGTTTGTGCTGTGGTAGAACATCGCGAGCTCTCAGGAGATGAAACTTCGTCTTCGTAAACGATCCCAGACGCGATTGAAATCCGCTTTCTATTCACGGCTTTTGTCGAGTAACTTTTACCTTTACCTTGACTGGACCTTGTTTTCATAGTACTTGAAGTCCGTGGTTCTCCAACAATCGCCATTTTACTCTCTGATTCAGCCTTATGGTATACGTTTTCAGACGACCTCTTGAGTGCACTCATGAGTCGACTATTCGTAGAGCTAAGAGCAGAGTCAGAATCAGTTGTTGCTAATTCACTTGGCACCGTTGGAAGGATAGGTTTCGTCTGGATTTCACTGTCTTCCACCTGAAAGGGATTACTGTCACTTTCCACAAGGACTGTATTGTCTGGTAATTTTTCTACAAGAGCATTGCAATTATTTGAAGACAAGATATGCTCTTGAGTTGTCATTTCTGCTGCTTTATTGTTGCATTGAATAAACTTAGCTTTGCCTGGACAGGTGGCTAACGGGACAGGTACGTTTATTGTATTTTCCTCTGGGTCATGAGTATCAACTATAAGTGGTTTCCCATTTTTATTGTGAGAAATCATGTGATGATGCAAGTCTAACTCCACACGGAAATGTCTGTCACATAACGAACATTTGAACGGCTTTTCACCAGTATGTATCCTCATGTGCTCCTTCAAGATATACGGATCACTAAACTCCTTCTTGCAGACGTTGCAAATGGCGTTTACTCTGCACTCCTCTTTCTTTTGAACTTTACTGTGACTAAATAAATCAGCACTGGACGTGTACGACTTGTTGGGAATCTTGCACGGTAAAGTTCTCTCCTTTATATGCGTCAATTTATGACGACGAAGAATATCCTTGAGTCGAAACCGCATGCCACACTGATCGCAGGTGAATGGCTTCTCCCGCGTATGAATCGTGATGTGCCGAGACAAATGATATCGGTCCCAAA
Organism: Aporrectodea caliginosa; assembly: GCA_020284085.1. Taxonomy (NCBI): domain Eukaryota; kingdom Metazoa; phylum Annelida; class Clitellata; order Crassiclitellata; family Lumbricidae; genus Aporrectodea; species Aporrectodea caliginosa. The sequence continues at coordinate 1,047,565 of JACEVL010000112.1, read as the reverse complement.
AGCGTCTACCACAATAATCACAAGAATAACGCCGCTTCTCATCATGGTGTTGCGTGATATGGGCATCTACACTTTCTCTTGTTTGGTAGTTTTTACCACAGTACGAACACGTAAAAGGCTTTTCGTTTTCTTCCCATACACGAAACACACCGCGGTCGCTAACAAGCGTAGAACCAGGAGGCAGCTTTGAAGATACCATCGACTCGGCATGACTATAAAATGAATAGGATGCTACATGGTTGTTATCTGCTTGACGAGAAGATGGCACAGGAACTTCTTCAGACGTCTCTGCATTTTCGGATGAAAAAAACGTTTGTTTTGTTGTAGAACACCGCGATCGCTCGGGAGATGAAACGTCGTCATCATATAAGATACCAGACGCGACTGAAACCTGCTTTCCATTCACGGCTTTTGTCAGGTAACCTTTACCTTGACTTTGATTGGACTTTATTTTAGTAGTATTTGAAGTCTGTGGTTCTACGATCGCCACTTTACTCTCTGATACAACTGCATCGTATAACATATAATCCAAATTTCCTGGTGCGCTCACGATTCCACCGATCGTATTTGTCAGTAGAGAGCCAGGATTAGTTGTCGCTAATCTGCTTGGTGCCGTTGTGACGTTAGGTTTTTCTATTACACGACTGTTTTCCAGTTGCAAGGAGTGACTGTTAGTCTTGACATGGCCTGCATTGTCTGGCAATTGCTCCCTAAAAACAGCAGTGCAATTATCTGAAGACAAGACAAGCTCTTGGATTGTCTTCTTTTGTGTGTTACTACTGCAATTATTCAATTTCACTTGGCTTTTTAACTGGATAGGAACACCTGGTTTATTTTTATCTTGGTCATCAGCGTTTCTTAGTAATAGCAGTTCTCGGAGAGTCATGCCGTTATTGTAAGACCGAATTTTCTTCATAGGAGGCTCCCGAGTTTTGCCGACGTAGTCATCAATAAGTTTATTTAGCTCTTTTGCTGTATTCAGTAATGCAGTGTTTGAACTATTTGGCATCAAAGGCAAGTGGCTTTCTTTAGTTGTTATCGGTACCAGTTTTCTTGCTAACAGGGAGGTTTCGTTAGAACCCTTTACAGCTGCATTTTGCCTGCCTGTGACATGCAGCTGCATGAAATGCTTAACGTTTTCAGACATCTTTAACAGTGCATCAACAGTTCTGCCGTTGCTTGTACTCATCTCGATGCGAGTCTCTTTTGTCCCATTGTTGCAAAGATTCACTGGGACCAGAAAGATAGGTCTAGATTTGACTTCTCCAGCATTACTGGCTTTGCAGCCTTGATTTGAAGGCTCCCTGATATGAGCCTCTTGCTTACCCTTTGACTGAGCCACAACTTGTTTTGTAACTACTGATTGCACAAGAGGAACCGTACCTGTACGCTTCTCGATAGGAGTCTCTTTGGTCCCATTTTTGAAAAAATTCACTGGGACTAGAAAGATAGGTATAGATTTGACTTCTCCAAAAGAAGCAGCACTGGCTTTGCGGCTTTGATTTGAAGGCTCCCGAATATGAGCCTCTTGCTTGCCTTTCGATTCCACAACTTGTTTTGCTATTACTGATTGCACAAGAGGAACCGTACCTGTATGCTTCTTGATAGGAGTCTCTTTGGTCCCATTTTTGCAAACATTCACTGGGACTAGAAAGATAGGTCTAGATTTGACTTCTCCGACATTAGTGGCTTTGCAGCCTTGACTTGAAGGCTCGAGGATATTAGCCTCCTGCTTGCCTGTCGACTGAGCCACAACTCGTTTTGTAAGTAATGATTGAAGAAGAGGAAACTTGCTTGCACTCTTCTTGATATGAGTCTCTTTGGTCCCATTTTTGTACAAATTCACTGGGACCAGCATGATTTGTCTAGACTGGACTTCTCCAGCACATCCAGTAGTGGCTTTGCAGCTTTGATTTGAAGGCTCCCGAATATGAGCCTCTTGCTTGTCTTTCGACTGAGCCACAACTTGTTTCGTAACTTCTGATTGCACAAGAGAAACTGTGCTTGTACTCTTCTCGATACGAATCTCTTTGGTCCCATTTTCGCAAAGTTTCACTGGGACCATCAAGACAGGTAGACTTTTCTTCTTCAACAGTAGTGGCTTCGATGCCTTGATTAGGAGGCTCCCGGATATGAACCTCTTGCTTGTCTTTCGACTCAACAACTCGTTTCGTAACTACTGGTTGCACAAGAGGAACCTTGAATGACCACTGATTTACTCTGAAAGATCCATCACATTCTGATGCAGGTAAGCTATTGACATCTCCTTTCCTAATCGTTTCCGGAGTTTCTTCTCCACATATCTCAATATCCTCGTACTCGGTTTCGCCACAAATTTCTGTGTTCGATGATGCAATGGAATTGCATTCATCATCCGTAGAGGCCTCTGAAATATAAACACATTATGCAATAGTGATTTGCACACTAAAGTAAGCCTTCTTAATATTAATTCTTCTGACTGGTCTATTACAAAAAAGGCATATAGTAATTAATTCATTTCTCTTTTTCTGACGAACAATTGGGTTTATTGCCGGTTACTGTGTTAACCTGTACTCTTCCTTTCTCCAACATGCCACAGAAAGTTCTGTCTATGTTCTTAGCAGTGATTGTGCCAACAACTCGAAGATTCCAACGTAGGTCTTGCAGGCCATGCTCATTCCGAATAAGACCTGTTGTTAGCGCAGCTTGAGACACCTTCTCCTAATCAGCACCACGATCAATGTTTAATGGGTCCCGGAATTCCATTTTGCACTAAGCATCTAATGCATCCATTACAGAAAGTGCTGAACCTTAAACACATAGCAGGGAACCAATGAAACTTATCTCAATGTAAGAATTCATTTAAGGCCAGCCACAAGGTTTTTGGTTATGAAGAACTAACAGCACTTAAATTAGTTAAGATGCACATTTCGCAGATAGAACAAAAGCTTTTGCAAATGTTCGCATTGTTGCTAAAATCTATATAGTGTGATCAAACGGAAGATGAGAATGGCACTTCCAAAAGGCGTCATCAAACCATTTTCGGTTGACTTATTGACCTTAAAAATAGCCATACAAAGCCCAATGGATGTCAATCAGACCTTGTTTGATTGAACTATTGACTACAGCATCAATCTGTTTGCATCTGATTCTTGCAAACTGTATCTGATTTTAAACTTATTTTAATATTAATCATTAATATCGGCTATTAAACTAGTAATAATAATACTACTACTACTACTACTACTACTACTACTACTACTACTACTAATAATACTACTAATAATAATAATAATAATAATAATAATACCTTGAATCACTTGTATTTCAGGATCATCGTCTTGATGTTCTTGTTCTCTGAAATAATCCAAGCAAACCACAGAACAGATGATGGTTCCCAAAATATACATCGTTATTCAATTAATTAATGAATCAGTGAAGTCCAACTTCAGAATTTTTCAAAGTGGAAAAGTCTGCAAGTTGAAAGTTGACATTACTGACAAGAGCATCGTTGATATTAAATTTTTAAAAAGTGGCAAAAGAAAATTTTTATAATTAGCAATTCAGAATGAGAATGGCTGCTACCAAGTAGTTGGAATGAGAAGCAAAATGCCCTAGGTAATGTGGGTATAGAATTGTTTTGATATTATTGTTATTATTACAATTATTTATAATTATTATTATTATTATTATTATAAAATAGCAGAATGACCATAAAACAAGAAGTGAACTGCGACCAAATTACTAATACCGGAACTATGTATACAGGAAATTATTAGTGTAACTTTATACACCAGTAACTAAACTACTAAAATAGATACATGAAACAACTGGAATGAATTTGGCAGAACTGAGAGATGCGACGGCGGACAGAAGGAAATGGAGAAGCTTGATCATGAAGGTCGCTAGAGTTCCACGAACTGACAGCACAAGGTAACAAGGTAACTAAACTACAGGTATTATGGCACAATATAGTCTGCACATGTCAACAAGTAAATAAATACTGTATACAAATATAAATAACAAATGGTAAAAAACAAAGACTTCTGCAAGAGAATAAAACCAAACTAAGAAGAAAAATTCTTATATACTTATATTCTAACGTCAGTACTGCTCAAGAAAGCAATACTCTATTTCTCCACCAACCTGGTTCTTGTTATCAGTTTCCATCAAAACCATCCAAGAGCCATTAATACTAAATTACCACAACATTATGTAGAAATGATATCAGTTTTAAATCGAGGGAAATGAACATCAATTTAAGTTTGTGAATATGCAGCTTGCATCTGTCAATTTCACTCTTATTTTTGCTCCTTAACTAAAAGATTTTAAGTAAACATAAAAGATCATTAGCGTTTGACTTACATTATTAAGAGGTTAGTTACTTACTCACTCATTCTATAAAGCGTTACTGCTGACAGCCAAGAGGAATGGGGCAGTAAAGTGCAGCATGGCAATTGAAGGGGCAATGTGGCAGTGAAAAGCAATATGCCAATATGACATTAACATGGTGACAAAAAACTTCTGCCAGACACCTTTGGCCAGTTACCATAGACGCCCACAATTATGTCCTGACATCGGATATTATGTCGCATTCATGCGTTTGAGAAATTTGCGATACTTATTATATCAAAACATAATGTGAATCCCCAAAATTTTGCACAGCGAGACCAGCATAATCCGGCGCTATATAAAATCAAGTCCGAAAGAGCCAAGTTGTTTTGTTTGGTCGGGCGTCGGTGTCATATCGTTGTGAGAGGTGAATGGTAATGCGATCATTCTGTACCTCACTGGCTGCTTCTTGCATAAACAAACACGCACGTAAAATTCTAAGTTTGTTCATGTACTAAAATAATTATTTAACAATAATAATCATGTACAACGAAAGAAAGAAATGCCTTACAATCTGCGGTAAAATCAAAAAGTTCCGCAAAAAGTTAGACGCTGACATCGTTTCGCAACCTCTTAAGAACGATTCTAAAATACGAAATTATCAGCAAAATTAATAATTCTGATAAACAGATAATAATATAATATTTATAATTATTATACGCGAAAATCGTGATTTGTCTATGCAAAATCCCTGTACATAAAGTCCGCGTGAAACCAAAACATACCTGCGTCTCAACAGCCAATCGTTTTACAGATAACTAGGTCGGGTTAACAATAGCCAATCATTTCGTTAGAACTTTAATCGAGGGCATCGTACCTGACCTAATAAATGATACGAGTCAAATGATTCGTCGGTCGTCTGCAACGAGGTCATACCAAAGACATAATACTATTATTATTATTATTATTATTCAACAATATTTATTCTCTCAATCAATCAACATCAATACATCAATAGACAACCTGTCGTCTGAAATTAACGTCATAAATGCCGTTTGTGTCACATCTCCCTTAGGTCTGGCTCCGCTAAAGTGCCGCGGAAAGCCACCGAGTTGAACCGCTGGACAGTTATAGAGAGACGCTGCAGCAAGAAGCAGGTTTCTCTGGTGTCTCCTGTGGACAGCGTCAGACTACGACCTAGATCTGATATAAAGTTTTGGCCAGTGGTGTTAATTGGACCTAAGGTCTCGAGAGCAAGAGGCACGAAAAAGTGTGTGTTCAAAAGTGCATTGTACTTGGTCATTTTCCTGTCCGTGGCGATCTCGGCTGCCGCGCCCGCCGTCGCTGCCGTGGCCTGGATGTATGATGGTGCAAGGGTATCTACAACCGTCGCGTCCCACACCAGATGGCGACCCGCGCGCCATGGGATCATTGTTAGGCCGTCTGGTCTTCTGCCGTCCGTGCGAAGTAGACCTGGTGGTTCCTTTATTGATGGAATTCCAGCCTTCGAAAGGGAGCGATGTATAATGTCATTGATAGTGTTATGTCTGGCTATTCGGCCGAAGCCTAGAGAACATGAAAGGCCGTGGCTACCTCTGGCGTCGATTCGGGCTCCACAAGCGCATGTGTGTGGTTCGCATATTGTGGCCCCAAGGCGCAAGCCGACCGCCACCCGAACGTCCTCGTTGTCCAGTCGCAGCCCACATGCTGTTATTGGTAAGGCATGTAGCCAGTCGCTGGCGTGTGGTGACGAGACAGCTTTCAATCGCGCGGTGTTGTATGGGTCTATTGTGTCATGAAACAGTGTCTTGAGTGTCTGTTCCAAAAGTGGTTTGTCCCATAGAGCCTGCTTGTTTGTTGGCATGTTTTCTGAATCGTTGAAATCCGTCTTGGATCGCCACTCGGACGTCATGGTCTCAAAGTGTGTGTCCTGTGTGAGATTGAGAGAGTTTAGAATGAGGGTCTGGAGAGGGAGAGTGCTCGCAGCTGAAGCCAAAAAGGCCGGAAGTGCCAGCGAAGTCGCTCTTCGTATGCCCAGACCACCCATTTTGATTGGTAGTGACGCCTGTGTCCATTGGAGATCGTTGAAAGAAATGTTCAAAATCTTTTCCAAACCCTGGCGTAGTGTCACGTCGTAGGTTTCCAGTTCGGGGTGTTTGTCACAGGGATGGCATCGGAGGATGTGAATCATTTTTGGTGCACCCAGTGAACTCCTTAGAATCAAAAGGGCGTCCTGCCTGGCTATAAGAGTTAATTTGCTCAGGCTTTCCTCTAGTTCTCTGGTTCGAGCTTTCAGACATTGTTGCAGCGCTTTCTCCGCTGAAATTGGGGCGCCGAGCAGCTGGGCCTCTTCCACTTCGATTTGTCTGAAATCTCTCAAGGAATCGTAGCCAATGTTTTTACTGTCGCGTGTAATCACCTCACATTTAGAGCGATTTAGCGCCAGGCCCATAGTAGAGCAGGCTCTCTCGATGAAATCGACATCGGCTGCAACCGTCTCCGCTCTTCCGCCCAGGGTCAGATCGTCAAGGTACCCGAATGATAATGGCGAGCCCATCTGAAGTAAAATTGGCTGTAGCGGCAAGCAAAACAGCAAAGGTCCCAGCGGATCTCCTTGCTGAGGACCAACCCGAGATTGAACCGTGTAGCCCCCGAATTTTAGTGTTGATTCTTCCGCGTAGGCTTGGAAGCAGTACGGAGCTATGTCGGGTAGGATCTCGATTACAGATGCTAGCATACAGTCACGGTAGAGGCTGTTGAAGGCGTTGGAGAGATCGAGTTTCACTACAATGTGGTCGTCGTCCATGTTTGCCAGAAATCTACGGGTTGCATGTACCGCTGCCTCGCATCCGCCTGGCACTCCTACGCCCAGTTGTTTTGGCGATAGGTAAGCTGCTGCTTGGTCGCTCGCATATTTGTTGGCGCATTTAGATGTCAGTCTACGCCAGTAGTAACCTATGGCTATTGGACGTAGACCTCCCGTTTTCTTTCGAAGGGCAAAGAGGGTGCCGCCAAACAAGATTGGGCGAATTTCTGTTGGACACTTTCCTGCTAATAGGATGTTCACGAGGCCCGTGATGGCCGAGACAAGCTCCGGTCCTGTGTCCTTTGTGTTGATCATCTCAAGAACATGTTGGGGTTTTAAGCCGTCGGGACCGCCTGACGAGCCTGGTGGAAAGTGTCGTATTTGGTCACGCACCATCGCTTCGGTTGCCTGATAGGCCTCGGTCGAAGGAGGAGGAGCAGGCATCGGGGGTCGATCAGAGGGCGGTGACGGGTGTTTAGAACGTAGTTCCTCAAGCGTAACTTCGTTAAACGGGGCTGGAGCATCTCCCGAGCACAGAATGCGTGTCGCTGCCCTGATGTTGCCCTCTTCGATCTTGGCCGCCACCGCTGTTGCCATTGTGTGTTCGTTGCTGGTCGGACTCCTTCTTGTATGATGGATGTCTGATTTATTTTGATCGAACAGATCCGGCAGTTTACTGGGCAGAGAGTGGTGAAACTCCGTTATCCGTCTCCTGATGCTGGACGTCAGATTATGTCTTTTGCCACCCCGATTCGGCTGTTCTAGCACCATGGCTGTAAAGGCCAAGAGATTTCGCCAGTTTTCCATTTTCTCAGGGTCCGAAAGGATGTTATTTATGATTTTTGTAAGAAGCCGTCCTGATTCTGATCTTGCCCCTTTCGGGATGTGTCTGAGCAGCCTCGTAGTGATATTCGGGTGTTGTGCCTTGGCTTCTCCCGTTCCAGGCGTTTGCTGGCAACCTGCGATGTCATTCTCTCCCGTGTCTTCTACTATCCCCAGTAGCAGAGGGTTTGAGAGGGCGTGAGGAGATCGGTTAACGAGGTTGACTACACCCGCTCCTGCTTGGACCCCAGGCAAAATCGCGCTGGGGGCTAGTATTTCTGCCGGAGGTTGACTAGATCCGGGGCAGGGAGAAGGTCTAGGCCCATGGCGATGAATTGTGCCATCCGATGAATGTGTTTTAAATGTTGCACAGCATGTACGGCAAGTCCCCTTTCCTTTAGAGGTTTTCCCATTCATGTTACGTTTGAAAATGCTGTTATTATTATTATTTGTCGAGTTTATCAGTTACGTCGCCATTTAAATGGACATTACGTTGCCATTGACAATTATGACGTCGTAGGCCTTTAAGCAAGGCGGCCAACGATGAAAATTTGAAAAGACGCAATGCTGGAAGAGGAGTTTAACAAACCACACGAGACGAATAATTCTGAGCGCATCAGCTTCAACTAAGAAGTTTCTCCAAGTCACTTTTATTAAATTAAAATTATTAATTATTAAAAGTTAATTATTAATAATTATTATAATTATTATTATTAAGGATCCTGAGTGGCCGAGTGGGCTGGTGTCCGCTCGTCACGTCGGCGCCCCGGGTTCGCTTCCCGGTCGGGTCGGTTTATCAGAGATTAATTTCTCGGATCTTTACTGCGGGTGGCTCGGTCGCATTATAAACGTGGAGTACAATACAACACACAACACAATATACTGGGGCGCGGTGGTTTGGGGGTATGTTTGGTGCCTTGCAGCTGGAGGGTTGCGGGTTCGAATCCACCTCAAAGCCGCTGCGTAGGGACCCTGGGCATTGTGGGCAAGTCCTTCACTCGCAATATTATTGCTCATGCGCTTCGGCGTGAAACTCCGACTACAGCAGTAGACGGGAGCGCCTCTGAATGGGAAATCTGGTTGAGGCGCTATAACAAGTGTTCAAATACAATACAATACAATTATTATTAATAATAATAATAATAATAATAATAATAATATCTTTTCTTTAATAAGCGCCTGACAAACGCACTGCTCTGTACATTTACATGTTATGCAATTGAAATCTTAACTACTAACTACAGCCATGTAATTATTGTAATACAATACATTTTTGCTCTAGTGATGTCGCTATATAAATGTTCGAACACGATTACAATTGAAGGTATTGGTGCAATAACCAGGTAAGTGCAATTTTGTAGTTTTCGGCAAAATGAGTTTGAATGTTTTTCCATCTTCATAAGCTTGCCGTTTAGTGCAGGAAATAGGTAATGAGAAAATTTCAAAAGTTTGAAGTGCAACTTTGTGCAATTAATCAGAAACTCAATTTCCCACGTCTTCCTGTCACTAATTAATTAATTATATTTGGGGAGAGTCTGCACCCTTGATCCTAATGCACCCTTGATCCTAAGGGGTTTTCTCCGTACTTACTTACTCAATATCACCGAGCAGCGAGCAAAACTATTAAAAATTGTAATTCGACGTCACTTCATGTGTTTCAGAGAGGATTTCAGCCACTGTTCTATTTTTATTGGAAAAGTTAGTTTTTGTAGGTAAAAAGTAATTTTTTCGCTGTTTTGACGAACCTCACAGTTTGGATATTTGTGTTAGGGGAGTAATTTTGCTGATATAGCTTTGAACATATTTTGTTTCAGTGTAGTACAAACAACTTTGCAGGGTTCTAGGTGATGTTTATAAAAAGTTATTATGCATGTTGTAAAAATAGTATAGTGTTGCACCCTTGATCCCTATGTGCATATGCACCCTTGATCCTATAAATTAACTATAAATTTATCATATGCACCCTTGATCCTATGGGATCAAGGGTGCATATGATAAATTTATAGTTAATTTCTATTAAATGTTAAAAAGTTAAGCTAAAGTTAAAAACTACAGTTAAAATACAAACAAAATGTAAGTTTTAAGCATATTTGTGCTTAGTTTTGAAATTGGAAAAAGACTGATGATGATGATCATGAAAATCATGAAGATCTCGGTGTTCAGAATCTCGAGTAGGCCTATAAGTCATCTGACAGTACAGATGTTGTCTTTCAGGCAGTATAAGATCTAATATAGTTATGTTCTTTTTGTAATCAACATTAAAATATTGCTGTTAATAACAAAACAGCTTTTTGTTGGATAAACCAGCACCAGAATCAAATGAGCAAACATAGGATCAAGGGTGCATACATACATGCACCCTTGATCCCATCTGAGTCACCTTCGTTTTTGGCACATAAAATATTAAAAATGATGAAATGAAAGAACATTGAATATGAAGTTAGATTGACAATAAAATTATCTATAAGACACATTCGATCCAAATTTGAAAATGTTAACAAATTTTCATTAAAGGAGAAAAGTTACAAAATAGGATCAAGGGTGCAGACTCTCCCCCTATGCATCTTAAGAACAAACCTGGTTATTGCACGGAAACTTCCGTGTGGTGCTGTAGACTTATTTTGATGCAAGAATGAAATATGTGAACAAACCTGGTTATTGCACGGAAACTTCCGTGTGGTGCTGGAGACTTATTTCAATGCAAGATTCCCATATATGTGAACAAACCTTGTTATTGCATGGAAATGATAAACAGGGAAGAACTGTGAACCTAATGTACAAGAACAAAGTAACTGTACAAACACATTTTTTTGCCACAAAATCTTCACAATGTGAACAAATTTAAATGCTGAAATAAGATGTAGTAATGGTTTCTTCAGTTAAGTTCCCTTCATGTGTTTCTTCAGTTAAGTTCTCTTCATGTGTTTCTTCAGTTAAGTTCTCTTCATGTGTTTCTTCAGTTAAGTTCACTTCATGTGTTTCTTCAGTTAAGTTCACTTCATGTGTTTCTTCTTTCTTTTGAAGTTAAGTTCACTTCATGTGTTTCTTCAGTTAAGTTCACTTCATGTGTTTCTTCAGTTAAGTTCCCTTCATGTGTTTCTTCAGTTAAGTTCACTTCATGTGTTTCTTCAGTTAAGTTCACTTCATGTGTTTCTTCTTTCTTTTGAAGTTAAGTTCACTTCATGTGTTTCTTCAGTTAAGTTCACTTCATGTGTTTCTTCAGTTAAGTTCACTTCATGTGTTTCTTCAGTTAAGTTCACTTCATGTGTTTCTTCTTTCTTTTGAAGTTAAGTTCACTTCATGTGTTTCTTCAGTTAAGTTCACTTCATGTGTTTCTTCTTTCTTTTGAAGTTAATTTCACTTCATGTGTTTCTTCAGTTAAGTTCACTTCATGTGTTTCTTCAGTTAAGTTCACTTCATGTGTTTCTTCAGTTAAGTTCACCTCATGTGTTTCTTCAGTTAAGTTCACTTCATGTGTTTCTTCTTTCTTTTGAAGTTAAGTTCACTTCATGTGTTTCTTCAGTTAAGTTCTCTTCATGTGTTTCTTCAGTTAAGTTCACTTCATGTGTTTCTTCAGTTAAGTTCACTTCATGTGTTGCTTCTTTCTTTTTAGTTAAGTTCACCTCATGTGTTTCTTCAGTTAAGTTCACTTCATGTGTTTCTTCAGTTAAGTTCACTTCATGTGTTTCTTCAGTTAAGTTCACTTCATGTGTTTCTTCAGTTAAGTTCACTTCAGCCAATGCTTCCTCACCTACTGTCTGTCTTTTGATGCGTTTTTCTCTTGTCACCCGGTTTCGTAGTCACAGAACTTCCTGGGTCTATAATGCTTCCTAGCATAGGATCGCACAGCTGCATAACACAACATTAATATTTTTAAATAGGCCTATTTATAACCGGATTATGTAAGCATCCATTTCAGCGAATTTTAGTCTTGTTTTTTATTCAGCGAAAAAGTAATAAGAGTACCCGGTATTTTATTATTATGAATGGGCTACTCCATTTCATGGTATCTTATTGCATACATGTATGACAAAGTTACGGTAAGCTGGGCTGATGAAACTAATGCTGGATGAAATTAGAAATTATAGTTATTAAAATAATAATAATTTACTTCAATAACAGCTGGATTGGTAAAACTATTTCTTTGATTAAATGGAAGATGGATAGATGAAATAAATTTTTGGAGTAAATGGAAACAATGACCTGTTTTATGCTTGATAAAACAGTCGTTAGTTACTCTTATTCCTTGAAAACCCGCTCCACTTTTGCTGTCATAACTAATATAACATTTCATTATAGCCTACGCAACAAAACATGACAATGAAGAATGAAAATTAGGCATACCAGCTCCGTAGTTACAATCTTCGGATGGTTGCTTATTTTTGTGTTTGGGATAAAATGACGAGACATCTAAGCAAGACACTTTAAATGACTGTTAACAAAACATCGACAGCTACGAAATCACTATATCATCGCTCAAAGACACTATATCTCGCATACCCGAATCGCCTGCGATGCGTTACTTACTTCGTTATTGCATTCGAGAAAGTATTTAACTGGTTTATGTTTGCGTGCAAGAATCAGGTTTGTTCATTTATATTATCTACTGCATACAACCGAGAGGTTTGGCTGTAGCTACGATCTTCTGTGCAATAATCGGGTTTCTTCACTTACCTGACTAATGCGCGAAATCGTGGCACACGAGCATATAATTCTCAAGTCAGGTATGTAGACTTGCCTCATTATTCTCATATTTACTCGCTCAATTTTAAAGATACCGAGCTGAAATTTACAGGATAAATGCGCCTATGTGTCCTGAGCATTTTAAGCCAACTTTCCCGATTTTCAGGTAAGTCGACTTACCTGGTTATTGCACCAATACCTTCAATGGGGGACTCTGTGAGCAGTTCCTTTAAGCAGCGATAGGCGTCGCCAGTATGTGATGTGGTCTAAGCAGTACCTCCGTAAAGTCACTTTAGCGTAAATAAACCATAGACATCATATATTAAATGTAAGATGTCTATGAAATAAACCTACCGGACAACAGAGCACACAATGTTACCTAGAGTAGCCAAACGCCATCCCATCCTGGCGACACCTATAGCAGCCATTTTTACAGAGTCCCCCATTGGATTTGACAAATTACGAGAAAACTAACAATTAAGACTAATTAAATACACCGCGCATGTCTTCGCCACTTAAATTTTCAATTTTGGAGCAGCCGACTTGCTGGATCACTTTACTTCCTCATTCAAATTTAAAAAAATATATTTTCTAGTCCTCATAGGCAGAGTAAACAGCTCTCTGGAGAGGCGACACTCAAAGTACGCATTTATTTAATTACGGTATAGTACATTTCGTAAGGATCCTGAGTGGGTTGGTAGCCCGCTCGTCACGTCGGCGCCCCGGGTTCGCTTCCCGGTCGGTCGGAGCCGTTTGTTGCGCGATATATGAACTGTTTTCAAAGACTCGATCTAGGCCTAGCCTATAGGCCTACAAAGAGTGCATTGGCCGTATCGTCGTAGGCTAATCGTAAACTTCAAACTTCTAAAGCGCCACTTGCAGGCCAATCGTAAGGCACCAGCTTATTCACCGTGAACAATTCACGAAAGGTCGTGTAGCCTACGTAGGCTATACACTATCAGTGACATGGGGAATTTCCCCGGCTAAACCGCGGTAAACCCCGCGGTAATGGGGACAACAATTCGGCAATACCGCGGTAATGGGGACACAATTGCGGCAATACCGCGGTAATGGGGAATGAACCGGCGATAAAACAGCGGTAATGGCAACTCTTGTAGTTTTATAGTTTATACAGCCTATAGTCTATAATTATATTTACATACAGTAATTTATTTACTTCCCTAGTTACATCTACTTACTTACTTAAAATTCCAGTTCCATTCGCTTTTTGACGCTATCTGCTCGTATCATCGATATCTATGTTTAGGTCTAAATATAGATATCATTGGATCATATCAATGGTGAACTACTTCCTGTCTACGGAATGGTTTTTAAATAAATTGTTGAAACAACAAAAAGCGACCGAATTTTGTTTTAAAAGTAATTGTAGTTAAACTAAAAGTTATATTTGACCGTTTTATTAGCGTGTCTGTAATTTGCGAACGTGAATTATTTAGCTGGCTGAAATTGCACGTTAAATCAGTCGGCGGTTATAGCCTACCTTGAACCCAAGGGTTGACCAATGCCAGAATTCAATTCTTCTCACAAGACCGTATCTTCAGTTGACAAGTAAGTTTAGATGCACTTTAGCAGTTAGTGTGGTGTACATGTGCGCCAAAGATAATACGGTAAGAATAAAAATTTAATAGACTAGAACTTTGAAACAGCATTTTATTTCTGGAAAATAGCATTGCCTTTTACTAACAAAACAAAAAGTGACCGAATATCTTAAAGTAATATTGCAGTTAAAGTAAAGGTGATATTTAGCCCTTTTACGAGCTTTTCTATGCTGATGAATTAATTTTTAACATAGTAGTAACATGTCATTTTAAGAGATACAAGTACAATCCCAAATCAGTCCAGGTGATGTTGAGAACTTGTGAAGGAGATTTTTTCCTGAAGCTTACTAGTCAGAAATAGTAAGGGCGTGGTTAATGCAAACTGTCGATAAGATAATCGGTTTTTGCATAACGTTTTATTAATGCAATCAGCAATACAAATAGCTTTGTAAGCTAAAATTGGTGTTTTTTAATTTTAATGGGTGAAAACTTTTTGCGGGGAATGTGATGCTGTCCTGCGGGGATGGGGTGGGGACGGGGAGAAAGCCTGCGGGGATGGGGTGGGAATGGGGACAAAACTTGCGGGGATGGGGCGGGGATGAAGACTTACCTTTTGCGTGTAGCCTACGTAGGCTATACAGTATACACCTAGTTATATTTGGTAGCTTTGCAGTTTATGGTTAAATCGTGAATTAAGCTATGCGCATGCATTTTGTTTTCTCATTAAGCTGATTTTCACCGGTTAAGATCTTCGTGCTAGGCCGTGTTCATTGTAGCCGAATACATTGTAGCCGAATTGATGCAATAGAATTTCAAATCTTAGATTATTAACTTGTTAAATAGGCTACAAAAAACCCATAACTTCATCTACCTATAGCCTAGGCTATAGATATATAGGCCTATGTTGGTGCATAATTACGGCTGGGCTTCGTGATCTTCTAGAGTGGTTAGCCTGCTGGACAGTAAACCGAGAAGGCGGAGGATCAAAAATAATCCCTGCTAGGATTTGCATAGCCTAGAGATTTCGGATCCACCCCTAATGAACTCGTATGCAATGATTACGGCGAGTGCACACGTACTGTTGGTAGGAAGGTGTTGAGGCGAGGGAATGGACTTTCGCTGCTTTTCCACAAATCCTATCCCGAATTCCAGCTTCTCCTCTTCCTCTCACCTCCCTGGAGCACCGTTTTAACTCTAAATACCGCCCATCTTAGCCGTATGCCTGCCTGCCTGCCTGATCCTTTGGATATTGACCAAAGTTATTGACCTTATAGTTAGCCTACATTTACCTTCCTTACCTTGAGCTTAAATGGATGGGCGCAAATAAAGAGGAGTTGATAGGTGGGTGGGTGAGTTGATGGATGAAACACTATAATCTTTCATATTTTCGTCTAACGGTCTAACCCACACAAAAGCAATGATGATGACGCATGTTAAATTACTAGTTTATTTACAGTTTTTTTAACGACTTTCAACAGTTCATATCATAATGATTCGAAAACTTCTCCGTTTCTTTACTGTCCTTCTGTAACCTACATTGTTGGGGCATTCCACGTCAAATCAACACACTTTAATAAAAAAATGGACGTCATCGTCACCGATTTTGTTCAAATTTGGTATGGTGATAAACCACCATGAAGAACTTTCAAACCCAGAATTTTAGATTTTTGGGTCGACCGGTGTCCAAGATATGGGTCAGTGAACTTGACCGAAAAGGGCCAATTTCTGCTGACCGGCCGATGTTCAAACTGCTGTATCTCAGCTTCTATTGCACCTAGAGACACAATTTAAATACCAAATTGAAGGTATTAAATAGATCTATCTGAGCAAAGCACTCAGAAATGTTCATATTTAGTAAAAAAAAATTGTGAGTAATTGTAACCTAATGACCCTGACCTAGGTCATTTTGTCAATTTTGAAAAATATCAAATTTTTCCCATGCAAAGCTTTCATTGTTCTTAACAATTGGTGAAAATTTCAGAGTGGGCACTCTCATAGTTTTTTTACAGTGAATTTTTAAAGGTACAGTTTTGGTTGCAATTCGCGCCTGGTGATAAACCCATGAATGTTTTACTGATTAATCCCAGCTGTTGACACCAATGATCTTTGCACAAGTTGATGTTGTAACATTATCTCACACAGCAAGCAGAACAAAAATTAGGCTTACTCACATGCTTACTTATTTACTGATTTAAATGAAATCTAGTTTAATTTCTGGATTTCACAGTCTTTTGATGGAGTCGGAGGAACTGTCAAAGACTGGCAACTTGGGCCATACAATAACCAAATCATGACTCCCCATCAATTGTTTGCTTTTGCACAGAGTGAAATTCCGTCAGTCACCTTCCACTATTATGCTACAGAGGATTATGAACAGGAGGCTATTCTGTTGAAAGCAGATTTGAATCTGCTCGCACAGTAGCAGGCACACAAAAGCTTCACTGCATCCGCCCAGTAAGTTAAACACTTCTCCAGCAGCCTGGATAGTCCTAGAAATGAACGTGTCTTGCAGTTTATAAAGTTAGACAACAAGACCACAATTAAACTCTCAGATATCAAGGGCTACATCACTGCAAAATATGACGGACATTGGTGGCTTCGTTGTGTTCTTCAAATATTTCTGGACACAAATGATGTGGAATTTTTTACACCCACGTGAGCCAGCTCGATCACATTGATATCTGCATCTAATAAGACATCTTAGTAATGTCATGCCAGGACATATTAACAACTGTTAACCAACAACTGTCACTGGGAGAACTGACTTGTTGACATCTGAGGAAACTATTATAGCAAACCAGGCTCTCCAAAACAGTTCAGAGAAGACTCGATTCAGAAACTTCCATGCAAAACGACTAGCAGATGTTCCAAAACTACTAGGTCTATAAGTTGAACTAGCCTATCAAGAGAACCTTAACCTTAACCTTAAATTAATGTGACATAAATTTGTTGCATTGTGTACTACTTTGTCATTTAAATTTAATAAAATGATGTGCTGCAGCCGTTGGCAGTGATATCAAAGATCTATCTGGCGACACATTGATGATTGCGAATGGTGACCATGACTGTACCTTTAAAAATTCACTGTAAAAAAACTATGAGAGTGCCCACTCTGAAATTTTCACCAATTGTTAAGAACAATGAAAGCTTTGCATGGGAAAAATTTGATATTTTTCAAAATTGACAAAATGACCTAGGTCAGGGTCATTAGGTTACAATTACTCACAATTTTTTTTACTAAATATGAACATTTTTGAGTGCTTTGCTCAGATAGAGCTATTTAATACCTTCAATTTGGTATTTAAATTGTGTCTCTAGGTGCAATAGAAGCTGAGATACAGCAGTTTGAACATCGGCCGGTCAGCAGAAATTGGCCCTTTTCGGTCAAGTTCACTGACCCATATCTCGGACACCGGTCGACCCAAAAATTTAAAATTCTGGTTTTGAAAGTTCTTCATGGTGGTTTATCACCACACCAAATTTCAACAAAATCTGAGATGGTGATGCACGATGACTGTGTTGATTTGACGTGGAATGCCCCATTGTACAAAGACATCTTTAAATATAATATACAGAAAATAACTACACTCAAACTGCAGGGATTTGTTTGTATGTGTGGTGTATGTATATACATTGTATATGCATGGCCCCGTACGCCAGTTAAGGTCGACGTTTACGGATCGTGCTAGATCGAGATTCCAAACTTAAGCCACCATCGATCGGTAGGCCAATACGAAGTAGTAGGATACGGTAGCCTATTGGCTAGAGCGTTCGACCTGCAACCCGGCGAGTATGGGTTCGAGTCTTCTCTCCTGAGACGATCACTGTGTAAGGACGTTGTGCAAGTCCTTCACTCACAGTTGCTCAGCGCCATCGATGTTCTGTTGTATGGTCGCGTGTGCTCTTTTGAACTTTGGAAGGAGGACAATATCAAATACACATACAGTGGTACAGTGAAGTATCCTCACTCGCACTGTTTTAAACTCGCATTGGAATTTGGAAAGACCAGGGTAGGATCTGGATCCCTCTATGCATCCTCCGATGATGAAGAGGAGGAAGACTGAACAGGACGAGGAGAAGAATGAGGATCTAACTGAGGACGAGGCGGAGGATATTTGGAGGATCGATGACGAGTGACCTTGGGAAACGGAACGGATCTCGGTGGAGTCTATATCAGTTCTTTTTGCAGCGCTGGTTTAAGAATTTGACGGCGGCTGGAATGCAGGCTCCAGCGGTCCATTCGTGTCTCTCTTCTCCAGCGGAGAATTTCGGAATGCCGTTTCGATCGGAGGTCAAGGCCTTGTCCAGAGGCTTTGCGGATGACGCCCAGTTACTGGCTCTCTATACGAAAAAGACAATTACTCTTTTCGTTACTGTTTATCTTTGCTTATGTAATTGTAACTAGCCACTTAATATAGCGCCACTGTTTAAAACACAACGCCTCAACTTATGCTTGTGTCATTTCGTTCTCAACTTGAGACTTACCTCTTTCAAATTGCTTATCCACCGTAGACTGTCTACTTAGAGGACTTATCTTCTGGACATTGACCCGATTACAGAATGGTTCTGCTGTGTTCTAGTTCTACGCTATTGCCAATTGCATTGCTTTTAATTGCTACTGTTGTTAGTGATTTTACTTTTTTACATTGTTTTGAACTGTCATTGCTGCTGATGTCTAGGCCTACTCCGTTATTTGTTATGGTGGTTGCTATTATAATAGCAATGTTACTGGGGCGCGGTGGTATAGGGGTATGTTCGGTGCCTTGCAGCTGGAGGGTTGCTGGTTCGAATCCACCTCAAAGCCGCCGCGTAGGGACCCTGGGCAAGTCCTTCACTAACAATTGCTCATGCGCTTCGGCGTGAAACTCCGACTTAGCGTCCGCGCAGTAGTCGGGAGCGCCTCTGAATGGGTAATCTGGTAGGGGCGCTATAACAAGTGTTCAAATACAATACAATACAATTAGTAGTATTTTTCTTATAGCTGTCATCGTCTATGGCGCTATGAAAGTTGCTAATTAATGATAATAATAATTAATAACTATAATTTTGTACTGATGGATTTCCATTTTTTACATCGTTTAACATGAAATTCGTGTCGTTCTGTGAGTGTTTTAATACGCCCGAAGGCAGAAGAAAATCAAAATTCACAACATTAATGGGCAATGCTGTGCAAACGTAAAGTCAAACGCACAGACTGCGAAAATGTTCGTAAAAATCATTTATGCAACTATAGATGTACCAGCACAAAGACAGTGCTCACCAACGTATTAAACACCATAAAATATCCTGGAGAAAATTCTACGATGGCATCAACATAAAGATGCCTCGCAAACGGTGTGCTTCCTACCTTTGCAAATAGGCTGATAACTGAAGGTTGTGTGTTTGAACCAAAGGCAGGACTAGAATCTGCCAGAGCGATTCCACAGACACGGTCCTTGAATTCCTTTTCTCGTTCAGTGGCCTGAGAAAAAAATTAAAGACAGCTATACCAATTATTTTTAAACAACACTGACTTTTCCAGAATTGGGCTGAGACCACAGGCAGTTTATCCTGATCGTAAACTCAAAGTTTCTAAAGCGCTACACGAAATGCAAGAACAGGGGCATCAACTTATTTACGAGCGCTGTGTCGTGTCAAAGTGATTGTCCAGAGATGTTCATACAAGATCCGAGTCTTGTTGCCAGAGAGAGAGAGAGAGAGAGAGAGAGAGAGAGAGAGAGAGAGAGAGAGAGAGAGAGAGAGAGAGAGAGAGAGAGAGAGAGAGAGAGAGAGAGAGAGAGAGAGAGAAGAAGAGTTGTTAAGACGGGTTTCGTTGAGGACGAGAGAGCTTAGAAGGCAGATGATCGGATGGATTAGGGTAGGGTAGGACTTGCAGAGGTGGAACTTTAATTTTTTTATCCAGAAAAACAATCGTTACAAAAGGCGGGAAGAACAGACCCTAGATGAAACAATGAACGAATGCAAAAGAATAGCTTTCAGAAAGTACAGCAATAAATCTAGAATGTAAAGGAATAGAAAATAATTCCAACTGTCAGAAATGGATTAGAATTATATACAATTCAAGTTTCTAAAATGTAATAGAACTTAATTAATGTATAACTTGCTCTCCCATTGTTTGGAGCGCTTGCCTTGTAAGTTGTAACGCAGAGCGTGCTGGTTCAAACCGCCTTCTTTGATATATAGCTACTCTAGTCTAGAGTAGCATTGAACAGAAACCGTTTATGAACAATTGCTCAGCCCCATCGATTGAAGCTAGGTCATTAGAATTATTAAATACACAATAATAATCGAACATAGTTCAAGTTTTTGGAATGTTTAAGGATCGACAATAATACAAATCATTTATGATTGCTAAATAAATAAATAAAAATAAATAAATACAAATAAATAAATAAAAGTCGACGAACGTACCAGTTGAAGGACGATGTTCGCGCCGGCGCTGTGAGCTGCAAATGCGATCTTCGTTGCTTTGACCTCTGCCGAGATGACCTTGTCCCAGACATAGAGGGCGTGCTTGGCACCGTTCTCATTATCCTGTTAAAGACGACAGCAAAGAATTAAAATGCAGTGTAACCATCAATCTGTTCTTAATCGTATAATTATTCCAAACTTCTAAAGCGCCACTCGAAAGCCAAGCGAAGGGCACCAGCTTATTCACGAGCTCTTCAATCAATCAATCAATCAATCAATCAATCAATCAATCAATCAATCCTTTTATTGTTTCCATAGAATAGTTTACAAGTAGTGATCCAGAATAAGCATTAATTACCGATTTTACGTTTGGAAATTTAAAACAGATCACATGATTATCTTATTAACTTTTGAGGGAAACAATCGGGTGCATCAAGTCAGAGGAATTGTCCAAAGGGTAATCAAAAAGAGGTTCAAGTTCTGTTGTCAGAGGGTCCAGATCAAGAAGAAGAGGCAGAGCAGCTGCTAAGGCGGATGTTTTGGGGCTGATCTTCTACAGATGTGGGATCCGATTACGGCTCAATTGGTGTTGGGCGCCATCGGCTGATGCCTTGTGCTTTAGATACTGGCGCTATAGAAGTTACTAATTAAAAATAATAATGGAATGTGATGTAAATGGCTCTCCCCTCTCCTACCATACCCTCCCCTCCCCTTCCCTCTTCGCTCATCCCCTCCTCTCCTCTTCTCTCCTCTCCTACCCACTGTATTCAAATACACTATTTTATATTCTATTCCATTTGTTCCACTTTGTTCTGTTCAATTCTATTCTGATCCAATTGAAATCAGTCAGATCAGATTCGATGCGATCTCAAAACAACGCTGACCATTCCAATGAATAGGCTATACATCGCCATACTAATGAATATTCATCGAGATGCTGATGAGCTGCATTCGTCAACCTCCTAATGAATATTAATCGACGACGGGTGGTCTTACTTACCCTGATCGGTGTTTTAGTGGCCTCGTGTTCGTTCAGATTCGGGTTCAGGACAATTACAGCATAGCCTTCTTTGATCGCACTCTGAATCCAGGGTATCTGGGTCCCAGCAGCCAGACAGTCATTCATGATAACCCTAGAACGTAAAACAAAGAGGTTAAACCATCAGCCAAGATCACATCGAACACGTTTAGAGTTAAGATCTAAACGCTATCTAGCGATTTAGAAACCCGTCAAAAGATAACCAGACTTAGTGTTAATGTACACATTTTATATAGCGACTTTTGGCTTCGACCCTGCTCAATTTTCAATGAACTGATACCGAGAGAATTATAAGATAGGCCTACTGAGAGAATTGGATTAATGATAATTGCGGAAGAAGGAGAGAACGAGCCATCGAGAATAAGACAATAAGAGAACCAGACAAGCAGAGATTTCAACAGAGTAATAGATAAGAGAATAAAGACAATGCAAGATAGGGAACGCGGAAGTGCTATTTAAGACAATGTAATATAAGTCAATGAAATGTGAGGCAATTTAGGGCAATGTAATGCAATGTAAGGTAATGCAAAGTGCAGTGTAAGGCAATGTGATCCAATTGATGTAATAGAAAACAATGTTGTTCAATGATATGTTATACAAATGTAACGCAATGTAAGATAAGGTGATGCAAATGCAATTACTGGAAGGCAATGCAATGTGTTGGGTAATGTAATGCAACGTAATTGTACAATACAATACAATGCAATACGACACAATACAATGTAATCTAATGCGGCACAATGTATGACATTATAAACGTTATGGGATGCGATATAATGCGAGGCAATGCAATGTCTGGTAGAGAACAGTCGGCATTAAGACAGGCATTCTGCAGGAAACCCGTTGAAACTTAACAGTTAGGCTAACGGACTCGATCGGAACTCCGGTGAGTGTACATGTAGGTACATGTACCTTCTGGCCCATTGTCCGGCACGCGGAACTTGAGGTCCGTGAACCAGAACGAGAAGTTTCTTGTCGTTAGTTGCGTAGTCATCCGTGACGAAAATGAAACTCCGAGGTTCAAAATCACTGGCGTCAATCTATTCATACCATCAGACCAAACACTCTATACGACTGTAGTGACTGTACAATACAATACAATACAATGGCCTCGACCCTGCTCGCTTTTCAATGAATTGATACTGAGAGAATAAGATACTGAGAGAATACGATAAATGATAATTGCAGAAGGAGAGAGTGAGATAATAAGAGAATTTGACAAGCAGAGATTTTAAAAGAGTCATAGATAAGAGAATAAAACACAATGCGATATAGGGAATGCGGATGTACAATTTAATACAATGCGATATATCAATTAAATGTGAGGCAATTTAGGGCAATGTTAAGCGAGTTACATAATAGAAAGGCAGACAAATAAATGTTAATTACCGGTAGCCAGTATCTCTTCATGTGCAGTTTCGTTTCCAGAAGGTAATAGACGTATTGAGTTACCTGCTGTTAAAATAATAAATTGGCTCAGTTAGAATTGATTGGCAATGTTATACAAGAACGAACGAATTTGGCTTTTCGAGATCATGAGAATAGGCCTATAATTATTGGTAATTAATAACTAACTGACTTCACCTGCAACTAAATTTGTGAATTTGTACAGCTATGCTCCTTTACTTTAACGAATGTGGTAAATTACTTACTTACTTCTTTGTGCAGTTGTGTTCATTTACTATAATGTATGTGGCAAATACTTACTTACTTATTTACTTGTTATAGCGCCAGTATCTAATGCACAAGGCATGAGCCGATGGCGCAACAAAACGAAGCCATCCTCAGGTAAACACAATGGCGTAACGAAGGGTTTCAAGGCCCAGGGTCAAGGGTTCATGACTGTGCCCCTTTTAATTTTCTCGCTGACTTTTATTCGTTCTTGTCATAGTACTATGTACCACTGAAAGCTAATTTTGCGACCCTCTGGTGCTGCGCCCGGGGGCGGTTGCCCCTCTGCCCCCCCTTCGTTATGCCACTGGGTAAACATCCAGAAGATAAGTCCGTAAGAAACAGAGAGACAGTCTAGCAATAATAATAGGAGACAGTCGACTAAGAGGTCAAAAGGGTGACGGAAAGCAAACAATTATAGCGCCCTTATCTTGATGCAGAAGACAGACATACTTCACCGATTTCTTCATATCTCATTTGGTTCGTAACTTTGTCGTCCGAAAATGAGTCGAATTGAAATCTGCCTCCGGTCAGTTCGACCAACTGACCACCTGAAAAGACAGCAAATGAACAAATGACCATCTAATAATGATTTAATCATCAACTGATTGACCAAATGAATGAGTGATTGATTGTATTTTTGATTGACTGAATGCTTGCTTGATTGAATACTTGATTGTTTGATTGTCTTTGTTTGATTATTTGATTGACCGATAGTTTCATTGACTGATTGCTTGCTTGGAACAAGGAACAGGAAATACTAACAACAGACCTTCCAACAAATACGAAATCGATCGATGGATCGATAATATGATAATACCAATAGACGCTAATCGATGGACAAATCGATAGATAGTTTAAAGCAACTTACGGTTGTTAAATCGAACACCAAGGGCTGCCAGGTTGTCGACGATCGATGAATCGGAGATCGTCCAAAATCCCTGTCAGAGAAAACATTTCCAAATCCGGGAATTCAGTTTCATTATTATCGAAAAGTAGAAATAGATAATTCATAATTCATTCATTCATTCATTTGCTAAAAAAAAAATTAATTAATTAATTCGTTAATTCATTCACTCTTTTCAAGGGTGTGAGTCAGTTATTGAGTCAGTCAGTCACTTAGTCAGGAAGTCGTTCAGTCGGTCAGTTCAACCATTCGCTTAATGAGACTTTCATGGTATTGATTAAGAGAGGCCTAGGCTACTCTTCACTGTGGTCCACATTGTTGTTTAGTTGGCGTTTTCAATTACAATTAGAATGGGAATTACAATCACAATTACAATTACAATCACAATAGCAATCACAATTACAATCGCAAAATCACAACTACAATGACGATCACAATCACAATAACAATCACAATAACAATTACAATCACAATCACAATTACAATTACAATCACAATTACAATAACAATCACAATCAAAATTACAATCACAATTATAATTATAATTACAATTACAATCTCACACAATGAATATAAATTTACAAACAAAGAAAAAAAAAAACACTGCAGCCTGTTACTCACATCGTCTGTGGAATTGTGGACATCAGACGCCGCAGCTGAGTACCACGTGGACCTTGACCTCTGACCTTCGACATCAGCAGCAGGAGCCTCAATCGGAATAACGTCCTCGTAAATATGATTAGCATCTAAGTCCAGACTTGTCGAATGTTTGCTGGATGTCCGGAGAACGTCTAGTGTCCGGCCAGCTCGATTGACCACAGGTACATCCAACGACGAACGTCGACTGTAATGGAGAATGGATAGGAAACGCATGGAAAAGGAGTGGAAAAAACATACTCAATCCCAAATACGGACATACATATACATAAAGATTTAGGCACGAATTCATATAAAAATATGAAAACATGTAAAATATATAACCATTACACCATTTTAATGACTTCTGACCAAATCATTACACCATTTCAATGACTTCTGACCAAATCATTACACCATTTTAATGACTTCTGATCAAATAATTACACCATTTTAATGACTTCTGATCAAATCATTACACCATTTTAATGACTTCTGACCAAATCATCACACCATTTTAATGACTTCTGATCAAATCATTACACCATTTTAATTGTGTAATGATCTGACATGACATTGTGCCTTTTACATGACATTCTACATGACATTGCGCCTCTTCTTGAGAACTCATCGGAGATGCTCCCAACCTGAATATACATGAGCGTTCGATACCAGTGAGAGAAAAGTTGTGATGAATTATTGCAAGAAAACTACATTCAGTTAAACGATAATGATATTTAAATCATTTAATCAAGTAAATAATTAAAACAAAAAGGCCTACGTACGGTTTTTCTTTGACTGCAGGTGGAGGTACTGGAAGTGACGAAGGTCGTTGGGCAGCCGTTGGAGTGCCTTGAGCATTCGTCTGAATGCAGAGAAGATTCTGGAGAATGTCACCGATTGGAGGTCTCTGATTACAGTCGATGGTCAGCATTGCCTCAACCACTTCACGCAGTTCCTGGCTGTAGTTCAATGGCATCGGTCGAACCTGGAATTATTATTATTATTATTATTATTATTATTATTATTATTATTATTATTATTATTATTATTATTATTATTATAGATTGCGAGAGTTATTATTATTATTATTATTATTATTATTATTATTATTATTATTATTATTATTATTATTATTATTATTATTATTATTATTATTTTATTATTATTATTATTATTAATATTTAGTAATAATAAAATGTTATTATTATTACTATTGCAACAACTACCACCACCACCGCCACCGCCACCACCACCACCACTACTACTACTACTACTACTACTACTACCTAATACTACAACAACTACTACTGCGACTATACATCTAATATCTATACATCCGGTAACTAAACATCCACCGAAACTCACGTTCCATTGCCTCGAAATTCGAACGGGGACTGGATCGATTGCAGGGTTGAGCGTCATTATCTCGTAAATGCAACATCCCGCAGACCAGACGTCCGACTAAAACACACACACGCGCACAATGAACTAAACGAAATTCTATTTCAATAAATGCGAAAAGCGTTAAGTTTATTACTATAGTGAATTTGTTAAGAGCCACTATCTAATGACCAAGCATCAATCTCTGGCGCTGAGCAGCTGTGAGTGAAGGACTTGTTCAAGGTATCTCAAGGAGGAGGAATAATAATAATAACAAAATAATAATAACAAAATAATATAAAGAATTAATAATAAAATAAATAATAACCAAATAATATTAAGAATTAATAATAAAATAAATAATAACCAAATAATATTAAGAATTAATAATAAAATAAATAATAACCAAATAATATTAAGAATTAATAATAAAATAAATAATAACCAAATAATATTAAGAATTAATAATAAAATAAATAATAACCAAATAATATTAAGAATTAATAATAAAATAAATAATAACCAAATAATATTAAGAATTAATAATAAAATAAATAATAACCAAATAATATTAAGAATTAATAATAAAATAAATAATAACCAAATAATATTAAGAATTAATAATAAAATAAATAATAACCAAATAATATTAAGAATTAATAATAAAATAAATAATAACCAAATAATATTAAGAATTAATAATAAAATAAATAATAACCAAATAATATTAAGAATTAATAATAAAATAAATAATAACCAAATAATATTAAGAATTAATAATAAAATAAATAATAACCAAATAATATTAAGAATTAATAATAAAATAAATAATAACCAAATAATATTAAGAATTAATAATAAAATAAATAATAACCAAATAATATTAAGAATTAATAATAAAATAAATAATAACCAAATAATATTAAGAATTAATAATAAAATAAATAATAACCAAATAATATTAAGAATTAATAATAAAATAAATAATAACCAAATAATATTAAGAATTAATAATAAAATAAATAATAACCAAATAATATTAAGAATTAATAATAAAATAAATAATAACCAAATAATATTAAGAATTAATAATAAAATAAATAATAACCAAATAATATTAAGAATTAATAATAAAATAAATAATAACCAAATAATATTAAGAATTAATAATAAAATAAATAATAACCAAATAATATTAAGAATTAATAATAAAATAAATAATAACCAAATAATATTAAGAATTAATAATAAAATAAATAATAACCAAATAATATTAAGAATTAATAACAACACCGCATGCGGCTTTGAAAGCTCTGTTTTAGCTCCAGAGTAATACATATCAGAATGTAACCTAACACATAGTTTTTATAGCGCCGGCAGTGGAATGTTTTGTTTCAATTAGCAGATATACCTTGTGGTTGTACGGCTTCAGCTGTACCATCTCTGGACTGAGGTAAAGCGGAGTTCCAGTAAAAGTCATTTCAACAACAACCATGTCTGCCACCCTCCTTTGAAAACAACAAACAAAAGCTACTATTAGGCTATGGCCTGTTTATAACACAAAGAAATAAAATCATGATGGATTATTATTATTATCATCATTATTACTATTATGATCATACTAATACTACTACAACTACTACTACTGCTGCTGCTGCTGCTGCTGCTGCTACTACTACTAAGTACTACTACTACTACTCTAAAGAGTATCCCTCATTGATGTTTGGATTGGTTAAATCGCCTTGTAACGGCAGTGCTGTGTTATAGCACTGTAGAAATTGTCGGTTTCATCATCATCATCATCATCATCATCATCATCATCATCATCATCATCATCATCATCATCATCATCATCATCATCACCATCACATCACCATCATCATCATCATCATCATCATCATCATCATCATCACCATCATCATCATCATCATCATCATCATCATCATCATCATCATCATAGTATATACCTCAAGAAACTAATACTCATCATCATCTGATAATCATCATCATCATCATGATGATCATCAATCATGATGATGATAAATCACTTGTGAATATCCTCCTCCACCTCCTTTTTCTTCTTCTTCTCATCATCTCACTCCTCCTCACTCACCATCACCATCATCATCATCAATCATCATTAAATGGATTTTTGATTATAGATCTGCATTTTATGCCTTACCATATTTTACCTCACCATAAGCCTGCATTGTTTAATACCATACCATATCAAGTTATCATACTTTACCCTTTATAATGACGTACCTTCTCACAGGCTGCCTGCAAAATGAAAAACGGTGCCAACCTTGCCACTCCAAAATCTCCGAGCTTAATGACGTCTTTGCTCGCGAGAAATATGTTGGCTGGTTTTAAATCTCGGTGGAGAATATAGTTCGAATGCAGATACTAGAAACAGATCAACAGAAACTAGTTTAATTCATTTTAATTCACTCAATTCATTTGATTCAATTAATTTGTCAATCTGCTGATGTCTAGATATGTTACTGGTCGACTAACAACAGCGTTTAGACGATGAAATGCAGAGGTAAGTAAAGTAAAGAAAAATGGTATGTAAAGTAAGTTAAAAAGATAGGCCTAAGTGAAGTGCAGTCAAGAGGTATGTAAAGTACAGCAAAAAGGTAAGTAAATTAAGGCAAAAGGTAAGTAAAGTAAAGTAACACGGTAAGTTAAGTAAAGTCAAGAGGTAAGTAAAGTAAAGCAAAAAGGTAAGTAAAATGAAGCCAAAAAGTAAGTTAAAAGTAAAGTAAAATAAGGAGATAAGTAAAGAGGTCTTTGCAGTCTTTATCTTAGGGGTTGATTTCGGTTTTTGTTTTGGTGTGCCATTTGTTTATACCTTGTAATTGTAATTAGTAACTTCTATAGCGCCGGTGTCTAATGCGTATGAACCGATGGCACACCAAAACCAAGCCGTAATCAGGTCAATTACATCGAGAAGATCAGACCCTAATTACACGATGGACTCAAACCTGAACCAAGTAAAGTTTTATATTAATAGTCTAGCGTGAATTTATATAGCACCAGGGTATGCTCAAACCGCCATGTAACATCTACTGTCTAGACTTTCAACTGACCTGTAGCGCTTTGCAGATCTGCGTTGCCCAATCGACGACCTGACACTCCGGATAGAAGTCCAACTTGGGACTTCGTAATTCTATCCGTTTCTGAAGGTCTCCTTGATCGCAGTACTCCATGACGACTATGACTCCGTTTGGGACTTCGAAGTCAGCCTTGTAGTGGACGATGTGAGGATGTTCGAGGCTTTTAATGAGCCGAATTTCCTGTCGAGCGTCTCTCAACTCGGCTGAATCTTTCGTTCTAATCACCTTCACTGCATACTTTCAGATTAAACAAACAACAGAAGAGAAACCATTAGGATTGTCGCATGCATAAGTTATTCATTCATTCATTTCAGATATTTATATAGCGCCCCTTCAAGATTCCCAAGAGGCGCTCCCGACTACAGCGCGGACACTGAATCGGAGTTTCACGCCGTTGCGAGTGAAGGACTTGCCCAGGGTCCCTACGCGGCGGCAGAGGTGGATTCGAACCCGCAACCCTCCGGCTGCAAGGCACCGAACATACCCCTACACCACCGCGCCCCATGTTAGGTATACATGTAGAGTAGGTGGCTTTGGGGCAGTGGCGTAAATCATGGGGAGGGGCAAAGGGAGACTGTCCCCCAAAATTTTGACTGAAGCCTATCTGTCCCCCAAAATATGCAAAAATCCGGCCTATTAAAAAAAATCTGCCCCCAAAGTTATGCAGAGATTTTCGCCTCTGGCTGTGGGGGTAGTTTTACAGTAACCGGAGCGCAGTATCCGATTAGTAAACACTTATAACGCGCAGAGTAAGGGTACGAGCCTCCACTGTGACGGTTGCTGTGTAAGGACCTTGAGCAAGTCCTTCTCTCACATGTACTATAATAGACACAGTAGACAGCTATTTTTGATGTTATCTTCCTTCCAAAGTTCAGAACTTCAGACGACTACACGTTAGAACTTCGATGTCGCTGAGCAATTGTGAGTGAAGGACATGCTCAAGGTTCCTACACACTGACCGTCTCAGAGGAGGAGGATCGAACCCGTACTTTTCACTTTACAAAGCCACCGCTCTAGCCAACCAGCCATTATGCCCAATTGCCCCAGCGCAATATCAGATGCAGTTGTATTGCATTATACTGCATGATAGGGTCAACTATATATTATGGCAGTGCATGCTAGAGTAGGTCATACACGCAGCGCTGTGGTTGGATGTTTTATGACGTGGTATGGCGTGATAGTTGTATAGCAAGCTATATAGGGTAACGTTGGGTATAATAGTACAATAGCTTAGATAGACGCGGCAAAGCCTACTATTACACGTGAGAGCATAAATCAAATCGCCGACATGTCCTTCAAGTAGAATAAACTGCAATTAGTTATTATTATTATTTATTTATTTATTAAGCGCCACTATCTAATGACCAAGCATCAGTCGATGGCGCTTGCGCTGGGCAGTTGTAGTTGAAGGATTTGCTCTGGGTTCCTACACAGTAACCATCCCATGCAGGGAGGCGACCCGCGTTAACTTATCGGCTACCGTGTCTTTTAGCAACCTTTTAAAATATATTAAACTTATATATATATATATACATTATGTTTATGCTTATGTATGTTTATATATTTCTTCAACGCCTAATTCTCTGCAACTACTCCGTATATGGCCTACCTGTTTCTTCTCTTTCCTATTCTCAGCGAGGTGGACTTTTCCAAAAGCTCCCTGTCCGATCTCCTTCTGCAGCTTGTACTGCTTCTTGAAGCTGCCGTCTCTTTTCAGGCAGTCCTCCAAAGACATCGTAACCGTTGGAGTCTTCGTTTGTCGATTCTGCGTTTTGTTTGTTTCTCGTGTTTTGCCTTTGCTTCGTAATCTGCTTTCTTGAGCTCTATAGCCTAACTGGTTTCAAATGTTTCAAGGTTTCTGCGATGCTGGAACTAGCTGAAACAGAACCATGACGCCATTATGATTATTGGTAGGCTATTATTAGTATTTGCATCAATAGTAATAATAGCAATAACAATTATGATGAAGATGATGATGATGATGATGATGATGATGATGATGATGATGATGATATTAATATTAATATTAATAAATTGATAATAATAATAATAATGTTAATAATAATAATAATAATAATAATAAAACATTCATTCAGTCACTCACTCAATCAATCAATCAATCAATCAATCAATCAATCAATCAATCAATGAATGAATGAATGAATGAATGAATCAATCAATCAATCAATCAATCAATCAATCAATCAATCAATCAATCAATCAATCAATCAATCAATCAATCAATCAATCGTTTTATTGCAATCAATTTCGTAAGTTTGTAACAAACAGACAAGCACAGTAATTACACTAATTAAGCATAAAGTTGGCTAAAATAGGAAACAGAGGTCCAGAAGGGATCAGGATATTTCTGAGTAGGGTCACCCAAGTAGCGATTCAGGGATATATATGTACATAGCACCTCTTCAAGGGAACTACTCAGAGGTACTCCCGACTCCAGCACGGCCAAAAAGAACAGTTTTTAGGTTAGTATAGACCGTGCCTTAGAGCGTTAAAAAATTGTGTTTTATAATTATTTTGCATTTATTCAATGCCATTATCTAATGACCAAGCATCAGTCGATGGCGCTGAGCAACTGTGAGTGAAGGACTTACTCAAGGTCCCTACACAGTAAACGTCTCAGGGGAGAAGGATCGAACCCGTACTCGCCACTATGCAAGGTCATCGTTACAACCAATCGGTTACGATGATCCGCACCGTCGCATTCTATAGCTACTATGATGATGATGACGACAAGGCTGATGATGATGATGAAGAAGACCGTCATCAAAACTTACATCATGTGATCATTAGCTAAATGTTACTAAAACCGCTCTGGCAACTACAATGTAAAGTGCTCAGTTATCACACTTTCAATATCACTCTGCCTTGGACTCCTTAGCACAAAAACAGGATTCATATTCAATGCATAAATATAATTTATCAGCATGCGCAGTTCTGACGTACTCAATCCTTCTTATCTGTTTCTGGTTTCAAGCAATTTTAAAAGCAACGACAAGATATCTAAATGGCTTTCATATTTCGATATCGTTCAAGCTATCTATCCGTACTCGGTCTGAACTCTAAGATCATCTACAGCGCTTCTGACGTCTTATCAAGCAAGCCTTAGGCTATCTATAATAAGCTGCACAATACGTAAAACACCTGCTTTGGAATTTCCATCTACGTCGCTTAGATCAGCGCTTATGCGAAATGAAGGAATCCTTTTGGCGAGTTACTTCCGCATAGGCCTAAACATTATAAGATCATCATTAGAATACGCGAGACAACCATTAGGCCTAAGGCGTCATACTAGGACAAGAAAAGACAGTATTGAAAGTGGCCAAGTTAATCATACATTATTATATATTATATCATACATACATGCATACATACATACATACATATACATACATACATACACGCCTACAAGCATACATACATACATATAGATACATACGCAAATACATATTTACATACATATAGGCCTACATACATACACATACATACATATATAAATATACATGCATACACACATAATTACATATACATGCCTACATACATTCATAAATATATGCATAAATACATATATACATAAAATACATATACACGCATAAATACATACATACACATAAATTATAAATACATACGTTCATATGCTTGTAAATGCTTTTACCGTAGGCACCATTGTAGACCGAATCTGAGTAACTAGAGCGTTAGTCAGACGGGAATACCTGGCGTATTTGGGGAGAGTCGTTTCTCAGCCAGTGAATGCCTCGCACGAACTGAAAGACGAGTCCTCGATTTTGGGCGTTTTGAATGGTAGTCCTTGGCTGATAAAAATAGCTCTAGGCCTATTAACCATGAGATGGGTTTTCATACCGTTTTGATTTATGTCGATGATTACGTTTGGGCAAAAACCAACACAGATTTTTCCTATGACGAAAGTTAACGACTGGTTAAAACCACCATGCTGGAGGTTGTTGAGACTGTTGGTGGTACGTATTTTGATGGTGGTGATGATGTTAACTTATTGGTTACGGTGACACAGTCATGGTCATGGTGATGATGGTGACAGTGGTGGTGTGTGTGGTGGTTGGCTCTTATAAACGGTGATATTGGTGGTGGTGACAGTGGTGGTGGTGGTGTGTGGTGGTGGTGACAGTGGTGGTGTGTGTGCTGGTGGTGGTGACAGTGGGTGGTGTGTGGTGGTGTGTGTGTGTGTGTGTGTGGTGGTGTGGTGGTGGTGACAGTGGTGGTGGTGTGGTGGTGGCGGCGAAAAGATGACGGTGGTTATCACACGGTCCACTGCTGCCTATGTCAACTTGGTCTGGTTGAGCATAAGACGATTGCCATACTTCCAGTCATGCACCGCCGCCAGCACACAATGCATTTGCAGCGCACACACCACCGAGTCTTCACAGGTCGACAAGATATTTACAGTTGGAGGTCATCGGCAAATTGATGAATGTAGGGCCCAGCGACGCCGCAACACTCTAGAGGTCGGTAGTGTAGATAATGACGGGCTATGGATTCTGGCAGGGTTACACTATTGACTCTTCTCGACGTGAGCGCTACCTTCGATTCGGTGGATCATCGTTTACTTCTTACAAGGTTTGTGGCGTCATACGAGATCTCAGGGCGTGCTTTGGCTTGGTTCTGCTCCTAACTTGAAGATCGGACCACGAGGGTGGAGATTGGATACGACGGTTCGGTCTGGGAGCCGTATTTTCCTCGGCCAAGGGAGAGCTCCTTGTCCCCCGGGCCCGTTTATGTCTCAAGCAGCGCCGAGCCTTTTCGGTTGTTGGGCCCTCAACCTGGAATGGGCTCCCACTTGAGCTGCGCTTGATGCCTCGCAGCAATTTGCCTGCTTACTGCCGCCTTCTCAAGTCTTCTCTGTTTAGCCGCGGCTGGGCTGGGAGCGCCTCTGAGTAGATTCCTTGAAGGGGCGCTATATAAATGCTCGGAATGAATGAATGAATGAATGAATGAGTATGTGGTGTTCCTCAGGGCTCGGTCCTGGGACCAATGGATAACTGTCAGAAGACGGATCAGGAGTGTCTCGGTGAAATGGCCACTGCGAAAGTCAGACTGACGTTTAGGCAACAGACCATTTTCCTCGAGATAGAGGAGCAGCTGAACAGCAACTACTCTATATAGTATATATCAATCAGCTTTGACATGAAGGTTAGGTTTGAGACGAGTCTGTAACTGGACGGCAGGTTCAGATCAGGAAGTAGAGAGAGAGAGAGAGAGAGAGAGAGAGATGAGAGAGAGAGAGAGAGAGAGAGAGAGAGAGAGAGAGAGAGAGAGAGAGAGAGAGAGAGAGAGAGAGA
>JACEVL010000112.1:895385-1007885 GCA_020284085.1 Aporrectodea caliginosa | reverse complement strand
CATCAACATCATCATCGTCGTCATCATAAGTAAGCAAGTACATCCTTTATTAAAGCCAACTGCTAACCACACTTTGGTGTATAATCTAAACGTCTAGTCTGGCATAAATCATCATAATAATTGCATAAATCATCCTAATAATTGCATAAATCATCCTAATAAATTGCACAAATCATCCTAATAAATTGCACAAATCATCCTAATAAATTGCATAAATCATCCTAATAATTGCATAAATCATCCTAATAAATTGCATAAAGCATCCTAATAAATGCATAAATCATCGCATAAATCATCCTAATAATTGCATAAATCATCCTAATAATTGCATAAATCATCCTAATAATAGCATAAATCATCTTAATAATTGCATAAATCATCCTAATACATGTAATAGCATAAATCATCCTAATAATCATCAACAGCATCATCATTTCATCATCATTATCATCAACATCATCATTTCCGTCATCATCATCACCATTACAGCTTCGAATGACTGAACTGGACCGCAGTTTCTGACCTGCGGAGAATTTCCCGGAGTCTTTCCGCGATGAGAAGAGACCTCCTCCTCTGGAGAGATTGTCATTCAACGGTCTGTTGCTTGCCATCCAGTTCCTCGAATTCTGTCAAGTATATGATACCATTCGGATCCTACTCAAGTTATTGTGTGCAACTCTATTACAATAGGGGGCAGAGGGTAGGATACTGCTCGCTGCACATTATAAGCTGGACGGATGGATGATGGATGGATGGATGATGGATGGTTGCAGGATGGTTGCATGGATGGATTGCTAGGTGGGTACATGGATGGATGGATGGGTTTAATAGATGGATGAGTGGAAGGATGGATTATTGAATGAGTGGATGGATAGATGGATGGAAGCATGAATGGATTCATAAATGGATTAATGAACTTGATGGACAGATGGATGCATTAATGAATTGATGGATGGAATGGATGTATAAATTGATGGATGTCTTGATGGGTACATGGTATGAACGAGTTGATGGATGGATAAATGGATGGATAAATTGGTGGGTGGATGGATGGATGGATTAATGAAATGATGGACAGATGGATGGATTAATGATCTGATGGATGTATGGATAGTTGGGTGGGTGAATGGATGAATGAATGGTCAGAGAGGTACAATACAATGAATAGACTGTAATAACATGTATGTATGTAGCAGGACAATTAAAATAGCTCATTTTACAGTAGCTCATTTTAAGTACCTCGTAAAAGCACTCTATACAGCAAGTACAACAGAATACAAATGAAGTGCAGTATAATATAGTAAAACAACACCGTACTACTAATTGAAACCACGTCACAACAAACGTCATTGGTCACACATGAAGAGTCTTGAAAGGCACTCACCGTGTTGAAGAAGTCTACGACTGGTTTCGGTGCCTCCCTCAGGACGTCATCGTGTCTCGAGTTACAGAAAGCAACAGCAAAGACGAGCTTTCGGAAATACTCCTCACGGTCTATCGCCTGAAAATTCAAACAATCCAGATTCCACTTTCTAATATTTTATCATTAATCTGGGATGGCTAGACTTTGTTCATGTTGTGCTGAGTGCCGAAAGTGTTGTAAAAAGCAATTGCGTTGATGCGTTGTATGGCAACAGATAAGCGCTGGTAGAGAAATGTAGTTTCTCTGTTGTCTCCAATTATTATTGTTATCGTCATTGTTGTTATTATTATTATTATTTTATTATTATTTTTTTAATGCCCCAAGGTGTGCATGATCCCTCAGGGACTTAAACATCAATTAAGAACAGTAAAATTCGTCTGGAATGGCACCTAATCGTCGTTAAGGTCCAGTGTGGCAAAAGTACCGCGGAAAGCCACCGCATTGTTATTATTATGATCATCATTATTATTATTAGGAATTTATTAACCACCACTATTTAATGACAAAGCATTAATCAATGGTGCTAAACAATTGTAAGGACTTGCTCAAGTCAGAGGCGAAAATCTGTACAGTCAATCGAAACTATAATGAATATGATGATGACGACGATGATGACGATGATGATGGTAATTTATGTAAATTATAATGTCATCTGAATGTAAAATTACATGCAATATTACTGTAAACTGTGTGTAAGATTTTGGGTAATAGGAATGTAATATTAAACTTGTTAGTAAGTACTGTAAACTGCAATGTCTAAGATGTAGTTTTACTACTGTAAGAGGTAAAGTCTTACTGGTTTAAGATGTAATCTATTGCTATTGTAAGATCATACTAAGACATAATGTCATCTGCTACAGTGTCATACTACTGTGTAAAGTAAATGTCTTACCAATTGTGCTACAACTCTTCCGCCTTCGCTGTGAGCGAGGAAGGCGATGTGTCTGACCCTTGTGTTCTTGATGATGATGGCGTCAAAGAAATACGAAGCGTGGTTTCTGGAATCGTGGTTATCCTTCAAAGAGAGACACAAGATTAACCATAAGAAAAAGAACAGCAGTCCCATAAGCTGGCCCTGGTGTAGACTCAAACCCGTACTCTCTGCACACTAACGAATCGAACGACAAAGCATCAATCGATGGCGCTGAGCAATAGTGAGTGAAAGACTTGCTCAAAGTTCCTACACTGTAACTGTATCTCGGGGAGAAGGATCGAACCTATTCTCTCTGTACTCTAACCAATCGGATACCATGTTACACTAATCCACTAGAATTTATTGGACTGGATAATATTAGATTAACATTAATGATTGGATTGCGTTTCTACTCTTTATTCGACTAGAATTAACTCATGCAAAACATCAGTTGTTTGCAGTTCCTTAAACTAGCCCTGAAGCAGCCATAGGTATGAAGTGTTAGTGACTTCATTTTCTTAGCCTCGGCATATGAGGGCGGGTGGCCAGTCCTCTCCCTCACCGTCTCATCTTCCCACCGACAATGTACGGTCAATGTACTCATTATAGCTGAGTTGGCTTGGGGCACAGATGAAGCAGAAATCTCGAACCAAATTCTGCCCCGCAGGAATTTGAACCCTTGAACTCTCGATTGACAGTCCAGCACACTAACCACTACACTATCAATTCCAGGAGCATAACTCCACAAAAGTAAATGTAAAAAATGTTATTGGTAATCTATGGTGAGTTTAAGAGGTCATGTGGTGGTTGTCTTACACGGACCCTGCAGGTGACGCCATCGACGAGGACTTCCGTTAGGTTCTGGTTGAGAATGACGACAGCGTATCCTTCGCTGATCGCCCGTCGAACGACTGGCATCTGGGACCCAGTCTCCAGGGAATCGTTCATTACAACCCTATAAGAGAAGAATTAACAGAAGAAATCAGAAACAGGTTATCATCGTAAATTCAACACCACCACCACCACCATTCATTCACTCTGGAGATTTATGTAGCACCCCTTCACGAAATCTACTCATCATCGTTGTCGTCGTCATCACCGTCATCATCTTCATCATTTAATCATTTATTTATTTGCCCTGAGGTACCTGAGATCCTCAGGAATTAAAAAATTATTCGGAGAATACAAATAGTTATTATTAATAAGATTATTATTATTATATAATAATTATTATTATCATTATTATTATTATGATCAGATCATCATCATAATCATCATCATCAGCAGCAGCAGCAGCAGCAGCAGCAGCAGCAGCAGCAGCAATCAATCAATCAAGTTGTTTTATTGCAATTAAAATATTACAGTGATGCCATCATCATATTCATCATCATCATGAGCATCAGAACCATTATCATTATCATCATCATAATCATTATATTTTATGCATCTGGCTATTTTCACAGCATCTTTTAAAAGTCATCTGAAAACACCGGTAACGATTACAGTTACTTGTAGTTGACTGTAACAATGGGAACTTACTTTCTTGACCAGACTCCTGCACGGATTGCACTTCCCCCTCCGACTAGAACGAGCATCTTGTCTCGGTTCATCAGGAAATCTGGCGTTGCGTAGATGAACGTATAAGGCTCCCCAATCTTATAGTCAACCTACAGTCGAAAAGACACAAAGTTGGAGTTTAGAGGGTTATCTGGGCCTTCATGGGGTTGCCTGGGCCTTCATGGGGTTGCCTGGGCCTTCATGGGGTTGCCTGGGACTTCATGGGGTTGCCTAGGCCTTCACGGGGTTGCCTGGGCCTTCACGGGGTTGCCTAGGCAACCTTCAGTCGGGTTGCCTGGGCCTTCATGGGGTTGCCTGGGCCTTCATGGGGTTGCCTACACCTTCATGGGGTTGTCTGGGTCTTCAGAGTTTTCTCTGGGGTTTCCGGGGTTGTTGGAACCCTAGTGGGGACTGGGGACATTGGTGTCTCTATGGGGCTGCCTGAGCCTTCAGGGGTTGTTGAAGGTTTCAAGGGTTGCCCAAGCCTTTACACATTGTTGGGGGCATTAGAGGGTTGCCAATATAATTAGATTAGATTCGATTGAGTTAGATAAGGGAGGAGAGGAGAGGAGGGCAGGACATAAAAGTAGATCACAGTATATCAGAAGAGACCAGATTAGATTATGGCAGAGATTAAGTTAAAGAGGATGAGACCAGATCGCATGAGATGAGAACCAAATGAGAACCGTGCCACCGGATGAGAACCAAATGAGAACCGTGCCACCAGATGAGAACGAAATGAGAACCATGCCACCAGATGAGAACCAAATGAGAACCGTGCCATTGGATGAGAACCAAATGAGAACCATGCTGGATGAGAACCAAATGAGAACCGTGTCACCGGATGAGAACCAAATGAGAACCGTGAGACCAAATGGATGAGAACCAAATGAGAACCGTGCCATGAGAACCAAATGAGATGAGAACCAAATGAGAACCGTGCCATCGGATGAGAACCAAATGAGAACCGTGACCGGATTAGAACCAAATGAGAACTGTGTCACCGGATGAGAACCAAATGAGAACTGTGTCACCGGATGAGAACCTGACTCACTGGCAACGTAACTCGACTCATCTGCAACTCGATTTCCAGCAGATCACCGACATACTCGTTAACAACCTACACAGACACAAACCACACGATATCATTACTTTCATCATAATTGGCGTTTAAATATAATTATCTTTTAATTGCGATTATAGCTTAACAATGATTATAATTTCAGTGCAATTATCATTCAGTGGTTTAATTATTTCCGTTTAGATGGATTGGATAGAAGATGAAACCGATACCTTGGCTATTTCCTGATATCGGTTTTCGTTCATCGCTCGGTCGGTGAAGGATTCGTATCTGAACGGTTCATCTTTTGTGACGCTTCTCAGTTGACCATCTTCAAAAAACACACGCATCTTCATAACGTTATTAGACCAGGCAACTCTGAACCTATCTGCGTCTTTCTATAATTATGGAGATCTATCTGTCTATATAGTATTTCCATGTCTATATCTCCTATCTATCTGTGTGCCTATATATCCGTCTAGCTGCATGCCTATAGATCTATCAATCTATATGACCATCAATATGTCATCAATATGACAATCAATCCGTCTAAATGTCTACTTATTTGTCTGTATGGCTAACTATCTGTCTAATTCTGCCCATCTATCTGTCAGTCCGTTATATATCCATCAACCTATCCATGGTTAAGTTCAAAGCTGTAGATTTGTTAGTTTTTGCTTAACGACGCCGTGTCGTAACAAAGACGAGTAGCGGCACCCTCCTCCTTATCCCGGCCTGGTACTGGCACTACCAGAGTACGGGCAGTGGCGTAGTTGTGCGGTCGATTAACGATTAAATGCAGTTATTGAATATCGCCAAAGATGTCTAAACATTATTCCGTGTTTAGCGACATCTTGTGGCTGTGAGGGTCGTTAACGTCGACCTTATGCTAAGCCCTCGAGTCCAAAGCAATTAGGGTTAATAGGAGCATTTACTCTGGACCACGTGACAGTGTTTACGCAAGTCAAAACAAATTTTAAAATGCCGTCAACATATTTCACAGTTGATTTAGACGTTTAAAAAAGGAATACAGCATTAGTAATCGTCAAAATATTAATGTTTTTACTAATTTATTTACAATATTGCTTCCAGCAACAGCCGAATGAGCCGATGTTTTGATTTACACAAACGTTGGCGGGCAGATATCACAAAGATATCACGTGACTTGTGAATGCTCCTATTCATTCAATCATTCATTCACTCATTCAGAGGATTTATACAGCGCCCCTCCCAGATAACCTACTCAGAGGCACTCCCAGTCCAACTCCGGCGATAACAGTTTTCATTTTCTTATAACAGGTGTACACCTACGAGTCTCAATAGAATATTTGCGAAAGCCTTACTGTCGTTGAATTTGTATCCGAGTTCTGCAAGTCGCTCTTCGGCCGAGTTTCTCAAATGAGTATGAAAAACGGTGGTCGACAGTTCCTTTGAAAAATCATCAACACAGAAGCGTCTCAATACCGAGCAAATTATGCTAATTTTGCAAATCCAGACAGAGTGAACTACGCAAAAATTCAGACATTAATTCGTGAAAATTTAGACGTCATAATTTACGCAAATTAAGACAGATTAATTTATGACAATTCAGACAGATTAAATTGTTCAAATTTTGACAGGTTATATTATGCAAATCTATTCACATTAAATTATGCAAATCTAGACATGTTAAATTATGCAAATTTAGACAAAATCATGCAAATTCAGACAGGCTAAATTATTCAGATTTCGACAGATAAAACTGATGCAAATGTAGAGGGATTAAATTATGTACATTTAGACAGATTACTTCGAGAAGAAGAGAATGCCAGATCGTAGACAAGTGTGAGACATGGTTAAAGCACTGGCCCTGTAACATGGAGAGTAAGGGTTCGAACCTTAGTTACTGTGAAGGCACCTTGAGCCAGTCCTTCACTCAGAGATGCTCGGCACCATCGATTGATGCTTGGTCATTAAACAGCAGCATTTAATATAAATGCACAATAGTACTAATAATAGTAATAGTAAAAATAATAGTAATAGTAATTGAAATAATAATAATTTAAAATATTACTTATTATAATATAATAATAATAATAATAATAATAATAATAATAATAATAATAATAATAATAATAACATTAAGAACTTCAGCCTGCTTCTTAAACGAAGAACTTCTATGTGGTTTCGACGAAGTCTTGAGAACAGGCCTGTGTAGCCTTCTCAATATCAACATGAGCGACGATCAATGGATCCAGGCATCTAACCTGTTAGTGAACGGTGGTCTGGGGATTCGTAGTGCCGTTATGCTGGCAACTTCCGCCTTTTTGGCATCAGCCGCTGGCACGCGAAACCTTCAAGACCGACTGCTACAGAGCTGTTCCTCTAACAATCACAGACCCGTTGGTAGAGGAGGCCTTAAGTTCTTGGTCATCGAAACCTACTCAGACGCACCCCCAGTCCAACTCCAGCGATAACAGTTTTCATATTCAAAGAGACAGGTGTACACCTACGAGTCTCAATAGAATATTTGCGAAAGCCTTACTGTCGTTGAATTTGTATCCGAGTTCTGCAAGTCGCTCTTCGGCCGAGTTTCTCAAATGAGTATGAAAAACGGTGGTCGACAGTTCCTTTGAAAAATCATCAACACAGAAGCGTCTCAATACACGGCAAATTATGCTAATTATGCAAATGCAGACAGAGTGAACTACGCAAAAATTCAGACAATAATTCGTGAAAATTTAGACGTTAAATAATTATGAATAATTAGGAGGATTAATTTACGCAAATTTAGACAGATTAATTTATGACAATTCAGACAGATTAAATTGTTCAAATTTTAAGGTTATATCATGCAAATCTATACACATTAAATTATGCAAATCTAGACACATTAAATTATGCAAATTTAGACAAAATCATGCAAATTTGGACAGGCTAAATTATTCAGATTTCGACAGATTAAACTGATGCAAATTTAGAGAGATTAAATTATGTACATTTGGACAGATTACTTAGAGAAGAAGAGAATGCTCGATCATAGAAAAGTGTGAGACATGGTTAAAGCATTGGTCCTGTAACATGGAGAGCAAGGGTTCGAGCCTCGGTTACTGTGAAGGCACCTTGAGACAGTCCTTCACTCAGAGATGCTCAGCACCATCGATTGATGCCTATAGTCATTAGACAGCAGCATTTAATATAAATGCACAATAGTAATAGTAATAGTAATAATAAAAATAATAGTAATAATAATAGTAAAAGTAGGCCTAATAGAAATAGTAACAGAAATAATAATAATAATAATAATAAAATAATAAAAATAATAAAAACTCTGGTATAGGGGTATTTTAGGCACCACAGATTGCAACAACAGGGTTGCCAAGGAGAATCCACCTAAAGCTTATAACAACCCTTGAAAACAGTTCACTTTTGCAATCAGTCTCGTGAAACTCCGATTCAGTGTGTTGCGCTGTAGTCGGGAGCGCCTCTGAGTTGGCATAATAATGGAAGAGGCGCTATAATAATAATAATAATAATAATAATAAAATAATAATAGTACTAACAATAATAATAATACTAACAATAATAATAACAATATTACCTCTGCATCAAGGAATATCTCTGATCCCGACCCAGGCCTAATCGTTGTCCTACAACCATGACAGAGCAGCTGCTG
The DNA here is from genome assembly GCA_020284085.1 of Aporrectodea caliginosa. NCBI lineage: Eukaryota > Metazoa > Annelida > Clitellata > Crassiclitellata > Lumbricidae > Aporrectodea > Aporrectodea caliginosa. The sequence goes on along the minus strand of JACEVL010000112.1, from coordinate 999,277 downwards.
TTCAAGAACATCAAAATTCTAATCTAATCACTTTGTTATTGCCAACTGTTCATATAAAATCAGGCTGCAGTAGAGTGATCATTATTAATTGCTTACTTATGTAGCGCCCTTTCTCATGAACAAGAAACTTTAATTATCAAGTAAAAAAAGCTGCTGGGTACAATTTAAACACCAATCGCCGACTGTACCACTCTATACTAAACGCTGCAGAGCTGTAATATGCTTTAAGACACCTTTAAAACGTTTGTGATAAGATGCTATATAAATGTGGACACACAATTATGAAGTATTTGAACAGGTGGGTTTTAATTTTATCATGTAGGCCTGAGTAGCCATACCAATGGTGAAAACTGCTCAAAAATAATTTCTGTCGACGTCAGCGGCCTTTGTCGCCATAAGATGTCGTTAAACTCTGGGCCCATCCATCCAATAATCAAGTAAACACTAAACAGGTCCTTCTGAAAGCATTTAATCGCTGTTTAATCGATAAAAAATGAAATAGCGCCCCTTCAAGATCCCCACGCAGAGGCGCTCCCGAACCATGAAGGCCATGCGGAAAAAGCAGTATTCAACACGGTGAAACTGAGAACAGTTTGGGAGGTGTAAATCTAAGGGAAGCCCGTTCCAGGTTGCTGGACACCACTGCTCTGCTCGTGTGGTAATTCCAATTGTAATTAGTAACTTCTATAGCGCCGGTGTATAATTAACATCAGAACCAAGTCCTAACCAGGTCAATATCCAATGATCAGTCCGATATCCAGATACTAAACGCTGCAGAGTTTAATGCATTTTTAGACACCTTTAAAACGCTCCTCACCGACTCTATATATTCCACAAGAACGTTTAATTATCAAGTTTTGGGTGCTCATTAATTTCCTAAAAGACGACTCGAGGAAAAATCTCGAAAAACTGGATTTTTATATTGATCAGTTAGTTAGTCAGACAATTTGCAAATTTAGACAGAGGCGATTAAGTTTTAAAATAGTGTAAAAAATGAAGAGTTTGAAGAATAAAAACCAGCTCACTCGTCTCGTTTTGGTTTCATTGTAACGTGAACAAAGGTGTGGAGGAGATCGTCCTAAATGTTAATAACAATAAACTGCTATAGTGAAGTGAAAATTTTATGATGACTACAGAGGAATAAAGTCTAAAAGAAAACAGTTACACAGTTATGGAGGATGGGTGGATAAATGGATAGATGAATGAACACATGGTTGGATGGAAATGGAGAAGTGGAGATATGAAAAGATGGATGTTGGAACAGATGCACCAATGGATGGATGGATGGATGCATAGATGGGTGGGTGGGTGAGATAATGAATGGGTAGATAGGTAGAAAGGTGGATGGATGGGTGGAGGATGAATGGATGGATGGATGGTTGAATGGATGGATGAACAGATGGATGGATAGATGGATAGATGAAAGGATGGATTTATGGACAGGTGTCAAAATAGATGGAGACAGATAGATAGATGGATGGATGGATGTAAAGCTGGATGCATTGATGAAAGGGTGGCAAGACAGATGGATAGATAGATCACAATGGATCCATATTGAATTTGCTTAGAGTAATCACTTATTCATTAAAGTGGAGCTATATAAGCTTTCCTGCTTATAGCAACATAATTGCAGAGCAGTATTTATGTTGCGCCTTCACCTGATTCCTTCCGAAAGGTGGGGCTTAAACATGTACGAAAGGGTATCTGAGGAGTACACCAGTGGAGTACTTACCGGGGTACTAGGCTCGGTTTCCACTGGTTCCAATGTTTCGTGAGGCTTCGGACTGAAAAAAATCAATCACTTTATAAACTCAGGTCTCAATTGATCATCAACTTATAAATAATCAATCGATCAACGATTTTTTATCACCAATCAATCAATAATCAATCAGCTGATCATCATTCAATCAATAACCAATCAGCTGATCACTAAGTAATCGATCGTCAATCTATCGATCAACATTAAATCGATCACAGTCCATCAATTACCAGTAAATTGATCAAAATAAGATCAATCTCTGACCAATGGAGTATCAGTTGGTCAATCCATAAATCCATGCATCAGTGCATTCACTCATTCACCCATCAACACAATCACCCTGTCATTCACTTATTCATTCACTCATTCATTAACTTGTACACTCTCTTTATTCCCACAGTAAATCATTCACTCAATCACACTTCGATCCATTCATTCACTCATTCCCTCACTCATTCACTTGTCAATTAAGCCATGCATTCGATCTTCACTAATTCACTCACTTATTCACTCATACATTCAATCAGTCATTTATTTATCCATTTGCTAATTAATTAATTAATTCACTTGCTCATTCATCTATTCACTCAGTAATTTTTCCATTAGTAAATTCACTAACTGACTCATCTTTTCACCCAGTCAGTTTTCCATTCATTCATTCACTCATTCATTCATTTAGTCACACACATTCATTCACTCATTCATCCATTCACTCACTCATTCAGTGAATCCTTTCGCTCGTATATTCGCAGTAGGTCTTCCGCAGCCTTTGTGCGGTTAGCTATGCACTGCTGTAGAATGGGAAACAGGAGAATCTCCTTCATTGAGGGACGCTGAGCTGGGTCAACCGTTAACATCGCCTGAATGACGACACGCAACTCCTCACCGTAATTCATCGGCATCGGTCGAACCTATCAACAACAAATAACAATAATAGGAATTATAATAATAAGAAAAATAAGAAGAAGAAGAGTAAGAATAATAATAACAGTAATAGTAATTATATAATAGAAGAAGTCGTAAAGTATGTCCTGAAGTTAACTTTTCTGTTACGCTATATTGTTCCTAGTATGTCTTGTCGTTGGCCGGTGTTCATTCACAGTTGCCAGTCCCTCCCTCCACCTGACACAGTAAACAGTAACTAACTAGAACTCTCTAGTCTCTACATCGCTATGCCCCTTCGTGTCAGTGGTGTGCGGACGAGGCTTCACTTGGCCTAACAGACTGGGAATACATTCTAGTGGGGTCCGAGAGCTGCCAATATTTCACATCTGGCATCCAATGCGCCCCTTCGGTTCCAGATAGTACATGGGTAGACGAGTCCAAAATGCCCGGGACACAAATTTTCACGGCCCTCTAGCGGCTATGGCAGCCATTTTACAAAATGGCTGACTGAAATACATAATATTTGTATTGTTCAATATCTCAGCTTCTGCTTCACTTAGAATCGTGATCTTGGTGTCTAAGCATACATACTTAGGGCAAGGATTCCAACAGAACTAATTGCAAACACTTATCTACACCAAAATATTGGTAGCCATTTTCCAAAATGGCTGACCGAAAAAAACTTTTGTCAATATGTCGCCCATACAATCCCCACACAACGGAGTTCTAAGCAATTAATTCCAAACAAATACTTACCACACCGAATGAATCACTCATATTATTATTATTGTTACTATTATTATTATTATTATTATCATTACTATTATTATTATTATTATTATTATTATGCATTTATTAAGTTCCACTATTAGATGACCAAGCATCATTCGATGGTGCTGAGCAATTGTGAATGAAGGACTTGCACAAGGTCCCTACACAGTAACCGTCTCAGGGAATGAGGATCGAACCCATACTCTCCGCGTTACAAGGTAAGCGCTCTACGATCCATCCAACTGGCTATATACCTTGTCCCACATGTCCTGTAACAGTGGCTGCCCTAAGCAAGTTCGCACGTCCTCAGAATAAACGTAGGTATACGAGTTTAAACCAGAAATCGTATAAAAATAAATAGACGCACAAGTGAAAAATCTAGACAATGTCTCAGCTGACATGCCGAGAATGTGTTATTGTGTATGGTATAAACAGGTGGTTGGACTTACCACCCACTGTTGGGTCATATAGACCATCATTGGATCAATGGCTGGTTGGAAAGCCATCAGTTCATACACTGCACACCCGGCGGACCAGACGTCTGACTGCAGATGGAAGAGAATACAATATTAAAGAATTCCTCATAATATAATTGCGAATATAATTCAAACAGAGTAAAAGACAGAATTCTAATATGATTAATAAAATAGAATTCTATTACAATTAATAGAATAGAATTCTATAACAATTAACAGGAAATAATTCCATTAGAATAGAATAGAAGAGAATTCTATTACAGTCTTCATAATTATAATTGGGAATTTGTAGATTAACATTCAAACAGAGTAAAATCGAACAGAATTCCACTATAATTAATAGAATAGAATTCTATTACAATTAACAGAATAGAACGATATTAGAACATAAAAGAAACAATTAAAATAGAACGGCATTCTATTAGAACATAGCAAAACAGAATTAACAGAATAGCACTTTATCAAAACATAACAGAACAGAGAAATAGGAAAACAGTTTTACAATGTACAAACTAATAAAAAATGAATGGATAGACAGATGAAAGGATGGATTTATGGATGGTCGATTTGAGTCACTCTATCTATCTAGATAGAATGTTCTGCCAGGAGGTCTCTCTGCATCTTCCACTGTCTTTTCTCTTGGGGCCTTTCGCATTGGGAGCAGCGCTTCTGATTGGTATGCACTGCGAGAGGCTTTAGAAATCTTCAAATAAAATACAGTAGCGGCAGACCTAGCTGAGCTGAGCAGAGAGAGACAGACATACAGAGACAGACAGACAGACAGACAGACAGACAGACACACAGACACAGACAGACACACAGAGACAGACAGACACACACAGACAGACACAGACAGACAGACACAGAGAAATTGATACAGACAGACACTGAACCATCTTCAGAGACGGAGAAATTGTTCTGTCCTGAACCTTCTTCCATTTATTCTATATTGATTGATTACTTTCTACATTAATTAATTTATTTGTAGAAACCTTGTAGCTGTACGGTTGTTGACCCAGCATTTCTGGACTGATGTAGAGCGGCGTTCCCACCATTGTTGTCGCTTGATCACAGGAACTGATGAGCTGCCTGTGAAAATAAACAGCACCGCCAATATAATATATATATATATATATATATATATATATATATATATATATATATATATATATATATACCTAAGAAAGGAGACTTAACATTATGTAAGAACTATAGAACTATAGCACTGATAAACCATATGGGGAAAGTACTCATGACAATTTTGTTGAGTCGTCTGAAGGCAAAAACGGAGGAATATATGTCTGATGAACAAGCAGGATTTAGAAAAGATAGAAGCACAGTCCAACAAATTCTGATGTTAAGGTTGATTGCTGAAAAAGCCAAGAGAAAAAACAAGCTTGTCTATAATTGTTTCGTGGACTTTCAGAAGGCATTTGATTCCATCAAGCATGACGTGACATGGGCAGTACTAAAGTCATATGGAGTAGGAAACAGACTGATACAAATACTAAGAAACATTGGTGACAGATCAAAATCTGCAGTGAAGGTGGGACGGGAAATAGGAGAATGGTTTTTAACTACGATAGGGACAAGGCAAGGAGATCCAATTTCACCCAATACATTTATCACTTACTTGGAAAGAGTCATGGAAAATATACAAGACAATGGAACTGGAATCTCCGTACAGGGAGAACTGATTAATAACTTAAAATTTGCAGATGACATTGACTTGCTGGAAAATAGTTGTGAGAGGCTGCAGGAAAATGTTTGCACACTGAATACATCTGCACAACGGGCTGGATTAAAAATAAATGTGGATAAAACAAAAACAATGGTATTTGGCAAGAAGACAATAGACAGGGAAATAAAAGTGCAAGATGAGGTGATTGAGAATGTAACAGAATTTGTGTACTTAGGTAGTCTGTTAACATGGAATAATGATTGTACAAAGGACATAAAGGCAAGAATAGCAAAGGCAAAGGGAGTTATGGCAGGACTAAATTCCATCTGGAATAGTAAGCAAATTAGTTATAAGACAAAGCTGAATGTCTTGAAAACTTGCGTGTTTAGTACAGCTCTTTATGCGTGTGAGGCTTGGACAATTAAAAAGACTGATCATGATAAAATCCTTGCTTTTGAAATGTACTGCTATAGAAGAATATTGCATCTGAATTGGACAATGAAGGTGACAAATAAGGAGGTCCGAAGAAGATTACACATAAAGGAAGATCTAATACAGTCAGTAATGAGAAGGAAATTGGGTCTGTTTGGACATATATGCAGAATGGACAATAATAGAAAAATAAAAACTGTCATGATGGGTATGATGGATGGAAGTGGACGAAGAGGAAGACCTAACAGGGAATGGACTGATGACATCAGGGATTGGTGCAAACAAGACCTACACAGTTTGAGTGTATTGGCGCAAGACAGAGGATTATGGAAACGGATGACGAAATTTGCATTGGACACCTACGGGCTTTCGGCCCATGGATCATGATGATGATATATATATATATATATATATATATATATATATATATATATATATATATTCGTTTAATTGAATTCAATTGCTGACATACCGCAGCCATTTAACACATGCCTTGGCTGACAAGGAACTTGGACTTAGAGTGATACGGGTAAACCAATTGTAAGGTCACGCAAATCATCTTACATGTTATGAAGCAAATCCAAGCAGATCCTAGATGAATGTTGATTAGTGGCTGTTTAACGACGCTGTGTCATAACAAAGATGATTAGCGTCGTCCCCTCCTCTCTTCGGCTTGGGACTGGCACTACCACAGTACAGGCAGGGGGTGAGCGGTTAGATTAAGTATGCTTATCCACCAGAGACCGCCTCTCTGCCTTGCGGATGTTGACCTGATTACGGCTTGGTTTCGGTTTGTCATGTTGATGCCTTGTGCATTAGAAACCGGCGCAATAGAAGTTACTATTTACAATTACCACCTGAGCAGACCATGCAGTGGCTCAGTTCAACTCAGCGATTAAACACTTCAATATTTTTAGTCGATTTGATAATTAAGCGCTCTTCACAAATATATACGGTCGTTGGAAACCATTTTAAAGGTGTTCTTAAAGCGCATTAAACTCTGCAGTGTTTAGTAAGTAAGTAAGTAAGTAATATTTCTTTATTGAACCAGTTGCAATCCGCATTCTGGTGTACATACATCATATATAATAAACAATAAACAATCAATAGTCAATATGAATAAAGCATTCTAACTATAAAAGTTTTTTCATATTATGATTAGCTAAAGGTAAAACACGGTCATGTGACCGGGGTCGAAGGGAATAGGCCAACAGCTTTTTTGGAGGAAGAAACCTATGGAGAACATGGCCCGGGTTTGCCAGGACCGCCGAAAACAAGCAGGTGTCGGCTTTAAGGCATAGTTGTTCAAAGGTTGGGCTATCACTTGGGAGGTATCGCTGACGGATCAATCTGTTCATTACAGACTGGAGCATTCCCTTCTCCCTTTGGCTGGCAAAGCCCCACCATGCCGGAGCAGCATACAACAGGCGTGCCACCGTTGTCGCCCTCACCACATCGTAAAGCCCAGGGCCAGATAGACCATGGGCAGTTAGTATGCGCAGGGCATACATGGATTGCCTAGCCCTGCAGCATATTTGGGCAATGTGCATCTCAAAACTTAAAGTTTCAGTAAGCATAACCCCAGTACCTTCATGCTATGTACTCTGGTCACTCCCGGGGTGGCCGCAGGGGCTGACACCCGCCCTCTCCTCCCAACCCCTCTTACAATCATCTCTTGCGTCTTTTTATGGTTTAGTTTTAGGTTGCATGCTTTTGCCCAATTTGTCACATGTTCTAGTTCAGCTGAAACAGTGGCACTATTAGAAGAAGGTATCAGTAAGTAGCTATCATCAGCATACTTTAGTATTATATTTCCAATGTGAATCGTCTTGAGCTTAGATATTGTGATGATAAAATTATTTGGGCCAGAACCTGAACCCTGTACAAAACTAGAGTTGATTTTCATGAGGAGAGATGTGAAGCCGTTGAATTTAGTTCCATGGCCCCGATCCTCCAGGAAGGCCACGATCCAATTGTAGATGCAATCAGGAATTTGCATCTCCGCCAGTTGCTCAGCCAGGTACGAATGCCGCACCGTATCAAAGGCTTTACTAAAGTCCAAGGCAATGAGATGAACATACTGATTTGATTCTAGTAGCTCCAAAAGATTGGTTGTTAGTGCTGTTAGTGCTGCTGTAGTGGATCCTGTTGGTCGGAAGGCGAACTGGTCTGTGAAGTCTTGATTTAGCTGGGGCTCAAGCAGAATATGGTGAAAAAACCGATGCACGATAAATTTTTCAAGTATTCGGCATAAGATAGGTGTAACCGATATGGGGCGATAATCAGCGGCCTCTGTCGGGTGGTTTACTTTTGGTACTGGTGTGATAGTACTGGTTTTCCACTGAGGTGGGACATAAGAGAAGAGGACCGACATGTTGTAGAGATGCGTCACCGGTTCTGCTATCATCGGGGCTGCGTGCCCGAGGAACCATGAAGGCAAACCATCAGGCCCCGCAGACGTACGTCCCAGATTTGCCAGTAGCCTATAAGTGGTGAATTCGTCTATGACCAGTTTGGTGCTATCAACGACCGTTTTCTTGGCTAGGGGAGGAAGATAGTCTTCGTCCTTAGATATTCCGGCAAAGTATTGGTTCAGATTGGAGGCAGTGACACCACCCGTCGGCGATTGAATCCCACGTCGACCGTCACCTCGAAGCCGGTTTACCTCGGCCCATAATTCTCTCGATCCTCGCTTTGTGCGCTCGAAGGATGCTAGGTTGCGACGTGTGATGAGACCATTTATCCTTGCAGAAAGGGCATCGGCTGCCTCCCTCCTATTCCTCTTTATCAGTTTGCTTCGTTTTCGGAGAAGGTATTTGATGATAGGAGTCATGAAAGGCGGGTCTTTATCTTTGATGACCAAGCTCTTAAGTGGAAAGAAGAGGTCGTAAACAGCGGTTATATAAGTATAGAAGGCCTCAAAAGCTTCTGTCGGAGTCTATAAGACGTGGTTCCATGTTGATCAGCACTTAATCCCAGATTCTGCTCCGGCTTTGAGGTTGGCTTGTGGAAGCTAAAGGCACCCCGATCATAGCCCTACAAAATGAGTGTGGTGAATTACCACTCCACCTACGTCGCTTAAATAACTCGCTCAAGATTGGATCTAAGATCATCAGTTCTAAAGATCACCCAGCGGCGGAGGCTATGCGAGACCACTGGTCAAATTATTATTATGCATCCTCTGTTAAATCAAATTCTATGTTTAAAAGAACTGAACATTTTTTCTCCTTAAATTCTCAGCCATTTAATTCACCATTTTATCAGTCAACAGCTCCGTGGCTGAACAAAACCATTAAAGTCGATCTATCCTTGAAAAGACATATCAATAAAAAGACAGACTCCCCTGATATTATGTCATCGTTGTCATTAGAATTAATTAATAAATATGTTGAATATGTATCTGTCTATACAGATGGATCTAAACTTGAACATAAAGTTTCAGCAGCTTTCTGTATACCTTCTATGCAGATCCATAATATTTATAGAATAGCAAATGACTCCTCGATTTATTCAGCCGAATTAACAGCAATAACTGAAGCAATTAAATGGATTGTTGAAAATGAAAATGAAGAAGCAAATAAATATATAATATTTACTGATTCATTAAGTGTAGCCACATCAATAAAAGAGAATAGGTCTTGTTCACGGCCTAATCTATTTCTTGAATTTTTAGATAATATTAATAAACTAAAACATAGTATTGTTCTCATAGCATGGATTCCTAGCCATATTGGTTTATCTGGAAATGAAATGGCAGACACGCTGGCAAAGAAGGGGCTGGAAATATCTGTGATTAATTCAACAAATTATTTAGAATTAAAAGAAATCTATTCCTTAATAAGGAATTATGTAATTAATAAATGGCAAATTGAATATAACCTTGAATCAAAAGGAAGATTCTATAAATCTATTCAACCTTTGGTGTCCACAAATATAAAATTTATAGACTCTCCAAGGAAACGTGAAGTTCAAATTACCAGACTTAGAATGGGACATATCTTAAGTAATACATGGTTGAAACATATAGGTAAAAGCCTAACGGACTTATGTGCTGAATGTCAGGTGCCTGACACTATTCATCATATATTAATTGCTTGTAAAAAACACGACATATCAAAATTAATATTTGAAAAATGTGCAAAGAAAAAAGTGGAATGCACTGTTGAAAATATATTGTCTATTCCAGATATTTATCTCGAAGTATATAGCATACTCATGATTATAACTAATGGGAAAATTATGTAGAGATTATTAATAAATAGTGTAAATATTATCTGAAAATACTCTCTGCAGGTAATATGTGTAACTACATAACTTAGATAACGGCAATAAATATTGACTAATGCGGCTGGATAACGGTTGCTGGAGTAGAACATCATAACTTGCTTCAGAATAATGGTCTATGATTATAGCAATTGAATTGGTTTGTTTATGGTGATAAATGTATGGGTTTCTAATTTGAATGTGTTTTTTTTTATTGGATAGAACTGATGCTTAACAATGTTTTTAATATTCTTGGTCTTTAGTTATTACTTAAAACTAGTTTGAAAATGTTTATGTATAGGATTCATTTTGAGTTAATTGTAATTGATAAAATCAACATTTAATAATATTGATGCTTTGATTGTCATGTTGATATTGATTATTGAATCTGTTTGTACTATTCTTGATGGACTAAGAATATTGAACATTGATTGATTGTAAATGTAAAATTGATAGCTTGATGTTAATTTAGAGAGATAGATGTGATGCTCTGCAAATATTGTAATTAAGAATAAGAATTAGATTAAAATTGAGGAGAAAACAGTTATTAATAGAGCCTATATGGTTGCCCAAAAAAATTAATGAAAAGCCTGTACGGCTAGAAGATTAATTTTGTTTCTTTTTAATATCAAAAAAAGAAGGGAAAAAAGGAGAAAAAAAAGAACAACCACCTGTCAAATTTCATCGTTGCAACTTCCTGTCAGAAAAGAAGCAAAGACAAGAAAAGAGAAAGAATTCTGATGAAAAACATTATTCGAAAATGAACTTAAATACGTCAAAAACTTTAAAGTCGTCAATACCCTTTCAGAAATAGAATCCAAGACGGAAAAAAGATAAAGAAAACTGATGAAAACACTACACGAAAATGAACTGAAATGCATCAAAAACTTTAAAGACGTCAACGGCCTTTGTTGCTAAAAGATGTCATTAAACATTGGATAAATAAATTGTAACAATAATATCATGTGGATCCATGTCTACGTAATCCAGTTCATTTGATAATTAAGCGCTCTTTACGAATAATTACAGAGTCGAAAAATAACCGTTTTAAAGGTGTCTAAAAATGCATTACGTTCTGCAGCGTTTAATAATAATAATAATAATAATAATAATAATAATAATAATAATAATAATAATAATAATAATAATTCATATGCCGGAGCCTCATAAAAGCTGGCTTCCCTGCAGTGAAGGAACCGCCGGGCCTGGTTCGCTCAGACGGCAAAAGACCTGACGGCCTTACTTTGATCCCGTGGCGGGTAGGCAGGAGCCTCGTGTGGGACGCCACGGTGATCGATACCTTGGCGGCGTCATATGTCTCAGCGACAGCCATCAGAGCTGGTGCTGCGGCGGAAATAGCGGCTTTAAGGAAAACAACCAAATACACTGCTCTGCTGGAGGAATACGAATTTGTGCCTCTAGCTTTCGAAACGCTGGGCCCCATGGGCGCCGCCTGCATGTCCCTGATAACCGACATCGGGAGACTTTTAGCTTTTGTGTCAGGAGACCAACGCGAAGCCACATACTTGTTCCAACGTATATCTCTAGCCATACAGCGCTTCAACGCTGTTGCAATCTGCGGTACTTTTGCCAGCCTTTTGCCCGAGCCCGAGGAGTTCTAACCGTTCCATACTTTTATCATTTTAATTAATATTGAAGTCCCTGAGGGATCATGTTTACCTCGGGGCAAAAATAATAATAATAATAATATCTTTTCTTTAATAAGCGCCTGACAAATGCACTGCGCTGTACATTTACATGTTATGCAATTTAAACAATCTTAACTACTAACAGAACAGACAGCCTGCAATACACGGCGCTAATAGCAGCCTACAAAGCATATCCGCCCTATGGGACTCGAACTCGGTACCTCTCGCTCTCTGTGCCAGATGTTATCCAATGCGCAATCGGGCCCCCATGTAATATCGACTTGTAAGTCGGCGATTGAATTGTATCAAACAGTTTAGCTACTTCTAATGGCATGAAAGGCCGTTCACATCAATAGAATGTTTTTTACAGTTTTTCAGCTTATTATTAGTCAGATCTAACTATTAAATGACAATTAAGAGCAAGAAGATGTTCTTAATTTTTGTAATCTCTTCCTGTATATGTTCAGTCACTTGTGGCATTTCATTCTCAACTGAAAACTTACCTCTTTCAAATTGCTTATCCACCATGCAGGCTGTCTCTCTTTCTTACGGACTGATCTGCTGGATGTTGACCTGATTACTGCTTGGTTTTGGTGTGCCATCAGTTGATGCCTTGTGCATTAGACACCGGCGCAATAGAAGTTACTAATTACAGTTAAAATTGATGATCGTGGCATACCGTGAAACTCCAAAATCACCGAGCTTGATAATGTTGCCGTCTGCGATGAAGATGTTGGCGGGTTTTAGGTCTCGGTGTAAAATGTGTTTGGAGTGAAGATACTGACACATTACAAAAACATAAAAAACCAATTAACACCAATTTACTAATGTCCTCTCATAGTTCAGTCACCATGATGGTAATTTGCCATGTGTTAATAGCTTGGGATACTTACAAAACGAAAAGTAAAATTATAAGTCAACTATTATGCGGTTGAGGCTGTATTGAGGGTCGATGAGAGATTGTGAGAGGAACAAAAAATGTGCCATATAAAAGTCACATACATGCATACATACATACATACATACATACATACATACATACATATATATAAAACATAAATATATACATACACACATAATGCATGACATACATATGCATACATAAACACATATTTACATACATACATACATCCATACATACATGTAAACATACAAACATACAAACATAAATATATACATACACACATAATGCATATACATAAATACATACATACACACATATTTACATACATACATACATCCATACATACATGTAAACATACAAACATACAAACATAAATATATACATACACACATAATGCATGACACATAATGCATGTATGCATACATAAACACATACTTACATATACATAAATACATACATAAATACATACATACATAAATACATACATACATAAATGCATGCATATAATATAGAACACACACATGCACAAAACCATACACATGAGAAAGAGAAACAAAGCAAATGTTTCCGAGATAAAGGCCTATACCGGATGAAGTCAGTTTGTTTTTATGAGGCACTTCCATGTAATCTAATACATCGTATTCACGTACCTCGTACAACAGCCAAGTATACAGGCTTGCACATGGGCTCCTATATATATAAGGTTATTCAAGGACCTACAGAGTCTAGATAATACTACATGGGAGCCCATGGGTTATTATACAGAGATCCTTGGCTTGCATCAGACTCCACGCAGCACTCGTGATAAGCTGCTCCAACCCTCTGCTTATCTGCTTATCTTCTAAGTAACGCTTTAGAAACCTTTTTTTTTTTTTTTTTTTTTTTATTTTATTTTATTTTATTTATTTATTTGAATCAATGTACAGCAAGAACACAATAGAAACATAACATACACTAAAACAATGTTCAGAAATGTTAACTAGACAAGTAAATGCGTATAGTATAAACAGTGCAATGAGAGGATACATCAGTTCATAAGCGAAAGAATAACAACTAATGAGGAGAAGAAGCACAAAGTGCTTATCGAGTCATCCCCATAGGTAGGAAAACTAGATGGGTAGGGTGGGTACTAGAACCAAAAACAGAAAGGCTACATCAGGAAAAGGAACACTAGAAGTCAACAATATTAGTTTCGAGTAAAGTAGGATAATTTAGGAGTACTGAGAGACCAATAAGGATTTAAAAGTATATTTAAAGGATGAAAGAGAAAGGGCAGATCGTACAGAAGGATCAATAGAATTCCATAGTTTAGGACCCGTGATACGAACCGAGGAAGAGCGCGCCCCAATTCTAGATAAAGCAGATCGATAATCGTGCTTCTTACGTGTATTGTATCGGTGGAGATCAGAATTAGTCGTGAAAAAATTTTTAAATATGGAAGGAAGAAGACCCGACTGATGCCTATACATAAGAGAGGCCAATTGATGACGATAAATATCATATATGGAGAGTAAGTTGAGAGACTTGAATAGTGGGGAACTATGGGCAAGGTAATGTACACCCGCAATGATTCTAATCAATCTCTTCTGGAGTAAAAAAATAGGTTTAAGGCGATTAGGAGAGCCTCCAGCCCAAGCAGTAGTACAGTACGTTAAGTAGGGCAGCATAAGCGAATTATATAAATTCCTTAGGATTCCAGTAGGCAGCTTCCACTTGAGTGTATTAATAATGCCCACCACCTTAGATACTTTGTTTTTAATCATCAAGATATGGTCATGCCAAGTCAAGTGTTCATCAAGAATAACACCTAAAAATTTTACATTGGGGACACGTTTCAGTTCAACAGAATTTATTAGTAGGGGTTGTATATTTAGGTCAGTGTTGGTAGTCCTAGGACCACTGAACAAAACATAATTAGATTTCTTTATATTAAGTAATAGAAAGTTAGCACAAAACCAGTTGGAAAGATGACTAAGTTCGAGAGACATGTCCTGGAAAAGATGCAGTACTCTGGATGAGGAAAGGAAGGCAGACGTGTCATCAGCAAAGAGTATAAAAGTAAGGGTCTTAGAGGAATGAGAAACGTCATTAATATAAATTAAGAAAAGTAGAGGGCCAAGTATGGACCCCTGGGGAACCCCACAGAGAATGGGAAGTAGATCAGAGATGGCGCCAGCATAAGAGACAAACTGGAATCTGTTAGTAAGAAAAGAACCAAACCATTCTAATGGTAAGCCGCGAATGCCATAATGTGACAGTTTGTCCAAAAGGATATCATGCCGGATCGAATCGAAGGCTTTAGAAAGATCGAGGAAAACACCCAGTGTTTGTTTATGAGAATCCATAGATTCCGAAATACGGTCAATGGTTTCAAGAATAGCCAGAGCAGTGGAATGATTCCTTCTAAAGCCGAACTGGTTATCATATAAAATCTGGTTCACGTCTAAGAAATCATATAATCTTTTATGAACAATCTTTTCAAGTATCTTAGAGAAACTAGTCAAAGTCGATATGGGACGATAGTTAGTCATATCTTGAGAGCTACCAGATTTGAATATAGGAATAACTTTGGCAATCTTCATTAGGTCAGGAACAATGCCCTGGCCGATAGACTGGTTGATCAAATGAGCCAACGGCAAAGCTAAATAGGAAGCATAACGTTTAAGCAGCTGAACAGAGACATCTGAAGAGGTGGTAGGGCTAGTTAACTTAAGATCAGAGATAATATTAAAGATTTCATATTCGTTGGTAGGAGCAAAAAAGAGAGAGTTAGGATTGGGGTCCTTTAAATAGTCCTTGTAGTTACTAGAAGTGAGAGGAATATTGGTCGCCATATTTGGTCCAATGCCCACAAAAAACTTGTTGAATTCCCTAGCAATAAGAGAAGAATCAGAGGTCAGTTGATTATCAATAGAGAGAGGAACATTCGTTTGGAGGGAAGTGGAATGGCCCATGGCTTGTTTAATAAGTTTCCAAGTTTTGCGGAGATTATTGTTATGAAGTTCAAACATACTGGCATAATAGAGTCTTTCACTATTACGTAATAGCAAGGTGAGCTTATTTTTATATTTTTTGTAGTTAATTAAAGATTCCTCCGTTTGATGTCGAAGGTAAATTTTATATAGCTTATTTTTAGTTTTGCAAGATTTCAAAAGAGCAGAGGTCATCCATGGCCTAAGCTTAGTTTTATAGATCCTGACTTTACGAGTAGTGAGAGGGAAACAAGTGTTATACATATCAAATATTTTATCATTGATTAAGCAGAGTATAGTATTTGGGCAGTCCACCTGAAGAACATCAGACCAGTACTCATTATCAAGCATAGATTGGAAATTAAGATGAGCTAGTTCATTATTAGGGCGGTAAGTGATAAACTTGGATTTAGTCAAAGGCGGAAGTTCCCAATCAAGAATAACAAATACAGGAAAATGGTCGCTAATGTCCGTTTGGAAGATTCCAGGAAGTTCTTTATAGGAAAGTACATTGGTAAAAATGTTGTCGATTAGTGTCGACGAGTGTAGGGTGAGTCTGGTAGGCTGAGTGATAAGAGGATGAAAAAAAGAGGAGGACATGGTGTCAAGAAACACATTAGAAGAAAAATGAGAATCAATATTGAGTAGATCGATATTAAAATCACCACATAAGTAACAGGGTTTATGCAAGTTAGTAAGATATAAAAGTAAGGATTCGAGGTCAGTGTTGAATAGTCTAGGGTCAGAGTTGGGAGGTCTGTAAATTACACCAATAATGATATCCTTGTGATCAGGTAGGGAGATGTTAACAAACAAGAACTCAATAGGACTAATTGGGCAGAATTTGACATCAAGGGCCCAGGAAGAGAATTTGTGGTCAATAAGTAAGGCAAGACCACCACCCTTACTAGTAGTGCGAGATTTAGTAAATGTCTTGTAGCCCGAGCAATTAAGTCCATCTTCGGTAGCTACGGTGGTCCAAGTCTCAGTTAGAGCAATAATGCCAAAATGGGCTTCAAGACTATTAAGGTAGTTCCAAAATTCGGAGTTATTTTTATTATAGCTACGAATATTGAGATGTATAATTTTGAGGTTATCCTGCAATCCATGCTTCCTGATCAGGTCATTAAATTGGTTCTCTAGGTAATAATTGGAAGTGGATCTTATTAGAGGAGCTAGGAGATTAGCATCAGGGTCAGTCTCATCATTCAGGCCAATACAGGTGGTGCTAGCTCTAGTCAATGAGTTAAAAGGATCCCCAGTAGGGGGTGGGAGCAAAGTGAGAGAAGGGCTAAGGAGGTTAGTTACCGATAGGAGCTCAGTATCTAAGTTGACATCATGAAAGGGCATTAACCTACTAATACAGTAATTACATATGGTTGAGGTGCTAGATTGGCGAGTAAACCTGGAGCTTACTATCTAGTATCTACACGTACGTATGTATGTATCGATGCATATAGCCAATCACAGCAGTGGCCATTCAGTAGCGCTCCCAGTGAGAGAACCCTGAGGGTAAAAAAATGTTTAAGGAGGGAGAAAGATGTAGGAAGAGACCCGGAAAGAATGGTAACACGTAGAGAGGAGGGAACTCAGGGAAGGCATTCCATAGGGAGGACCCAGTGGTGGCAAAAGATCTAGTTTGGGCCATAGTGGTCCTAACGCGTGGAACAAAGCCAGTATGCCAGTCCGTATACCGTCGTGTATGTATGTATGTATTTATATATATGTATGAATGCATGTATGCATGTATGTACATGCATGTATCGTAATCGTAATCAAGCATTTATATAGCGCCACTCAAAAACAGAGGCGCTCCCATATGTATGTATGTATGTATGTACGTATGTAAATATGTATATGTATGTATGCATTTATGCAAGTTGAGAAGCATGTATGTATGCATGCATGCATGCATGTATGTATGTAAGTGTGCAAACAATAACAATGATAATAAGAGTATTTGATAGGAATGAATCGTCCTACCTCCAACGCTTCACAGATCTGCGTCAACCATTCGACGACCTCGTGTTCCCGGAAGTACTGCTTGGCGATTGACCTTGCCTTGATGAGCTTGGCAAGGTCGCCTCCGCTGCAGTACTCCATGATAACGATGACCCCACTGACGAACTCAAAGTCCTCCTTGTAGAGGACGATGTTCCGGTGGTGGATCTCCTTCAGGAACTGGATCTCCTTCTTCGCCCACTCCACCTCTTCTCTCGTTCGACCGGAGATCACCTTCACGACGTACTTAGGACAATCATACAGTAACAACACAATGTAATAGCAATCGATAGATAGGTAAGGAAGGGTAAGGTAATGTTACGTAAGGTAAGATTAGGAAAGGTATAAGGTAAGATTAGGAAAGGTATAAGGTAAGATTAGGAAAGGTATAAGGTAAGATTAGGAAAGGTATAAGGTAAGATTAGGAAAGGTATAAGGTAAGATTAGGAAAGGTATAAGGTAAGATCAGGAAAGGTATAAGGTAAGATTAGGAAAGGTATAAGGTAAGATTAGGAAAGGTATAAGGTAAGATCAGGAAAGGTATAAGGTAAGATCAGGAAAGGTATAAGGTAAGATTAGGAAAGGTATAAGGTAAGATTAGGAAAGGTATAAGGTAAGATCAGGAAAGGTATAAGGTAAGATTAGGAAAGGTATAAGGTAAGATCAGGAAAGGTATAAGGTAAGATTAGGAAAGGTATAAGGTAAGATCAGGAAAGGTATAAGGTAAGATTAGGAAAGGTATAAGGTAAGATTAGGAAAGGTATAAGGTAAGATCAGGAAAGGTATAAGGTAAGATTAGGAAAGGTATAAGGTAAGATCAGGAAAGGTATAAGGTAAGATTAGGAAAGGTATAAGGTAAGATTAGGAAAGGTATAAGGTAAGATCAGGAAAGGTATAAGGTAAGATTAGGAAAGGTATAAGGTAAGATTAGGAAAGGTATAAGGTAAGATTAGGAAAGGTATAAGGTAAGATCAGGAAAGGTATAAGGTAAGATTAGGAAAGGTATAAGGTAAGATTAGGAAAGGTATAAGGTAAGATTAGGAAAGGTATAAGGTAAGATCAGGAAAGGTATAAGGTAAGATTAGGAAAGGTATAAGGTAAGATTAGGAAAGGTATAAGGTAAGATTAGGAAAGGTATAAGGTAAGATCAGGAAAGGTATAAGGTAAGATTAGGAAAGGTATAAGGTAAGATTAGGAAAGGTATAAGGTAAGATCAGGAAAGGTATAAGGTAAGATTAGGAAAGGTATAAGGTAAGATTAGGAAAGGTATAAGGTAAGATCAGGAAAGGTATAAGGTAAGATTAGGAAAGGTATAAGGTAAGATCAGGAAAGGTATAAGGTAAGATTAGGAAAGGTATAAGGTAAGATCAGGAAAGGTATAAGGTAAGATTAGGAAAGGTATAAGGTAAGATTAGGAAAGGTATAAGGTAAGATTAGGAAAGGTATAAGGTAAGATTAGGAAAGGTATAAGGTAAGATTAGGAAAGGTATAAGGTAAGATTAGGAAAGGTATAAGGTAAGATTAGGAAAGGTATAAGGTAAGATCAGGAAAGGTATAAGGTAAGATTAGGAAAGGTATAAGGTAAGATCAGGAAAGGTATAAGGTAAGATTATAAGGTAAGAGGAAAGGTATAAGGTAAGATTAGGAAAGGTATAAGGTAAGATCAGGAAAGGTATAAGGTAAGATTAGGAAAGGTATAAGGTAAGATCAGGAAAGGTATAAGGTAAGATTAGGAAAGGTATAAGGTAAGATCAGGAAAGGTATAAGGTAAGATTAGGAAAGGTATAAGGTAAGATCAGGAAAGGTATAAGGTAAGATTAGGAAAGGTATAAGGTAAGATTAGGAAAGGTATAAGGTAAGATCAGGAAAGGTATAAGGTAAGATCAGGAAAGGTATAAGGTAAGATCAGGAAAGGTATAAGGTAAGATTAGGAAAGGTATAAGGTAAGATTAGGAAAGGTATAAGGTAAGATTAGGAAAGGTATAAGGTAAGATTAGGAAAGGTATAAGGTAAGATTAGGAAAGGTATAAGGTAAGATCAGGAAAGGTATAAGGTAAGATTAGGAAAGGTATAAGGTAAGATTAGGAAAGGTATAAGGTAAGATCAGGAAAGGTAAGATTAGGAAAGGTATAAGGTAAGATTAGGAAAGGTATAAGGTAAGATCAGGAAAGGTATAAGGTAAGATTAGGAAAGGTATAAGGTAAGATTAGGAAAGGTATAAGGTAAGATTAGGAAAGGTATAAGGTAAGATTAGGAAAGGTATAAGGTAAGATTAGGAAAGGTATAAGGTAAGATCAGGAAAAGGTATATTAGGTAAGATTAGGAAAGGTATAAGGTAAGATCAGGAAAGGTATAAGGTAAGATTAGGAAAGGTATAAGGTAAGATTAGGAAAGGTATAAGGTAAGATTAGGAAAGGTATAAGGTAAGATTAGGAAAGGTATAAGGTAAGATTAGGAAAGGTATAAGGTAAGATCAGGAAAGGTATAAGGTAAGATCAGGAAAGGTATAAGGTAAGATCAGGAAAGGTATAAGGTAAGATTAGGAAAGGTATAAGGTAAGATTAGGAAAGGTATAAGGTAAGATTAGGAAAGGTATAAGGTAAGATTAGGAAAGGTATAAGGTAAGATTAGGAAAGGTATAAGGTAAGATTAGGAAAGGTATAAGGTAAGATCAGGAAAGGTATAAGGTAAAGGTAAGATTAGGAAAGGTAAGGTAATGTTAGGTAATGTTATTTAAGGTAATGTTAGGTAAGGTAACTTAGGTAAGTTAAGGAAAGGTAAGGTAAGGAAGCGTAAAGTTATGTAAGATAATGTTAGGAAAGGTAAGGTTAGGTAAGGAAACGAAAGGAAGGGTAAGGAAAGGTAACTGTAAAGTAAGGTAAGGAAAGGTATATGGTATTGTAAAGTAATGTTAACCATAAGGTTAGGAAGTGGTAAGCCAAGGTTAAGTAAGGTAGGGATGATCATGACGGAGATGATGATTATTATTATTATTAAATAAATAATTAATTAATTAAATCTACCTGTTTCTTGTCATCCTTGCTCTGTACGAGATGTACCTGTCCGAATCCTCCCTCTCCTATCTTCCGGATGAAGTCATAGTTCTGATCGATGCCGACCTGTTGCAGCAGGAGGTCCTGTGTTCCCGCCGCCGCCGCCGCCATGTCTCCTCTCTCGATAAATTAATCCGATTGTGGCGCTAGAAAATCCTATTTTCGTTGCATCGTTTTGTCGTCGATGGGGAAATGGTTGTTGCGTTGCATTGATCGGCGACGGTGCTTTGATGTCTGGCGGTGAATGTCTTTGATGACTGGCGGCGGAAGCGTTTGATCTTTGAGCCCGAGTCTTTGACGGTTCATGCGTGACTTATGTCATCACAGGTTGTACATGTATGTCAGACTGAAGGTGGCAATGAATCAGAGATAAGAGACCTAATTAAATGAGAAATCAAAGAATGGTCTAATAAGCTGGTTAATAATTTCGATGATCCATGGCTGGTTGACTCGCTACCTGGCTGGCTTAATGACTGGTTGATTGGCTGGCTGACTGATTGACTGGCTGATTGACTGACTGACTGGTCAACTGAACATCGGCGTCTGACTAAGACTGACTGACAGTGCAATACAATATTACTTTAACTTAATAATGGATTGTCATTCGAGAGGTCCTTCTTACAGAGCTCCGAAGTGGACGTTGAAGCCGAGCAACCATTAAGAGACATAAATAGACTGGAAGAGGTAAGTTTTAAGTTTACGGTGAAAGACAGTCTCCCACTAGGAGAGTTGCAAACATGAGGAGGTAGAGAGTTCCAGATGGAGGGAGGGACCGGCAACTGAGAATGAACGCCCATCAAAGACAAGACGTCTACCATAAACAACATACTTTCCAGCAAGGAGACCAATCACTAGAGATAGACGGAAGGGAATCTAATCATCTAATCTAATCTAATCTAATCTAATCTAATCTAATCCTATAAATTTTATAGCGCCATTATCAAAAAATTTCCACGATATTAGTCGATGGTCGCTCAGAGCAAAATGGCAACCATAATCCTTCACAGAGAACAAAGTAAGTAAGTAAGTAAGTAAGTAGCTTTTATTTGCTTCTGACAAGCACATGTATTGTATTGTATTGTATTGTATTGTATTTGAACACTTGTTATAGCGCCCCTACCAGATTGCCCATTCAGAGGCGCTCCCGACTACTGCGCGGACGCTGAATCGGAGTTTCACGCCGAAGCGCATGAGCAATTGCGAGTGAAGGACTTGCCCAGGGTCCCTATGCGGCGGCTTTGAGGTGGAGTCGAACCCGCAACCCTACGGCTGCAAGGCACCGAACATACCCCTATACCACCGCGTATACAGTGTAATACATGTGTATTACACTGTATACAATGACTACGTACATTTTAAATAAACTATAACAACAGCATCTTAAAAAGTCACACGTGCACAACAAAATATAACTTAAAACAAATCGATTAATAAAACAACTTTTAAAGCAATTTCGAAATCCGATATATCAGGGAACCGGAAGGCAGGCTACCAGGTGGGTAGGCGAGTTGACAGATGAGTTTCATAAAGATAACAATCAAAATGCAACATTCTCAGCAATATTCTTATTCTTAGCAACTTCTCCGAAACGCCGAGCGCCTCTGAGTAGTTTTCTCGAAGGGGCGCTATATAAATGTTCGATATGATGAATGAATGAATGAATGAATGAAACATTCGTCGACTAGGATTTCAATTGTACCGACCATCGATTGATCTCCTGTCCATTATGAAAATGAAACCATAGAAGCCATTAGGTTAGATCGAATAAGCTCAAGGTTTTTGTAAACAAATGCTCTGTATAGTGGTTAGCGTGCTGGACTGTCATTCGATAGGTCAGAGGTTCGAATCCCTGCAAGAGCAGAAAAGAGGGAGAGGACCCGCCACCCGACCTCATATGCCGAGGCTAAGAAAATGAAGTCGCTAACACTTCATACCCATGGCTGTCTCAGGGCTAGCTTAATGGACTGTTCTTCTTCTCTACACACATCGCTTTGGGGAGGCCCTGAAAGGCGCTGTATAAATGCTTTCTTACATTACAGCACGTGTTCTATATATAGTCTGTGGTTACATTGATGGCGTAAACATGACCTTCATATAACCACGGTAGAAGTTCCAGCAAAAATAACGCTGGTCCATCCATCCATCCATCCATCCATAGTATAACTGGTGTGAGTCAGTCTCACATGACAAAGGCAAGTGTGTGGCCGCCTTGAACTGCGTAGAAGGATGTTGCGAGTGGGACAGATAGACATAATGTTATTTATCTGGTTATTGCTCGCCAATCCTATAATTGCAACGCTATAGTTATATGACTTTCAGGAACTGGTAATCGTGCGTATAAGGTCAAATTCTAAAGGCAGGCAATTCAATTGTGTGGTCCATAGTACTCTATATGCCGATTCCATCTTCCCGACCATGGCTGTCTGTCTGTCTGTGGGCTGGTAGGATCTGTGTGTGTGTTTGTGTGTGTGTTTGTAAAACCTGTGTGTGTGTGTGTGTGTGCCTGCCTGAAGAACCGTGTCTGTCCGTCTGAGTGCCTGTAGGACTCTGTCAGTCTGTCTGTCTGTCTGCTTGTACAATTGTGTGTCTGTCTGTCTGTTTGTCTGCGTGCCTGTTAGAGGTCTGCGGGTAGAGCATTTTTGCTACCCGACCCGTACCCGTAACACAGGACCGATACCCGTACCCGTACCCGACCCGTACTCAAAATTACTACCCGACCCTACCTGTACCCGCGGGTATACCCGTACCCGTACTGCACCCGCCAAGTCATTAACACGCCTTCCCATAGTTCCAGTCCCTACCAGAGTAACTTCATCTACTAGGCTTACAACTCAACTCAGCATGTAGTAATAATAATAAATAGGCTGATGATAATGATAGTAGTAGTAGTAGTAGTAGTCTAGTAGTAGTAGTAGTAGTAGTAGTAGTAGTAGTAGTAGTAGTAGTAGTAGTAGTAGTAGTAGTAGTAGTTAGTAGTAGTAGTAGTAGTAGTAGTAGTAGTAATAGTAGTAGTAGCAGCAACAGCAGCAGCAGCAGGACAATGGAGAACATTAATTCATACCCGTCATCATCATCATCATCATCATCATCATCATCATCGTCGTCGTCGTCGTCATCATCATCATCACCATCAATTCCTGACGCCAGTCATTTGTTGGCGATGGGTACAATTAATGTTCTCCATTGTCCTGCTGCAGGTACGGGAAGGGTCGGATAGTAATTTTTAGTACGGGTCTGGTACGGGTAACGGTCCTGGTAGCAAAAATGCTCTACCCGCAGACCTCTAGTGTGCAGACATAATGGTACTTAGATTTTGGACGTGCCAGTTAGCCTATAATAGCAAGCAAGTCTTTGACGGTGCAAGATTCACTATTGTATGTAACGGTGACATTGTAACCCCAAAACTTCAAGTCGGCACGGGTAAAACCGGGTATACCCGTACCCGTGACGACCCTACCCGTACCCGACCCGCCCGTGAAATGCGTACCCGACCCGTACCCGACCCGCGGGTACGGGTCGGGTACGGGTAAACCCGCGTACGGGTATACCCGCAGACCCCTAGTGCCTGTAGAACTCTGCATGTCCATCTGTCTTTGTGTGCTTGTAGCTCTGTGTGTGTTTCTTTGTGTGCCTGATGCACTGTGTCTGTTTGCCTGTACGACTGCGTGTGCTGTCTGTCTGGAGCACGGTAACCGATTGGTTAGATGGCTCACCTTGTAACTTGGAGAGTACGGGTTCGATCCTGAGATCCTCTGAGACTATCTGTCTTGGGACTCAAAGCAAGTCCTTCGCGTAAAATTCTTCAGAGTACGTCATAAAAATGGCGTCTCCGACTCCAAGTAGCCGTCAAGTGTGAAAGGGCCTGAGAAAAGACTGATCGGGAACGAAGGAAGGTACGGTTAAGGAACAAAGAGTGTACGCGTCTATCGCTACCAAGCGTACGCTTATATTGCTACGGTGACTACACCTCCATTGCTACGAAGTGTACGCCTATGTCGCTACAAGTGTAGACTTCCATCACTACGAAACTACGAAAAGTGTACGTCTCTATCGCTTCGGTATACAAGTTTAGACTTCTATCGCTACGAAGAGTGCATAGACTTCCATCGCTACGAGTTTAGACTTCTATCGCTACGAGTTTAGACTTTATATCGCTACGAAGAGTGTACGCAAAATAGGAAAACATTTGAAAGCAGCATCATACCAGAACGAAAAATACGGTGAGACCTATAGCCGTACTAAAGAAACAGGTCGGCGAACTGAACACAGACTCAAGGCTTCTTAAAAACAACGATAGAAAAGTCAACATTATAAACAAGACACCGGATTCTGGACTTCACGGAAAGCGAAGCGTCAGTATAAACTATAAAGCGAAGGAAACAAACTGAAGTACTAATGACGGTGGTTTTGTCTTTGACAGAGTACACAAAGAATTGTTTTCTGATGTCAGACAGGAACAGATAGATGACGAAATCTCCGTGAACTTTGGGTTAAATAATTATGCTGACGGACTTGATGCGGGTGTTACAGTTGTTATTGAGGGTGACGAAACTCATGACAGACACGAATTGGAATTTGAGAAGAGGGAGGGAGGGAGGGAGGTAGGGAGGGAGGGTAACAGACAGACAGACACGGAGACAGAGGGGAAAGACACTCTGTGGGAAGGAGAGCACGGAGGGACGGAGGGAGACAGACGGACGGACTAGATGCGGGTGTTACAGAAGAGAAAGAAAGGGAGGGAGGAGGGCAATATCAAATAGGTAAGGAGGGAGGGCAGAGAAGGAGCGAGATACGGTTGAGAGAGAGGGCAATATCAGATACGGAGAGAGAGGAGGGAGAGATCAGATGGAGAGAGATTGAGAGGAGGGAGAGGAGAGAGAAAAGGGAGGGAGGGCAGGAGAGAGACGAGGGAGACACTAAAATAATGATGCAAAGGAAGACTAAATAAGCGAATTGGATAGACCAAATGAGTGAAAGCGAGAGATTAAAATTACTAAATGAAGAGACGATCGAGGGTAGGATGCTATCATCCTATCAGAAGTAGGACGAATGAGTGTGTTAGTGGAGTCCGACTGGTGTAAAGTTAAAACAAAAATGTGTGTACGGCGTAGCCTACAGTTGAAAGGTTTTGTTACATAATTTTAAGCAATCGGACTTTTCACAGTTTAGTTGTGGACTTTGGAAGGAGAGCGGCCACATCAAAGACGGCTGTATCTTCCCGCCCGTCCGTCAGTCTGTCCGCCAGCTAGTCTATCTGTCTGTCTATCTGTCAATTGTCTGTCTGTGTGTCTGTCTATCAATCTATCTGATCACTCTATCTATCAATCTGTCTGTCTGTATGTCTATCTGTCTGTTTATCTGTCTGTTTATCTGTCTGTTTATCTGTCTGTTTGTCTCTATGTCTGTACCAAGACATTCCATTTAGCTTAAACCGCATTTCCAGGGCCTCGCTGCCCCTGTTGCTGCACCCTGCTCAGCAAACGACCCCCAGCTAGTACAAATACTTCACTGATCTGGAATATATCATGATATCACACAAAGCCCAGGCACAACCTAGGTCAATGCACTACATGCATACATATACATATACATATACAAATACATATACATACCCGCATACATACATGTATGTATATAAAATTTTCAAACAATGGTTCTGACCTGACCTAAATATAGGCATTGCATTTCGTCATGACGTGCCTGGATCATTGCAATTCTATCCTTGCCAGAGAGTTCCGGCTACACTAGATCCAGTCCATCTTTAACTACATGTATGCTGATCGAGTCGTAGCCAACAAGCCGATATATCTGCGTGTAACTGAATCCATGCAAGAAACGCTACACTGGCTTCCTGTTTCAGAGTGCATTGCATTTAAGATTATCGTGCTGAAACGTGCCTCAATTGTTGGCACTGCTCCGGAATACATCAAGCGGCTTTGCGTTCTGGTCTCCAGTCGGCTGGGTCTGCGATCTTGGCGCTCTCAGCGCCCGTGGAGATGTCCAGGTTCCACGCTTCAACTCCGGCGCAACTCGCATCTATTCATCTATTGGGTCGACCTCATCGGTTAGTCTCTGTCTGTCTGTCTCTGTCTGTCTCTGTCTGTCTCTGTCTGTTAAAACGCAATTATTGTTTGTCTGTAGTCATGTCTGTCTTTCTCTCTTGTTTCTCTGTGTCTCTCCCTCTCTCTTTCTGTATCTCTTTCACTTCTCTCTCTTTCTGACACCCCCTTCCCCGTCTCTCGATCACTTGTTGCTCAAATTCCAATTCGTTTCTGTCATAAGGTTCGTCTCCCTCTATATTAGATGCCTTGATACACATACATCTTTACTTCTAGTTGTAATAGCAAATTCTATCGCACTGGTGTCTAATGCACAAGGCATCAACCGATGGCGCATCAAAACCAAGCCGTATAATCAGTTCAATATCCAGAAGATCAGTCCGTAAGACAGACAGAGACAGCCTATTGTGGATAATCAATTTGAAAGAGGCAAGTCTTAAGTTGAGAACGAAATGACACAAGCGACTGAGCAGAGAGGGACAGACACAGGGAGAGAGTTAGCAGAACAGACAGACACAGGGAGAGAGATAGCAGAGTGGCCTGACACTAGGAGAGAGTTAGCAGAACTGATAGATAAAGGAAGAGAGTTAGCAGAACGGACAGACACAATGAGAGAGTTACAAATGGACACAGGGAGAGAGTTCCAAAAGGTAGTTCCAGCAACCGAAAAAGCTTGTTCACCAAGAACAGTTCTAGTAAACATAGTGTAAAACATATACAATTAGATACTGTTATCGCAACTACAAGGCCTTGCATAATTATGGTTGACCTCTAAACTGACCCAGTTTGTACAATGAATGTTTGCTCAGACCTAAATATGAACCGAACGCAATGACAACGCAGTGCTAGTCATTGACTTGTTTGCCAATGTGCGTTATGCATCCGGATTAGACCCACAGCTCTCAACTAAAATCTTGTGACATGCATGTATATATGTATCTATTAATGCATTTAAGTATGCATGGATGTACACATTACATATGTATGTATGTATGTATATGTGTGTGTATGAACGTATGTGTGTATATATGTGTATGTGTGTAAGTATTTATGGAAGTATGCATATATAAAGCGCCCTTGTAACGACATGTGCTTGTTACAGCGCTGTAGAAATTGTCATTTTCATCATCATCATCATTATTCATATGTGCATATCTGGATATGCGTATATACATATGTATGAATGTATATAAATTATACATATATGTTGTACGTGAGTAGGTAAGCATGTTTATATGTGCATATGTATATGTCTGAATTTAATTACGTATGTAGGTGGAAAAATGTGTATGTGTGTATGGATGGATGGATGGATGTATGGATGGATGGATGGATGTATGTATGTATGTATGTATATGTATGTATGTATGTATGGATGGATGGATGGATGGATGGATGGATGGATGGATGGATGGATGGATGGATGGATGGATGGATGGATGGATATGTATGATGGATGGATGGATGGATGGATGGATGTATGTATGTATGTATGGATGGATGGATGGATGGATGGATGGATGTATGTGTGCACAAGTGTATGTATGTATGCATGTATGTATATATATGGACGTATCTATGCATTATGTTGTGAGTCAATGACCTTTAGAAGTTACGTATACTAAGGACTTGTTCAAGGCCCAGGGTCAAGGTAGCTAAATCATAATCCGATTTACACAAAGCAACAAATACAATTGCATCAGATATTGCCTTTGTTCCAAAGTTCAGAAGTTCAAAGACGACCACAAGACAGAACATCGATGGCGCTGAGCAACTGTGAGTGAAGGACTTGCTCAAGGTCCATACACAGAAACCGTTTCATAGGAATCATGGTATTACAAGTCGAGCGCTCTAACCAATCGGCTACCATATCTCCCGGTAGCAGGCTCGAACCTTGTTTAGTTTGTTTTTAGCGACATAGTGTCGTCATAAAGATGATTATAATCCGTCGCCCTCCTCCTTTCTACAGCCTTGGGACGGGCACTACCCAAGTACGGGCAGTGGTGGTGTTTCAAACAGAATTCATTAGTTTTATGTTTAATGACGCTGTGTCATATCAAAGATGATTACTGTCGCCCTCCTCCTCTATCCAGTCTTGGGTCTGGCATTACTAGAGTACGGACAGTGCCTGAGATCTATTAGGTTAACTATTAACCAACCGTATGATCAGTTTAAATGTACGCTTGCCTGTCCGTGTGTATTTGCTTGTGTGTGCGTGTAGGTGTGTGTAGGTGTGCGTGTGTGCGTGTTTAGTTGTGCATACGTTTCTCTCTGAGAGCCATTTGAGAACCACTTAAAGACGCATTCGTGGCTATATTATTTACAAATTTAGCATGCTCGGTTGTTGGCCTCTCCACTTCGAATGGGCTCCCACTTGCGTTACGCTTACTACCCTGGAGTAATTGGCCTGCTTTCTACCAATTGCTCAAGTCCTTTAGAAGTAAACTGTTTGGCCGTGGCTGGGCTGGGAGCGCCTCTGAGTAGGCTTTTTGAAGAGGCGCTATATAAATTTCCGGAATGGATGAATGAAATAATTAAATGGTTGCCCATAAGAAGAAACGGCTAGCTCACCCCAAGCAAGGGCAGTTATGGGTGTGAGGTGCCCCTGGACGTCACTTTTCTTAGCCTTGGCATACAAGACGAATGGCCAGTCCTCTCCCACGCCGCCTTATCTTCCCACTGAGGTCAATGTAGGGCCTACTCATCATGGCCGAGTCCGCTAGGGGCGCAATGGAGCAGAAATCTCGAAAGAAAATTAAGCCCTGGTGGGGACTTGAACTCCTACCTTTCGACTGCCAGTCCGGAAGGCTAACCACTAGACCATCGCCCCCCAACCCATAACAAAACAATTCAACGCGGTCGTTGTCTAAGCTAACTCGCTTGTTGGTCGAGTTGTATAACTGCGAAATTCTCACTAAAGACACTCGCAATATAGTTTTCACCGTCTACGTGGCTATTTTCATTTAATAATAATAATTTTCCCTACCAGAGCGCCTCCGAAATCCGCGAAAGAGACTTTGCTACAGTCAGGAACAGGCCTAGAATTAAAAAATCCAGACCTTGGTCGTTTTATGGCGAAAGCAAACGAGCAGCGTATT
The DNA here is from genome assembly GCA_020284085.1 of Aporrectodea caliginosa. Classification (NCBI taxonomy): domain Eukaryota; kingdom Metazoa; phylum Annelida; class Clitellata; order Crassiclitellata; family Lumbricidae; genus Aporrectodea; species Aporrectodea caliginosa. The sequence continues at coordinate 969,274 of JACEVL010000112.1, read as the reverse complement.
TTGTTGGCTATGACAAAGAAAGAACCAAGATGGCGTCTGTGTTTATTTCTCACAGACACATTGAATAATTATCACGCATACCACACGGGTTACGAATGAAGCGAAAGATACGAGACTTTTGCAGCGTCAGGACTTGGTACGATCCAGCCACGAGATACCTGGACCCTGTTTTGGTATTCTGTTACAACAAATCACTCAGATTTCCGTACCCACACTTTTTCTAGTAGGCCCTACCACGCGTCATAACAGTTAGTCTGATAGCTTATTAGGCCTAGGTCTCAGCGGATGTAGACCAGTTTTGACTGATAACGAGAAAATTTCACTGGTAAGGCAAGACCTGGTCTGGCTTGTTTGAAAACCACATCCCTTCAGGCGAAATTAATCTCGCCCTCATAGTTTGTTACCCTAGAGTTTTGTTGCAACTGGGGTTTTGTTTTGGTCAATGTGTTGTGTAAGTCCTGTGACTCAAAAATGGCCGTTCATTGACAAGTATCAATATGATAGGTTCTACTTGCCTCGAAATGTGAACGTCAGCAATCGTTGAAAATTAGACTGAAACGCAATAACGGATTTAAACGATTCTTAACTGAATTCCTACGAATTATCTCTTATCAAAAACGAAATATTTAACAGCCAAACTTGTCGTCTATAACGCGATAAAATGACAACGGTCTCCGCAGTATTAATATGAAAAGTGCAGATTAATAATAGACCAGACCTGGGTTTTTCCGTGACGCAGGGTTTCTCATGGGACGTTTTCTGCATTTCACTCATGCGACGATGAGAGTGATGTCTTACGTTTATAATCACAAAAACTGCAATATGATTTATAAAGTACAAAATGCTATCTATGTTTTTGTACCATGAAATTAAAACGCCCCGTCGGATATTTCGAGATCAGCTTTGAAAAGCGACCGGGCTTCTCATTCAACAAATCGTGTTTACGCTGCCATAAAAAAATACCGTAGGAATATTCGTGCTTCCTTTTGCCACGAGTACCTCTTAACTCCCCCTCCCTGGAATTCGGCTGCGTGTCTTACTCAGTTTACTAAGGTCGTCTTACTCACCAACGTGTGATTCGTCGTAGCTAAGAAGCGGACAACAGCTGAATGGCATAGTGACGCCTATACTGAAAGCGTTTAATAGAGCCCGGCGTCTTTTTGCACGAATTGTTTTACCCCTCCCCGGCGGATATTGAGATTCGGTGTGTGAAAAGGGAAGTTTTATGGTATTAATGTGTGTTTGTAGGCATGTGCTATGTAGGTGTGTATTATGCATGTTCACATTGTTCAGAGGTCATAATGTAGGCCTATGTATGTAAAGGTAAATCCTTGAAATTTCTCAGCACGACACAAATTCACAAAAGCCGCTTCACACGCGGCGTGAGGAAGACCAGCCTAATTATTCTACCGGCGCTATATCAAATCACAGTAGGCCTGTGTATGTATGTTTTCATGCATTATGTTATTTTTGTATGCATGTATTATTTACATGTATGTATGTATATTTGTAGGCTATGCATGTGTGTTTGGTAACTATGCTTGCTTGTTGGTAAGTACGTAAGTACTAAGTATGTCGGTCTATGTGATCGTACGATTCTATACTACAGCTAGTATACGTCTTACATACATGTATACACTGGATGCGGCAATGCATTTCTAGGCATGTGCATGTATGTATGTGTAGGCCATATCATATATGTATGTGTTTATCATAAAATTTTTATGTATGTGTTTGTGTATGAATGTATGTGTGCATGTATGTAGGTATGTACTTACGTATGTGTTCATTTTTGTCTGGCTTTTGTAGGGCCTATCAGTGTGTAGACACTTAGGCCTAATATATTATATATATCGACTTTTGAGATGACACTATGGCAATTTCTTTAGCCCAAGAAGCTGCTCATGTCGATTGGTCCTTTGAATAAAAACGCCGCTATTTTTAGCCAGCCAGGTTCGACCGTCATCTAAATATAACTGTAGGCTACTCGACTTTATATAGCGACCGACGACCGTATAATTATGTCCTCGACCATGCTCATTGTTCATTAAATTGATCGGGTGAGATCCTTTACCACCGCTCACCCATTTGAATAGACGCCACGCCATTTAAGGTCCACATGTACGGACCGTGCAAATCCGATATTTAAATCGCTGAAAATAAGCCAGCATCGGGAAGCGAATCGCCATCCGCACGCTCTCTAACACGGAGGCGTTTGAAACGCAGTCTACGCTCTAACCAGTGTAGCTAGCTAGGCCTTCTACAGCTGCGCTCTAAGCTTACCGATTAACGTTCAAGACTCCAAATTGGCCGATAGCCTACAACTTGCGCCAATAAATGACGCGTACAATTTGAAATCACGTGAAACTGTTTGACTGGTGCGGCCTTTCCTGCCAGGCGACGGCGAAAACACCACAGTCAGGGCAGTCAAGCCCTAAAATGTAGGACCCATATTGACCCTGTATAGTCTAATGTGGGCGCCCTGGTGGCTCTACAGCCCTTTATGATTGTAGCAGTTGTGACCAAGTTAGTAAAATTTATCGGCCTTGAGTATCTCGAAGTCACAGCTGCAGCCGTTATGAACACAAGGACCCATGGGCTAGAAATCTATATTTGTGCAATTAGGCCTTGTGAACAAACGAAGGATGAACGAATGACGACAGCAGCCTCAGTTTAAAGACACTGTGTGATAACAGAGATAATTAACGTCGCCCTCCTCTTTCATCCAGGTTGGGACTGGTACTACCAGAATGACGGGGGCGCCGGAGTGTCTAGAACTTCAAACCTGTGGACTTAATGCATTTTGCTGTCTATTTGGTAGCGTTCTGGGTGTGTAATACGACGATTGAGAGTTCGAGCCTGCGTTGTCACCGGTTGCAGAATTTTCCCCAGCAATCCAATACATGTCGCTGGTTTGTAACTGTAAGTGTAGGCCTAATTGAACATTTATATAGCGCCTCTCAAAGCACTACAAAAAATCAGTCACCCTCTGCACTAGCCTATACGTTGTTAACTGTCTAGCGATGAGAGAGTCGTCGTTATCGTAATCATCATCACCATCGTTGTTATTATCAGCAGCAGCACATTAAAATTATCATCGTCATCATCGTCATCGCTATCATGCACTGTTTTGTTAAATTAGAGTAGAAAGCTTTTTTATGTGGCACTACACAAATGTCTCATTATGATTAGAATGACATCATCGTCGCCAGTTCCTGACGACGCCAGCCATTTGGTGGCTATGGGTACGAATAAATGATGTCCATTGTTTTTGCGGTCATTTGTCAAGTCCACTGCTACCATTAGTGTTAGTCCAAGTGATGTTATGTCCTCATTTATGTTGTCTATTCAACGCAGTCTTGGTCTGCCTTTGTTTATCTTTTAGGCGGAATGTCTATAGCTATAAGAGAATGTCATACATGTCTGCGAGTTAATTTTAACCTAACTGTCAGTATCAAATCTACTTGAAGGTAGCCTCGGCTTTGTGGAGTAAAACAATTTTATTTCATGTATACAAAGAGGAATGAATTTAACATTTAAAAAGACTTAGGCTACACTGTTACATATAAACATTGCATTTCTTAATTAAAACAATCACAGGCTTAGTTAACACTTCTTTGTAGTTCGTATACGCGACGATGCGATCTGATAAGATACGATTTGAATGCAGTTCGATTAGTTATGATTTTATTGGATATTACGTAGATTAAAGACAACAATGAGACATAGGCCCTAATCTAATCTGTTCATAATAATAGGCCCTAATATTTTGCCTCGAGGTAATTAGGATTTAAAAAAATTATCCGGAGCATACAAAAAAGCCAATATGGGACGGCTAGAACTCCGAAAATGTGATCTGATATTAGAGTGTATTATTATTATTATTAGTAGTAGTAGTAGTAGCAGCAGCAGCAGCAGCAGTAGTATTAGTGGTAATAGTAGCAGCAGTGGTAGACTGTAGTAGTGGTGGTAGTAGTGGTGGCAGTAGCAGCAGCAGCAGAAGTAGTATTAAATACAATTTATATAGTGTCGTAGAGCAACAAAACCCAAAGATGTGGTGCTGTACATGAGTATAAATTAATTATATATCATATGATAGTTTACGATAGGTCGTGATCTGTGATTTCAATGTCTCCAGAGATGGCGCATCCTTCACAGGTTTGGAAGACTGCTCCATGCAGTGGGTCCACCAACAGATAGATCGAACAGTCGCCAAACGTCGTAGGAGACCAAGGGACTTGTCGTTGAGTTATCAAAGAGGATCGTAGCCGACGTCTAATGACTTTCATAGCGTCGTTAACATAAAGTCCAAGACTTCAGTCGATGAGTTGATGGCTTATATATAGTTAATGGCTTTTCCTTCTTGTTTATTGCAGATCGTTGTTTTGATGTCTGTTCACAAAGGATCTGATATCTCCACGTAATCGTCTTATAACAGATAAAGTGATCTCTGAGCGAAATGAAATCTGAATTGTATGCAGTCTAGTGATTTGTTCGAAATGGAATTAAATTCCGAGTCGTAAAGCAAACAAGAAGCACCGATGATAGACAAAGGAAACCCAAACCATGGTAACTGGAGCAAACAAGCAACGATTAACCATGGTCACTGAAGGAAACAAGAAGCAATTTTACATATACAATAGCAACTGATTTAAACATTTGACAGTGTCCATTTTGCCTATTTAACAGCAGCTGTGCTCGTAGGCTACTACATGTACATGTATATATATGCAATGCAACAGCTATTTATCTAGCCGGCTATAACTTATAAGCTATTTAACAGCTCCTTTCATAGACTAATTTACTGAAGCTTATACGTGTTAAATTCGGATAAATAAGCGATACATTATGTAGTTTTAATTCTAATTGCAAATTTGAATAGCACCACTTGAAGAGGGACTAATCAGAGGCGCTCGCGACCTACCAAAATGAAACCACAATTGAACAAAATGGACTTCACGCGTTTCCAGAACAGAGGCAAAGAGAGAGGCTGAGGAGTTCATGTCGCAGGTTGCTAGGCAACTTATTCCAAGAGGATGGACCGACCACCAGTGGCGGCGCCAGAGGGGCTAGCCCCTAACTGCGGTTCAGCCCCCCAAAAGGGAAAGGAAAGGTTATAAGCAACAACAACAAAAAGGTCGTCGCATTCCAATGGGAATAACTTACCAGTGGTTTTTTGAGCTTTAGCCCCCAAACCTGAAATCCTGGCGCCGCCACTGCCGACCACAGCAACACTTCAACGGTTACTTTGGACCGCATAGTTGTTTTATATATATATTGCCTATAGCTGATGGAAGACACAGCATTAAAGCATTATAGAAATACCATAATTATAATTTCCAGACTGCCGACATGTCGATTGTACGTAATAAAATTAGACGAGTAACTGCAGTTCAACTGTCTAGTGGGCTTGATTGTTTAGCGTCCTGGTCATTGGCTGGAGACAACAGCGTTAGTTTGCCTGACGCATGTCGTATTGTTTCTTTATGAATTGAAAAGCTGAGTTCGTTGATGTAAATGCCGTCCATTCTGGTCTCTCGTCTCCTGCAAAAGAATCATTATTATATCATGAGGGATGATCATGATGGATAACTATCATAAAGAATCATTATCATGAGGGATAATCATAGGCGTAGCTACATGGAGGCACGAGGAGGCCGTTGCCTCCTCGTGCTTTTTTATAGGCCTATACTGGAACTTCTATTGACCTATGACCCCAATAACCAGGATTTTGTCAATGGTCTGTGAAGTTGCCTCCTCTTGAATTTAAGTCTCGCTACATGCCTGGGGATAATTATCATGAGGAATAATTATCATGAACTTATGAAGAATCATTGTCACGAGAGATAATGATCATGAGGGATAATTATCATAAAGAATAATTATGATGAAGAATCACCATCACAAAAAGAATTTTATCATTAAGAATCATTATCATAAAGAACCATTATAAATCGTAAAGAATCTGTTTCTAAAAAATTGTCATAATAAAAAATCGGAAGGTGTTATTTAAATACTGCATAGTGATACGGCGTAGTACCTGCTGAGTGTTCCACTTGTTTGTCCTTCCCAAAGAGAGCAGCCGTAATTCCCGAAACAGATGATTTCTTTATCGGCATGTCTAACGGTTTCTTGCTTGCAACCCAGGTTTTTGAATGCTAGAAATAAATTAATTTAATTGAAAACAAGTGTTTAAGGACGCTTTGATCTACTGTGTGTGCGCGCGAGTTAGTCTAGTGACTCTAGTGAATAGCGTGCTGGACCGTCAACTGGGAGATCCGGGGTTCAAACTCTGCAATCGTAGAAATTTGCTTTGAGATTTCTGTTCCACCTGCGCCGCCCCTTTTTCGCCGATGCAGGCATAATAAGTACACTGACTGTACACTTTCGGTGGGAAGATGAGACGGCGAGGGAGAGGACTGGCCACCTGTCCCCATATGCCGAGGCTAAGAAAATAAAGTCGCTAACATTTCCTATGCACATGTCTGCCTCTCTGGGTGAGCTGAAGAGATTGCTCTTCAGCTTAATTTTACTCCAATTTAAAAGTGAAGTAATGAAAACAGTAAGAACGGTACTGTAACGTAAAGCGAATCGAATGCACTATACTATAGTGACCGGTCACTTTCTAAGAGTAGGTATAGCGTCATCGGTCGAAACCAGTCTGTAGGGTAACGACAGAGTTACGGTTAAGGCTGGGGTTAAATTCGTAGTTAAGGTTAGGCTACGTGTTACTGTTAACCTTAGGTTTGAAGTTAAGTATAATAATAATGATAATAATGTTGTTGTTCACGATGATCATAATGTTGATGATGATGATGATGATGATGATGATGATGATGATGATGATGATGATGATGATGATGATGATGATGATGATGATGATGATGATGATGATGACAATAATAATAATAATAATAATAATAATAATAATAATAATAATAATAATAATAATAATAATAATAATAATAATAATAATAAATTAATGCTGCAAAGAAATAGTCTGATTGTGCTTAAAGTTATGACGAAGTAATCGTAATCTCGAAATTTCTACAGCGCCCACAAAAGCGAAGTCGCGGGAACCAGCTTATTCACAGGCGCTTAAAGTTACGTGTTTTTGCTTACGGTTGTGAATAAGTCGACGATTTCTTTTGGAGCGCTGTACAGTAAGTCATCTCTACGCGGACTGCACATTGCCACACCAAAGACCAGCTTCATGAAACTGTCCTTACGTTCGGTCGCCTGTAATGTGATATTATTATTATTAAAAGTAGTAGTAGTAGTCAGTGATGGGCGAACGTTAATTAAAAAGTTGCAAACTTTAAGTTTAACTGATTTTTTTTAGTTTAAGGCAGAAGTTTACCTTTAAAAATGTTTAGTCAAAACCAAAGTTTAACAAATATTTTTAGTTATTAACTGAAACGTTTAACTAATATTTTTTTAGTTATTAGCTAGAAAGTTAAGTAACAAAATCAGCAACTATCTTCCGCAATGTTTTATTAGGCTACTCAAGTCAAGTGAACTGCATTGCATTACACGATTAGCAACTTTCTTCATGATTTTCATGTAGAACTGTACTATAGGACTATTACTGGGGCGCGGTGGTTTGGGGGTATGTTCGGTGCCTTGCAGCTGGAGGGTTGCGGGTTCGAATCCACCTCAAAGTTGCCGCGTAGGGACCCTGGGCAAGTCCTTCACTCGCAATTGCTCATGCGCTTCGGCGTGAAACTCCGATTCAGCGTCTGCGCAGTAGTCGGGAGCGCCTCTGAATGGGCAATCTGGTAGGGGCGCTATAACAAGTGTTCAAATACAATACAATAATTAGTCTGGTACACAGTACATAGTTTGAAAGTGAAATTGCCATTGACGCTCTGCATTATTACACAGTTCACTTAACCTGTGTCATTGAGAAAATGTTTGTGAAAAAGTTTGTTAAAAAGTTGGAAAAAGTTTAACTAAAAATGTTAGTTTAGTAGTTAACCTATTTACAAATCAGTTGCCAACTTTTAGTTAAACTTTTTTTATTTTAGTTGAAAAATAGTTATAGTTTAACTAAAAAATTAGTTAGTGCCCTATAGTAGTAGTTGCAGTAGTAGTAGTAGTAGTAGTAGTAGTAGTAGTAGTAGGAGTAGTAGGAGTAGTAGTAGTAGTAGTAGTAGTAGTAGTAGTAGTAGTAGTAGTAGTAGTAGTAGTAGTAGTAGTAGTAGTAGTAGTAGTAGTAGTAGTAGTAGGAGTAGTAGGAGTAGTAGTAGTAGTAGTAGTAGTAGTAGTAGTAGTAGCAGTAGCAGTAGCAGTAGCAGTAGCAGCAGCAGCAGCAGCAGCAGCAGCAGCAGCAGCAGCAGTACTATAGACAAATTTATTTCCTCATGAAGCCAGGGTAAAAGAAGTTAGGGTAAAAGTTAGTATTAGAGGGTTAGATCTATAAGGTTAAGGTTTGGTGGGTATTATAGGGTTAGGGTCAGAAGGTTAGGGTTTAAGAGGGTTAGAGATAGTATTAGAGGGTAGGGTTAGGATTAGAGGCATGTCAGCGGGTTAGGTTTGGGTTAAACTGGTTAGGGTTCGGGTTAGGTTACGGTTTAACTGGTCAGGGTTAGTGCTGGGATCATGATTTGGTTATGATTTAATAGGCTAGGGTTTAAACGATTAGGGTTAGAAGGTTAAGAGGTCTCGTGCCCTGTCTTACTAGCTTCGTTGCTGTTTCCGTTCCTTCGCTGTGAGCCATGATGGCAATGTGCTCCACTTTCGTGTTCTTGAGGATCACTCTGTCCCAGACGTACAAAGTATGTTCCATCTCGTTTCGATTGTCCTTGTAAAATAACATAACATCACTTAACATAACTCAATGTAAAATAACTTAAAACAAAATAAAATAATATATCGAGACATAGTGCAACATAACAATAGCATGCATGACACAATGAAAAGTTTATTTCGCGCCTTCTCAGTGGTTGGCCCCTCCCTCTGGAACGGGCTCCCTTTGGCACTACGATTGCATCCCAAAATCCACTCTGAATCTTTCTATTCTTGCCTCAAAACTGTCCTTTTCAGCCGTGACAAAAGCTAACATGGCAAAAACCATTATACTCTTTGGAATGTGCTGTCTCCATCTACTCACACTCAAATTCTAGCTGGTAACCCCTCCTCCTTTGCTTTTCTCAAACCTAGCCTATTTCTTCTATCGTGACCTTGCACACTGAGAGTGCCTCTGAACGGCTCACCCTACCAGAGGCGCTTTATAAATGTTTGAATACAATACACTACAATACAATACAATACAATACAATACAATAACATAAAATAAAAATACATAACACCAACTAACATAACATAAATTGATAACATAAAAATACACAGCACAAAAGAACATAACATAAACTGATACGGTATTCCTGTCCTCTATTTTAGAACAGCAGAACGATGGTCCTACCTTCTAGGCTGCCTTAACCCCTTCAGAATTTTAACACCCATCCCCACCCCAAGGCATCATACACAGCTGTGGCTCTCACCCGGATGTGAACCTTGAACCCGCCGACTTCGAGGAAGGTCTGATTCTGGTTGAGGAGAAGGACTGCAAATCCATTTCTTTGAGCCTCACGGATGACAGGGATCTGGGATCCAGCATCAATCGAATCGTTTATCACGGCTCTGGTGAACAAGAGGGCAACAGATAAACCAAGACCATATCAACACCGCCTTAGTCATCGCTGTTCTCATCATACATCGTTACATCGTCATCACCACCACCAAACCCGTCACATTGATCATCGCATTAATGATAGCAATCAATCAGTCATTAAATCTAATTAATTGATCGACAATCAAACAATTAGTCGGCCAGTCAGTCAGGCAGGCAGTCAATCAGTAAGTCAATCATGCAATTATCATCATGGAGATCATTATCTTGCATGCATAATTGCATATACATAATTATGTAACATAATTAATTCAAAGTGACTAGGTCAAACGTAGTAATTTAGGGGGGGCCCGTGACCTACTTTGGACCAACAGCTGGCACAGAGACCGAGAGGTACCGAGTTCGAGCCCCTTCTTCGTATTTGAAAATTTGTCCGGGCTGACGTATTGAACGCCACGGTATTACCAGCCTCTGTCTGCTTCTGTTAGTAAATAAATCTTTCAATTGCATAACATGTAAATGTACAACGCAGTGCGTTTGTCAGTGCGCTAGGAATAAAGTAAAGATTATTATTAGGATAACGTTGCACAGTTCAAAGTGACTAGGTCACACGTAGTGATTGGATACGGATGAGAGGATGACCTACTTTCGTGACCAAATTCCGGCTCTGATTGGTCCGGCTCCACCAATCAGAATCAACAGCTTTTTCGTATTTGAAAATATGTCCGGGGTGACGTAGATGAACGTCCACGGTTCACCAGCCTCGCAATCGAGCTACGATTTGCAAATAAATCTTACAGTAAGTTAATAAAATACTTGAAATTTGCAACTAAAGGGTAATAAGTGGGTATGTCAAGGCTCTGCGTAAATGTAAGTAACGTATGATAAGGAAAATGCATGAAGTTACTAGAATTTCTAACAGCCGCCATCTTTAGCTGCATCTATAGATATGGCGTTGAATTTGAATCTTTTATACAGATTACGATCCTCAGCTTTCACTTCAAGGTGACCATAGATTGATTCGTTGTAGATTATGATTAGATTAGATTGGATTGGATTAGATTAGATTAGATTAATTCAGATTATATTAGATGCCATAGGTGACAGGGTGGATTTTGGCAGCTCTAACATTAGTCATTTTAAAGTGACCATAGATTGATTGCTTTGTACATTATGATTAGATTAGATTAGATTGGATTAGTTTAGATTAGTTCAGATTATATTTTTCTGCCATCGGAGAATTTAACACTTTCTCATTTTTAACATTAGTCATTGTTAGCAGGTTTATTGTATTGCTTTGTATTGTATTATAGACTGTTAATTAGCTACCGGCAAGTAGATTCTCTGCATATTTAGGTCCTTTTCCAGTAGTTCATAGACGTATTCGGTGACCGCCTGTTGAAGGAAAAGACATGAAGTTAAAACGGAACAGTTTCTCTACCACGCCCTTTCAATCGGTTGCAATGGGGTTAAGCTTAGAGCTAAGGTTACAGTTAGGGATAGATGCTAGAGTTAGGGCTTACAGTTAGAAACAAGGGTTAGGATCAGATGTAAGTTTTAGACTTATCGATAGGGTTAGAGCTAGATGTTAGGATTATGGTTTGACAGGGTAATAGGGTTAGGTCAGAGCGAAATTTATATAGTTATGGATAGAGGTATAGGGCTATGGCTTAGAGCTAGACAGGGTTAGGGTTAGAAATAGGGTTAGGATCAGAGCTATGGATAAGGGTTAGACAAGGGTTAGAGCTAGGTTGGAGTTAGACAAAGAAGTTAGGATTACGATTAGGGTTGGAGTTAGGGCTAATGTTAGAGGTAGAGATTCAGATTAAGACTTAGAATAGGGCAAGAGTTCTAGATAGAGATTATAAATAAGGCAGAGGATTAGAGTTGGAGTTAGGGTAATAGAGTTAGATAGAGGTTAAAAATTGTGGCTAAGATTGGAGTCAGAGTTATGACTCGAGTAAATCGAAAACCTTCTCAGATGTAATCAAGCTTGTTTCACAGTTTTTAGGTTTTCTGCATCTTTCTGTAACACCACAGTCTCGGCAAATAATTTTTCCCCATGATTATTATGCATATTATTATTATTAATAATATTTTTATTTTTATTATTATTATTATTATTACAAACATTTTTGACATGCGCAATGTCACACAGAACTGTGAACTGCAGCGAATATATATATATATATATATATATATATATATATATATATATATATATATATATATATATATATAATGGTAACACATTCTTACAAATTAATTTATTCAGTAGTAACCAAACCCATAACAACAATTCTAGTACATTGGCACAAACAAATTTAATGTTACTCAGTAGAGTGAGTAGACCCATAATGGGCCCCGGGTTCGTCCCGTTAGTCAGGGCCACCTGGGGATCAATTATAGTAGTACAATACAACACACAATACAACACATCACAATACAACTGGGGCGCGGTTATGTTCGGTGCCTTGCAGGGTTGCGGGTTTCCACCTCAAAGTCGCCGCGTAGGGACCTGAGGCCAACTGAAAAAAACTTTGAATAGGAGTTAGTGTTATATACACACTGAACTATTACTTAACTAGTACATACATTTACAATTATAGGGCCTACATAATCTAATAATTTTATTATACATGTTGTATAAAAGAGTAATATAAATATATATATATATATATATATGTATGTATATATATAAGACAATAGTTAGGCTATCTATTTTCTGACCGTTGCAATTTCTCGATATCGTTCCTCGCATTCCGCTTTTCGTGGAGTAAAATCATACAGGAATCTTCCGCCAGTTTTTATATCTACCAGCTCACCACCTGTGTACGTAGAATGCATCCACCAAACATTAGGGCATCTATGATCTATGATCCATGATTTCTGATCTATGATGTACGATCTATGATTTCTGATCTATGATTTCTGATCTATGATCTATGATTTCTGATCTATGATCTATGATTTCTGATCTATGATCTATGATTTCTGATCTATTATCTATGATTTCTGATCTATGATCTCTGATCTGCATTTATGATCTATGATTTCTGATCTATGATCTATGATTTCTGATCTATGATCTATGATTTCTGATCTATGATTTCTGATCTATGATCTATGATTTATGATTTATGATCTATGATTTCTGATCTACGATCTATGATTTCTGATCTATGATCTATGATTTATGATCCATGATCGCATTAAAATTGTACATGCACATGCAACTCTCTGAATTTACAGTTTAAGAGCTTTGAAGTTTTCTAAAGGCTCTGCATAAATGTAATAATATACAAATGAATACATACATAAAAATTATACATACATAAATCATTACATAAATAAACATATACCTAATATGCATATATGCATACATAAATTATATGTACCTACATATTAAACATCCGAGCATACTTACTTACATACATACACAATTATTGGATAACACACTGGCATAGAGAGCGAGAGGTACCGAGATCGAGGTCCGTATAACATGCTTTGTACACACACGTACATACATACATGTATAGCAGGCTGTCTGTTCTGTATGTAGTTATTTATGTCTTCACATGTCATTTGTGTTCTTGTGAATTGTTTCAGTTGCATAACATGTACACTGTAATACACTTGCGGTTTACATCAACATACATTGTTTACATAAAGAATATTATTATACATATTATTATTATTATTATTATTATTATTATTATTATTATTATTATTATTATTATTATTATTATTATTATTATTATTATTATTATTATGTAATGTAAACTATTGTAAAACAGTTGCAAAATCAAGCAGTGCCATAGTTTTAAGTCTCTGCTTACGGTCGTTGAACTTGTATCCATACATCTTTAGGTGCCAAGCAGGTGTCTTTATTGGCACTAGCTGAAAACACAACGCATTCAATGCAATTTACCTTCTTATGTCTCGGTTTGATTACTTCTGCACTGGGTAAGATGAGATAATGTAATATGGGTCGAACAAGCCGAGGTGAACGTATTGTATATTGTATTTGAACACTTGTTATAGCGCCCCAACAAGATTTCCCATTCAGAGGCGCTCCCGACTACTGCGCGAACGCTGAGTCGGAGTTTCACGCCGAAGCGCATGAGCAATTGCGAGTGAAGGACTTGCCCAGGGTCCCTACGCGGCGACTTTGAGGTGGATCCGAACCCGCAACCCTCCAGCTGCAAGGCACCGAACATACCCCTACACCACCGCGCCCCAGTTGTATTGTGATGTGTTGTATTGTGTGTTGTATTGTACTCCACGTTTATAAAGCGACCGAGCCACCCGCAGTAAATATCCGAGAAATTAATCTCTGATAATCCGACCCGACCGGGAAGCGAACCCGGGGCGCAACGTAAGGTAAGGCTATGTAAGGTAATGATAATTTAGGAACAGGTATTAAGGTAAAGTAAAGGAAGTAAGGTAGGAAAGATGGGTGAGGTAAGAAGGCAAGGTAGGTAAGGTAATGTAAGGTAATTTAAAAGAAGGTAAGGTAATGTAATGTGAGGTAAGATATGATAAGGTCCATTATTTATTAAGTGTGCCTCCATCAATATTATTTGTTTGTTCAAACATTCCTTCTTCTGCTCATTCATTTATCAATTAATCAATTAATTCGTTCGTTCATTCATTCATTCATTCATTCATTCATTCATTCATTTGCTCTACGGTTCGTTCGTTACTTCATTTAATTCACTAATTATTCATAAATATTCATTCTGTTGTTCATTCATTCATTCGTTCGTTCATTCATTCATTCATTCATTCATGCATGATACATTCGTGCATTCATTAATTCATTCCTTTCGTTGGTTTGTACATTCACTGATTGATTGATTGATTGATTGATAATTTCATACATTCATTCATCCATTCATTCATCCTTCCTTTCCATCCATCCATCCATCCATCCATCCATCCATCCATCCATCCATCATCCATCCATTCATTCATTCATCCATTCATCCATTCATTCAATCATTCGTACGTGCATCATAACTTTGTTGCAAATGGAAAGAGAGCGAGATACTTACGTCGTTCTTTAACGTTTCTTCAAAGTCGTCGGAGCTAAAGAAAACGAATTGATGTAATCCTTGCGTAATCACTTCGTAATCACAATATTGTAATGTAGTATATTGTAAGTAACAAAGCGCCTTCCACTGAATGCAAGGTAATATATTAGTATAGGCTATGAAGAGAGAGGCTCCTCCCCCATGGGCAATGCGTCAGTTCCAGCACAGCGGGACTAGTTACTAAAGGATGGTTTGGTAGGTAAATGAGCAGTAGGAATATTGCAGACCTACACATAGATGACCTATATCTGCGCTGGGCTATATATTATATTATATTTTATTTTTATTGTGTTGAATTATATCACATCAGA
Source organism: Aporrectodea caliginosa (assembly GCA_020284085.1). Taxonomy (NCBI): domain Eukaryota; kingdom Metazoa; phylum Annelida; class Clitellata; order Crassiclitellata; family Lumbricidae; genus Aporrectodea; species Aporrectodea caliginosa. Next base: position 954,236 of record JACEVL010000112.1, on the reverse strand, counting down.
TTGCATCATATGACATAACATTATACTACGTTACATCACATCACATTATATAATGTTACATTACCTTAAGAAAGTAGTCCAATATTTCTGTAAATGAGGATTAAGAAAGTGATCGAATATTTCTATTAAGGTGGCTTACGTAAAGAAGTAGCCAAATATTTCTATAATGTGGATAACTTAAGAAAGTATAGTCCAATATTTCTGTAGAATGTGGCTTGCTTAAGAACGTAATCCAATAATTATTTCTATTAAGGTGGCTTACATAGTACAGTAGCCAACTTCTTTGGCTTACTTAAGACTTTTAGTCTTAATATTTCTGTATATATACGGTCTCTTAAGAGTCTCTCATAGACCAGTCCAGCATACAGTCCTCGCCGTGGTCGGTCCAGTATTTTGGAACAGGTTGCCAAACATCTTACGACATGAACACCTTCACCTTTCTATATCTCTCTTTCGTAAGCGCTTCAAGACCATTCTGTTCGACCCTGGTTTCCCGACGTTAGGTCGGGAGCGCCTCTGAGGAGTCTATCTTGAAGTGGCGCTATATAACTTTGCAATTACAACTACAATCAAAGGGCGCTATGTAGGCTAAGTCTGTGATGACAATTACAAATGGAACAGATTGCTTGCATCCTAAGGTTCGACTTACAGGAGACAGGTGTCGTATTCGTCTTCCAAGTCGGCGGCGGCGGGGGCGGCGGCGGGGTCAGCTGCACCATTGGCCTGTCGCTGTTGGCGGTAGAGAAGCATAGAATCTACTGGTAGGTTGTGTCTAGTTGCAGGAGGAGGAGAAGAAGACCTGTCCGATGGGAAACGTTGAAGATCAGATAATCTAATCTAATCGTTCTCACCTCTAATCTCAATCTTATCTAATATAGCTCAGCCTAATCTTGTCCAATAATTATATTCTAGGGATTTGATGATTTCTATCAAAATCATCATGTACAAGGTCTACATACATAAATACAAACACACAAACATACATACATACATACATACATACATACATACATACATACATACATACATACATACATACATACATACATACATACATACATACATACATACATACATACATACACACATACATACATACATACATACATACATACATACATACATACATACATACATACATACATACATATATACATACATACATACATACATATGTCACACAGAAGTGCAAATCTCAGACGCGGTATGTCAGTCACAAGGTGAAGAGCAGTGAGATATCCAGATGTTTGAAAGCCAACGAGAATTGTTGAGTTTTTAGTGTTTTCTTAAAGGAAGTGAAAGAGTTCGAGCATCGGGCAAACATTGGTATGAAATTCCATTCCTTGGGGACAGCAACATGAAAAGCACGAGAGCAAATGAGAGCGATACATCGAGGCTCAACCAAAAGACTCGATACCCGAAGATTCTAGACTGCATGACGAAAGGTAAGGAGAGAGTAGTGGTTGAAGGTAGGCAGGAGTGCTTGTTGTGATGGTTTTATAGGTAAGTCAGTTTAAACCTTATTCCGAATTCTACAGGAAGCTAATGCAGCTGACCGAGCAGTGTTAAAGAGTTTGAACTAGAAGATGGACGCAACATGCAGCACGCGAGCCAGAGAATTTTGTATGTGTTGAAACCTGTTGATTTCAAGATCTGATATGCCTGCAAACACAGTTGGCGTAATACAGGCGAGAGCAGAAAAGAGCAGTTGAACCATTTTCGTGACTCAAGAAATCGAATTATTGATCTGTGATAAAACTTCTGTTGGACCTGGATCAATAAATTTATTGATTGATTACCAGCACTTAAGTACTAATTGAGTAACAAACGCAATGTATGAGTAGCACCAAGAAAGAGGGCAAAGGGCATTGGCTTTTCTTGGCTCCTGTTGCACAGTAGTTGCTAATTCAAGACGGTAACCGTAGTAGTTGTTTATGCAACAAGCAAACACTCCACCGTATACGAATGGAATACGTATTTATGCAATACGAAAAAGGAAGTGAGACTAATAGATTCAGAGAACCGTCTACATGGATTGACCCCGATGCTTCTGTGAGACAGAAAGAACAGCAGTTTACAGCTGATAACGCAGAAACATGCATACATACATGCACACATACATGCACAAATTATTTACAGCTGATAAGGCATGCCTATAGGCGTCAGTAATCTCGTAGGAGAGAAATCCCCTCCGCGGTGGGGGACGACTCCCGTCTGATCCCTTCACCCCCTGTTTCTCCTACCCTGGTCTTGGAGAATCCTGTCTTGGCTTGACAAGTCCTTTGACTTGGTCCATAGACATTGCGGTGGAGGGTCTGGCCGAGGCTTGAACGCACAGCATCTGCTGGACGATGTCCACCAAGCCCTTGCTGTAGTTGGTCGGCATCGGATTGATCTGTACAGGCGAAACGTATTATACTCGTTTACATAATAATAATATAATAATAATAATCTTTTCTTTATTGAAGCGCCTGACAAACGCACTGCGCTGTACATTTACATGTTATGGACCAGAAGGCCTGGCTTTCATCATGGAACTCGGCAGACGGTTGACCAGAGCAACGGAAGATCCACAAGAAACCTTCTTCCTGTTTCAAAAAATCTCTGTTATTGTCCAGCGGTTCAACAGTGTCGCAGCATGCCTTGGTACAATGGGGCCATAGAACTCTGACTGAATTGAAACAATTCACAAGAACACAAATGACAGAATACATAAATCTTAACTACTAACAGAACAGACAGCCTCCAATACACAGCGCTAATAGCAGCCTACAAAGCTTGTCCGCCTACGGGACTCTAACTCGGTACCTCTCGCTCTCTATGCCAGTGTGTTATCCAATGCGCTATCGGGCAATGTATTGCAGTGTCTTGTATTGCATCTATAAATTTATATAGCGCCTCTCACAGTGCACACCAATCAGAGGCGCTCCCAGTGCGAGAGACCCAAAGAAACGAAAGTGGTCTTGAGACAACGAAAAGAGACACTTTAGAAGCCAGGCAATAGTTATTTTGTATCCGATTAAGGACTACTTGTATTGTATTAAGAACTATTAAGGACTTTTAGGAACTATTAAGGACTATAATTAAGTCCTTTATTACTGAGAGACAATTGGACAATACAGCTCTTAGTGAAAAGGATTCGGTATGCCTTATCTTCATGACTCAGATGACTTTGCAAACAAAGATCGAGCAACTCGACACCGTTGAAGAAGTTATGAGAGATAACTTTTTAAGGGACCACAGACAGGCTAAAGCTGATCACAACGCTGTAGGCCTACTCGAAAATGACACCTGGTTTGTTTTGATCAGATGAAGGCAACATTCTGTCAATTAAGGATGATCACCTAGGCAACATTTGTGTGGCACGGTGGCCGACTGGTTAGACCTGTCACGCGGAGAGTACGGGTTCGATCCTCGTCTGGGGCGGTTACTGTGTAGGGACCATGAGCAAGTCCTTCGCCCACAATTGCTCTGCAATATAATTTAATCTGCGCCATCGAGGCATGTGCACTTCTGAGATTTGGGCCATCTTTGGAAGAAGGGTGATATCAAAGGCAGTTGTACTGTATTGTAGTATTAATTCTGGTCTACTAAGGATCATCTATGCAACATTCTATCTACTAAGAACTACTTAGGCAACATTTGGTCTACTAAGGATCATTTGGACCATTCTGTCTATTAGGGATCACGTTGTATCTAACCTACGACGCACTGTTGTGTATTTTCTATAACGGGTTATTTTACAACTGAGAGACACTTGTGTATGGTCGCCTTAGTTACGTATGCAGGCAACTTCCGGTTTTTGAACTTTGTCAATTGCTAAGCTCCATGAAAAATTCCGATATAACTTAATTAAATTGTTTCATTCGTTTATTTGATCGTTCATTCGTTCCGCTGTTCAGTCGTTTGTAATTCGTTCATTCTCTCGTTCGTTCGATCTACGCAGGGTTTTGTCTAAGGCGGTTGAATCTGTTTAGAAAGTATTGAAAGGAAGTTGAATCTGTTTAGAAAGTATTGAAAGGAAGTTGAAGCTGTTTAGAAAGTATTGAAAGGAAGTTGAATCTGTTTAGAAAGTATTGAAAGGAAGTTGAATCTGTTTAGAAAGTATTGAAAGGAAGTTGAATCTGTTTAGAAAGTATTGAAAGGAAGTTGAATCTGTTTAGAAAGTATTGAAAGGAAGTTGAAGCTGTTTAGAAAGTATTGAAAGGAAGTTGAATCTGTTTAGAAAGTATTGAAAGGAAGTTGAATCTGTTTAGAAAGTATTGAAAGGAAGTTGAATCTGTTTAGAAAGTATTGAAAGGAAGTTGAATCTGTTTAGAAAGTATTGAAAGGAAGTTGAATCTGTTTAGAAAGTATTGAAAGAAAGTTGAAGCTGTTTAGAAAGTATTGAAAGGAAGTTGAATCTGTTTAGAAAGTACTACTGAAAGAATCGTTGACTTACGGAAACGATGTTTAGTGTGGCCAGCAGAAGTGGATTAATGGCTGGCTTCAGAGCCATCATCTCATAGATGCAGCATCCCAGGGACCAGATATCGCACTGAAATCAAGCAACCAAGCAATCATTCTACATGTAACAATCAACGAAACAATCAGTAAAACATTCAGCAGTGGCGTACGGAGCATAAATGCCGCCCGGGGCGACGGCCCAAAATGCCGCCCTTAGCACTTAATTTTGGAAATTTCCGGAAAATTTTCTTTATTACTTCCGTTTGAAAATTTTAGACTATAATTGGGTCGTCAGAAGCCGCCCTGTCCTGCGCCCGAATGCCGCCCCCGCCCCTCATTACGCCACTGTATGCTGTTTTATTGGATTATTTGTCTTCCTTTCCTTCCTTCTTTGTCTACTTTTATTACTTTTTCTTATACTTTTCAATTTTTTTCTGCATTCACTCCTTTTTTTTTTTCTTCAACCCTATTTTGCCGCCCCTGCTCAGTGCCGCCCAGATGACTTGCCCCCCTGCCCCATACATTAGGCACGACCGACAATCAAACAGCCAAAATAATCATTCAACCAATCAACTAAATGAAATCAGCCAAGGAATCAGTCAAGCAATCAACCAAAGCAATCAACCAACGGCAATCAACCAAAGGCAATCAACCAAACATAGAATATGTTAGATTGATTGATTGACGGATGGATGAATCGATGGATGGATGGATGTATTGATTGATTGATTGGATTATATTAGATTGAATTGGATTGGTTTAGATTCCGGAAGTATACCTTGTGGTCGTACGCTTCCTGTCGATAGATTTCTGGAGCCAGGTAGAGCGGAGTTCCGCAGACTGTTTGAGCCAGATCCCCTACGTGCGCAAGTTCCCTACAGAAAACTCATCCAGTTACTTCTCTAGCGTCTTTTTACTGATGTTAAGGACAACTGGGAAGTTGCTGAAAAACTCGTCTACGAAAAATTATGAAGTTTCTTGCTGAAAATTCATCAGACTTTCAGGAACAAGTACACGGCGTACATGAAAGAACTACTTAGATTAGATTGGCTTGGCTTGATTTAGATTAGATTATAATATTAGATTAATATGTGGCCTAAATAACTCGTTAAACTAGACTGGATTCGATTGTAATAGATTAGATTAAATATATTTTATGGCCTACATGAAAGAAATCCTTACATTAGATTAGATTAGATTAGACTAGATTAGATTAGATTAGTTTAGTTTAGATTAGATCAGATTAGATTAGATTAGTTTAGATTAGTTTAGATTAGATCAGATTAGATTAGATTAGTTTAGATTAGTTTAGTTTAGATTAGATTCAGATTAGATTAGATTAGTTTAGATTAGTTTAGTTTAGATTAGATTATATTACATTAGATTATATTAGATTAGAATAGATTACCTTGAGATGCCGAAGTCGCCGATCTTTAACGATTGACCTAGAGTGAGGAAGATGTTTGCAGGTTTCATATCTCGATGTAAAACCGGTTTCGGTCTTGTGTGTAGATACTAGAACCAAGAGAAAATGCGATTGTATGTATAGTATTGTATACGGCGTTTCAGTGGCAACTGTCTTGCAACGATTGGACAACATATTCATGTACTGGTTGCACTACTTGACAACGAGTGGACAGTTTCGTTTGACTTACAGGAATTGAATCTGAGACGCTGAGGCAATGCGGAATTTACCATTAAGCTAAGAAAAGCTACAACTTATGGCCTTATAATCCACAGGGACCTTTAAAAAATTCACTATATATATGTTAGTAAACGTTAAAATTATTTAAAAAATTAAATTTAAGTATCGTTTCCAGGGTTTATTAAAATCTGTGATGCAGATCAAGCCAGTCAAATTATAAATATATAATTAGTAAATGCATTCATTTGAAAATAATTTGAATGTTTCACCTTAAATGTCTTTCTATTAATTAATGAAAGGCATATATTATGTTTACAAGTTTTGTGAGAGTTTCTGGCGTTTTAAAGAAGGGTTACAACCGACCTGCAGGGCTTGTAGGATCTGAAGGGTCCAGACGATGATTCGCGATTCGGTTAGGTAGTTGCTCTGTTCCTTGAGGTACTTGTTCAGGTCCCCTCCGGGACAGTACTCCATGACGAGGTAGATGATGTGGCGGGTGGAAAAGGAGTCGTGGAAGGCAACGATGTGTCGATGGTCCAACTTGCGCAACATATCCACTTCCGCCAAACAGTCACTCTTCTCGTCCGCTCCAGTGAACATCATTTCTTTCATAACGAACTGGAAAACGAGTGGACGAATGATAATTATAGCAACGCAGCCATAGAACGAGAATTCGTGACTTCAGGCTTTAATATTCTTAAATGTTCGTGAATATTAGGTTTTTCTAATATTCGTAAATATTCGTAAATATTCGTAAATATTATTATTATTATTATTATTATTATTATTATTATTATTATTTTTATTTTTATTATTAAACTGTCATTTATATCGCGCCTAAACAAAAAGATTCTTGCACAAACACGATTAAGGTGAACAATACGACTGACGTCACTAAGTGTAGAGAACGGCCAAGGATGGACGCTGACTCATTCCAGCCGATTGTCGAGTGGAGGAAAGGGAGGATGGAAGGAGCGCGAAGATCTTTCCCGCCAGTCAGAAAGCCCGGCATCATAGAGGTTGTATGAACCGGTGTTACCCCGACAGAAAGGCGCGAATACTAAAGGCCGACGGAGAGAAAGGACGCCGCGAGTAGTAGAGGCAGAGAGAACGAGACCACGGATGCTAAATCCCGGAAGCGAGAGCGACGAAAACTAGAGGTGATGTTGCGACAAAGATCGGTGGGATACAAGTGAAACCATGGGTGTATTTAGGGGGTTTCCGGGTTCAAACCCCCCTCAATAAGTTTTCGGAAAAATTTCTGTAGGCTTTTACATGAGAAATACAAAAAAACTTTAACTTTTGCGACAATCTTCAATGGAAAACCCCAAAATCTTAAAACCCCCATCCGAAATTTTTTTCCTGGCTACGCCCATGAGTGAAACCTCTACGTCGACTGATAACTATAGAGGAAAGCTGAGTCAGTCAGTTTCCTGTAGACGTTAATGTCGGTGAAATATGCCGCACTGTTCTATAGCCAGAAAGTTCTGTCATTTGTAATGTCATAATGCATGTCATAATATGCTACGTTATGTACGTTATGCTATGTCGTGTTGTGGTATGATTATGATCTCTCATGTTATACAATACAATACAACTGCATTCGATATCGGTGTTCTTCCACGTGTGGACCAAAGCTATAAGAAGGGTACTTGTCTGTTTAACGACCACCAAAAAGAGCTTTTAATTATAACTAGACGAGACCCCTGTAGGCCTAGGCTACAGGAATGTGTTCACGACAGTTAATAGGCCTATATGTCTTCTAATGACGACACTAACCCTAACCCTGACCCTAACCGACCCTCACGACTTCAAGTTTTATAGTCCATATCGGTTACGTTGAGGTTAAGCCTCGTTGTTACGCGCCGTGAGGGTCGGTTAGGGTCAGGGTTAGGGTTAGTGTCGTCCATGTTTCTAATGACGAAACGTTCAGGTTTATGACGTAATAGATAAGTTCTGACGTAACATAAAATTAAAATAACGTAGAATATGAAGAATTTTAAATGGGGTAATATATGAAGAATTTTGGTGGTCGTTAAACAGACAAGTACCCTAAGAAGTGCACACGGCTCGACGGCGCAGATGCAATAATTATATTGTTATGTCATGTGTGTTATGTTATGTTACTCCTTCACTTTTCACTCATTCCATTCCTTCACTCATTTAATCATTCTATACAGTTTTTCTTACCTTTCTCGTTCGATCTGACTTCAGTTCGACGAGGTGAGCATCCGCGAAGCCTCCCACTCCCACCTTTTTGAGTATGGTGTAATCTGATAAAGGCATGGCTTCCTTAGGCTTTGCTGTTTCTCTTCAAGACGCCAGCTAGGTTCAAACGTCACCAAACTATCAATCACACCAAACTGTCAATCACCCCAAACCTGTCAATCACTGGCCGGAACTTGTTGATGCAGGATTGATGAACTGTTGCGAACGTAGATTGATTGTCTCCTATTTGCAAAGTAAATGTAAAACGTGCATTTACATGTAATAACGAGACTAATTTTAATTGCTAACACTACATTAATACGAAATGGATATTCATAATAACAATAACAGTTGCATTAATAATAATAATAATCTAGACCAAAGTTACGCTTCTAGATCTAAAGAAATCGATGGAGCTAATTAAGGTCGCAGGTAGCAATAGACACGATATAGTATACCCAGTCCAGAAAGTTGCAAAACGAAGATGTAGCCTACACGTTTTTCTATAGCGACCGTATACGGCCTCGACCCAGCTCATTTTGCAGTGAATGATCGGGTGAGATCCTTCACCACCGCTGCCAGCCTGCCACACCATATAAGGTTCCCTTATAGGAAACGTACTAGCCCGAGATGATTGTAGTCATTGTACCAACCACCGGGCAACTTCTATTCCGAACCGTTAAATTTTGCGGTGGGACAATCAGGAGATCGCTCCAGCAGAATGAATAGATAGTTTTGTCTCGTTTAGTTATTTCCGGTCCAACTGAGATAGAGAAACAGTTTCAGGTCTAGGTTTCCGCCTGTCATGGGCCTGTGACATATAGGATGATAGGACCAAGAATTCTGAAGCTATTAAACAGACAACTTAAGTAGTGCGGGCGTAGGGGACAACATAATAAGTCATTAAAATGTAAACAGAAACCGAAAAGGACAAAAGTATGTCAGTGCCAACGACCCTAATGGTCCCCGATGGGTCAGAAACTAATTACTGTAATTGATTGTAATTAGTAACGTCTGTCGCTCTTATGTGCTACTGGTGGTGGTGGTGCTGCTGCAGCTGCTGCTACTAAGACCACCACCACCACCATTACCACCACCACCACCACCACCACTTGACTATCATGTGGCTAGACAAAGCACAATTTATAATAATAATAATAATAATAATAATAATAATAATAATAATAATATATAATAATAATAATAATAATTAATAATAATAATAATAATAATAATAATAATAATAATAATAATAATAATAATAATCTCGTAAATATGTTGATTAACGATTACACATGTTGTCCTCTTTTTAAATCCTAGTCCCTTACTACTGCTACTGCTACTACCACTACTACTACTACTACCACCACCACCACTACAACAACTATTACTCTATATAGTATAGACTTACTACTACCACTGCTTCCACTATCACTATTGCTGCTACTCGGTCTACTCGGTCGACTCCTACTGCTGTACAATGTAAATACTACTACGTCATTGAAGATTGATAAAAAGTGAATTTACGCCGAAATGTTTGACATTGCTGAGCGTCTACCTCATAAAGTCAAGGATTGGCTGCGAATGAACTGCTTCCTGAATGTCCGAAGAGCTCTTCAGATGGTCAACGTATTATAGTCTCTGTCCCTAGCAGCCTACTATTAATTCAGTAAGTGAACATCACGTCTCAATGCAGGGCCGTAGGCGTAAGTTTCTGGCGGTGCGGGACTGCGGGTAATAGGCCTATCCTAACAACCATCCCCCAACTAATTTGGAATGGGATAGGCTCTGAGGCGAAAATCTGTACATAACTTTGTGGGGACAGACTTTTTCGGGGGCCGGGTTTTTGCACGTTTTGGGGGAGGGGCAGACAGGACTCAGTCAAAACTTTGGGGGACAGTCCCCCTCTGTCCCCCCCACCATGATTTACGCCACTGGATAGGCTAAGCCCCAATTTTTCGTGCGGGGAATAAACAAAACCCATAAAAGTTATTCTTAGTTTGGGGATTTCCAGTACTGCATGTATTAAAGTCACACGATAATCACAACCTACTCTAATCTGATAAATTATGTAGCGCCGTAATCATAATAATGTTCAAGTTGCTGGTCGCCTCGCGGGAAATCACAATCAAAAAAATGAAAACCCATCGGATAAGTCAGGCATTAGGCTACATGTCAGTTAGCTAAATAGCAACTTCTATCTAACTCTGATGCACAAGGCATCAACCGGTGGCACACCAGAACAAAGCCGTTATCAGGTAGGCCTACGTCAAAGTCCACATGATATGTATGCCGAGTTAGCGTTTTCACCTACCTTTGATTCAATCGATTTTTCAAGCAGTGGCTCAAATCCCGCAATGTATACACAGACCAATACCTATAGATCTTGTTAAAACTGTCAATTTGACCAACGCTACAGCCTACAGTCTCTTCAAAACAGGTAGCAGGCCTAAGACGACAACGTCACAACGGCTACGCTTAATTTTACATAAACATTAGACTATAATAATAAACATAGTCCATGATGCAAGTTAATTCGACACAAAATGTAGAAAATGAAGAAACAATAAATGATTGTGACAGTTTTCTAAGACGTCATCGGCACATGATATAGGGGCTTATATTAGACTATTAGTAGGCTACACGATTGGTAAAAATGGCCGGTGTAGAGCATTAACCATACAGACGTTATTTCCCATTGTCTATGCACAGGCTTGCTCTACGCGCTCGGGATTTTTACGGCAAGTCACCGACGTACGCTTAACCCAATATTTTAGGCCCGTAATATGTAACAAGAAAACGAATGTTAACTTTACCTGAACTGTTCAGATACGAACTTGCAGCGATGTTGAAAAAGTTTCGAGTAGAGTGCAGAAATTAGAGCATTTTAGCGCTGCGGTAGGCCTAATTATCGAAATTGAAAGTGACAGTGGTAAAACCACCTCGGATTCCGGCGCGTGACAGGACGCTAGAACACAAAAATTTTGCCGAAGCAAAATTAAACCCGCGTCATGATCACGCAAATTAAGTGTCAGTAGACAGTAATTAGGCTATTGGACCTAAAATGTTGAAATCGGTAAATGCCAGGATGGGCAAATTAGGCCTACTCCGGGAAATGTAATTGAATTACAAATTACTTTGGGACAGTGAATTTGGGACATGAAATGTAATTTCAAATTACAAAATACATGGAAAATGTAATTGAATTACAAATTGCGCAATTTCAAGTAATTTCAATTACGTAATTTCAATTACGTAATTTCAATTAGGCTACAGTACACTGCTCACCTCTGGTAAATGCTGCAATAAAGACCTTCTTGCTACGACACATTCTTGGCCTCTGCTAATCTTTTGGCCTGCCACTGCCAGATGACGTATTTCACTTCGTCGTCTCGGATTCTCTCTTAGCTTTCGATCGGAATAACTTATTTATTCATTATGGAAATAAATACGCTCGTGAATAAGGTAGTGCCCTGCGCTTACCTTTCGAGCAGCGCTTAAAAATTTGAAGTTTACTATTACGAAATGTCAATGGCTAGATGGCGTTCGAAAGCAACATGACGTTCTGGTGTTGCATCTTGAACGATATGTTATCTTAGAATCGCTGTTATTTTTGTTCAAATTTTGATTAAATAATTTCCACGAATTCCACAAATTGTAATCAGTAGAAGATAATCAGCTGTTCGTATTTCTACTCTTAAATAGCAGTGTATCTTTTACCAGTCTTTGTGCTGTATCGCATATTGTAAGCGTTAACTGCAACGCCCTGGATGCGTGTAATGCTATAGTCAACATTTTGGGAAGTCTGTTCTAAAAATAATTTCTGTCGATGTCAACGCCCTTAGTTGCCATAAGGTGTCGTTAAACGTTGGATCCATGCGTACCCATCCAGCCATGTTTTACGCAGTTTGTCAGCAACCGTAAAAGTATTTTAGACTCCCAATTATTTTAGTTGATGTTGGCATAAACATAGGCTACAGTTACTGTTAGTAGTCCACACCTTACTGGATGACGTTGTCAAGTTTGGACTAGTATTTTGGGGTGGCAGAGGGAAGGATGCGGGCAGGGGAGGGACGTATAGGATGTATCCTATGCGGATGGCCGCATCCAGGTTTGATACATAGTTATATCAGTATAGCGTATGCCTCAGACACCATTGTAAGTCAGACAGCAGATAGTCTATTTGGTGGAAGTGGCAGCATCATGGTATTTCTCGTAGCACAGTTAGCCCTGAAAAGATCAACAGGTTAACCTAATCTTGGTATTCAGCTGGAGTGTGGACATTTGTAAATGGGATGCGGAAGGTAATGCCATATGCGGACAAAGGGTTGGGTCCACAGTGTATCATATTTGTTATGGACGATCCGTATGCAATCATTTGTGGCTGGCACTTTAGAGAGTCTACTCAGATGTTGTTTCACACTATCACAAATAAGGTAGTGTGGTTGGCAGGATGCTGTGCTGCCTATAGTTGAGGGTGATAGACATCTGTATGCATGTATTGCCATTTGGGGACTCTTCATACATGTGGTGTTAATGCATATACCTCCCAAAAACACAGGTAGTTGCATTTGATACCCATATCAGACCATACCCTCACCTCCAATTCTCATTTCTGTGTGACCTTGCACGTGTTAAAATGTTTGTAATATTAATAATATCGCATTATACAAATTATATCATGTGTACAGCCCAGTAGTCCAAAGTGAGTTTTGAGAGATTCTGAAAAGGGTTACATAAATGTTCTGATATTTGCATAAGAATGTGTTTAACATGCCTAGTTTTGTTATCTTTTGCAGAGAATGGTGCTGAAAAGTGACAAAATCCGCCTCAGGAAGATGCTGTCCGACTCCATAACCGTTCTGTGTCGTGCGGGTCTACCATTCCAGTCCAAGGTCCAGGTGGAGGCACTGATTGGGATCACCCTGGACGACAGCGAGGTCATCCTCGTGAGCTTCAAGGAGACAATGTCATCCAACGGCCTTACTTTGTCATCCGATTTGGCAGACGAGGACGACACAGATGACAAACGCAGTTTTGTGATGGACGGTGACCAGAATGGTAACCCAGCTTCCGTAACTATAAAAGAGGAGTATGCGGACGTCGAATGGGATGCCGCAGACTACAAGAGAAAAAAGCGCAGACGGCGCAGCGCCGGTGCACAGAAATTCGGAGATTTTGACGATTCAGGTGGTGAACGAGCAAAAGCAAGTTCCAACGTTGAGCAAGACGAACAGTTTGTAAATGCTTCCGCAGAGATGGATGGACAGCCTGCAGGTGGTGATTACGATCACTTTGACGGCAGTTTGGTAAACGATAATCGGTTAGATCAGAATTTTTCGGATGAAGGTCACAGAGGTTTTCGGTCGCAGATGAAGGTTGAAGCCAGTGATGCATTTGACGATAATACCGATGACTGCATGATCGTGAAAAGCGAGGAACCGGCCTTAAGGGAGTGTTATGAAGTGGATGATGCTCAGACGTGGGATGAACACGCAGACATGTTTGATGGGAACAATTTCCACGCTTTACAGGGTGTAGGAGTGCCTGGTGACGCCACAGCCTACGATGAGGACCCCAACTGGCTGCCTCAGCTCTCAAAACCACCAGCAAAGAAATTCAAAATGCCTTTGCAGCAGAGAAGACAGACTTGGATGGCCAGACCTTCATCGACGCACACAAAATCCAGAAACTTTCAACCAACAGGGAAGCTTCACTCGAAACCAACTCCTCAACTTGTAAACAACGAGGTTCGTGTATAGTTTTCTGCCTTTACCAGCCACTTGCAGAATATAGTAACACTTGTTACATCTTAATGTAGATGTACTGTGATGCATATTCATGAACGCTTAGGCCAAAACAAAATAATGGTGTGTTTCCGGTAACCCGACCGACCCACTTTTTTAGGCCCGACTGTGAAAATTTTGTGAAAAAATTTTTTTTGAAAAAATTAATTTTTCGAAAAAAAAAATTTTTTCAAATTTTTTTTTATTGACACATGAATTTAACCTTTGCGTACCAGAGGTGCAGATTTGCAACATTGATAACACTGCTTACCTTGCCAGAGTTATGTAAATAAGGGCACCGTTAATTATCTATGCAAAATTGGCCTTGGCAAGGTGAAATATGATGACGATATATTCGTTTATTATTATACAACAATACAGCATTGCATAAAATTATTTTACAAAATAAAATTTTTTTTTCCTACCTACCCATTTTTTATCCATCTAGTTTAACTTGCGGGAATCTTGCTTGATTGATTGATTGAGCCACAGGCTAAAAAGTCAAATCTTGCGACGACTAGTTCGATCACTTACAATCATTCAATCGTCGTGAAACTTGGCAGATAGACTCGCCCTCGCACACACTTCATTCTATCAAAATTTCAGCTCCCCAAAAAGGCTAGCTTATAGAATCGGGGACTAAACTTTTCGAATCAGGGAATCCCCTTTTCCGATACGGAGCGTTGTGATTGGCCAGCGTTGCCATTGGCCGCAACAGATACGGGTGCGCTGCCTCATTAAACAACAGCGCTATGTTGTAAAATGAAACGCGGACTATATATTTGTAGAGGTAACTGCTTCATAAGACGCATTATAGGATACTAGATGGATATAGTAAAAAACTTTGTTTTTACGGGCTGTATTTTTAAAACCACTGTTACCGGAAACACACCTATATTTTTTTTTGGCCTTAGTAACTGAGTGATGGAATGTAATGGAATACTTGTACAGCACATCTTAAGAGCCTCTATCAGTCAAGCTGGGCCTATCTGTCATGGCAAACTAATATAGATTACAGCTTGTTTTGGTGCACCATCGGGTGATGCCTTGTGTATTGTCTTGTCTTGAACCATCCTCGATCCGAGGGTTGGTCGCCCCATGGACAAGTCTTCTCCACCTTTTTCTATCTTCCGTCTCTGTCAACAATCGATGAAAAGGCATATTCATCCACGTGCTGATGTTGTTAAGCCATCCCATTCTCGGTCTTCCCCGCGTCCTTGCTCCTGGTACAGTTCCCTGTATGATCTCCTTTTCCAGGCAGTTTCCCTGTTTCCTCATCAAATGCCCAAAGTATGTAAGTTTCCTTCTTTTAATCTGATCGAGTAGACTTCTTTCCGTTCCTGTTTTCTCTAACACAGTGTATTAGACACTGGCAAAATAGAAGTTATTAATGGTAGTAATAACAAAAAAGTTTATGAGACCACTGTCCATTGTGGTGTTTGCTTGGTGTAAACTGCCCAGATCTAGCTTTACATGTAACAGTGTTTTGGAATGCCTATAGAAATGTGTTGCACGCTTTGTATAAGATTACCTTGTAAAATTATACACTTGGAAGTCAGTAATGCTTTCATTGTGGTCTTACTGAAACCCAGTATTTTAGATCTATCAGATAAGGTGCTGCAGTTAGTGTTCAGATGCAGAGATAATTATACACAAGAAGTGATTGTGATTTGGAAAGATTACTGCTGGAAGTATGACATCTTGAAGGATACATGTGTAAAACCCAGTTTTATAGAGTTTTCTTTTCAATCTTCTGTCATTATTCACATGTACCATTAATTTTGGCATGTATGGAAATTGGTCAGTTTTGGTTGATTTGAAAAGTCAGTCACATTTTTCAGTGTACAGTCCCATCTCATTTTACCCTCAACACTCCCGGTTAGTAATAATAATGACAATTTACATGGCGCTGTAATCCGTTACAAGGGCGCCTCAGTCAACTAACAGCAGGGTAGGCCTTAGAAAACAGATAGCTCTTAAGTCTAGCTTTAAAGGAGTCAATTGAGTGTAATGCTTGCCATCATTTTCCGATCCTTAAAGGATACATACAACCTAGGCATAATATTTGCTGTTACTGTGTAGGCACCAGAGATTTCCCTAGGCAAAGACGTGATTGGACGACCAGTGATGCAGTGTGCCTACTGCAGTGCCGTGTTCAACAAGTCTCATGTGCTGAAGGAGCACGTGAACGGAGTTCATTTTAAGAAAAAGCTGTTTCACTGTCCCGACTGTGGAGAAAGTTTCAAATGGCGTGCCGAGTTAAGTCGTCATCGTCGAGTGCCTGGCATGTGTCCCTGTAGGGGCATCACGAACCCGGACTGGCCCAGCCAAAACTGACAATTTGCAGTAGCACCTCGACCTTACGCTTGCTGGTTTTTGCCATTTTACAGGTAACATCCAGCTGGAGAGATGAGAACTGGTCGGTTGAGGACGGGCAGCAGCTCACTTGCAAATATTGTGGGATACAGTTAAACACTGTGCGGTCGCTACAAGAACACGTCAGAGGCGTACACTTAAAACTGAACAGTTACAGCTGTGACTTTTGTCACCAGACTTTCAAATGGCGTATGGCGCTCTCACGACACCGCCGAAATTTCCACAAACTGTTCATAAAGAAAAATGTTAAATTCGAAAACTAGCAAGCTGTTGGTTTATTGTCTAGCAGATTTCTAGCTTTAAATTATCATTTAATCTGTTTGAGTTAACTGTAGAGAACAATTCAGCAGCAAAAGAATTGTTCCAGAGTAACATTTTTTCTTTCGGTATTTATTTTCACAGAAAAAGCCAGCAGGTTTTCCAGAGAAAGACTTTATTAAATTTACTATTTAATAAAGTCCACTGTGTAATTTTTCTCACATTTCATTTACCATATTTAATTTCAATTTTTAATTTGTTCCCATATTTAAGTCATTTCCTTGTGTTAACTTTAACAATTCATAGCAGAATTAAGCATATTGTTCACGATTTAATTTGTGTAATTTGTTCAAGTTAAACAAATGTTTTAAATAGTTAGAGATTTTTGTTGCCAAGAGGTTTATGAGAAATTTACTTTTGTTGTTTATCAGTTGTTTTGTGTTTGTCTTTTGTCAAGAAGGATTTTATATATATATATTCGTTTTATTTTAAATTCAAACTAAAGGATGACACACCGCACCCAAGCTCAGTTACAAACTAGAATGAAAATTAAAATTAGACTTTTATATATGCAAAATTTCACCAAATATTCGGAATTTGTGTTCAGGTACACATCAAGTCACGCTGTGTAGTAACTACATGTACAAATGGAAGTTGAAGTGCAGTAGGCATGCTATGAGAAATGTGCATGATGCTAATGTGCAGTATTGCAGTTTCATTTTCATAGGAAATTGACAAGCCGTCAGCCGTGTACCTTAGAAAGAAAGACGCTAGTTATTGGAATTGCCAAATTTTGTGTGTACAATTTACAGAGAATTCTTAAAAATCCTTCAAACCACCCACCAGGCTTTTAGACATTTGTTAGCACTGGTGCATAACAAATGCAATTCCTATACCATACTCAAAGTGTTGAGCCACATTTAATTCGTTGTTGACTACTGCAAATATAAGTTCCCAATTGAATTATTAATGTCTTGCATGATCTGTCACCCTGGTAATGCTCAAGTGATTTCTGCAGAATGGGACACAAGCACACCCTTCTCAATAAGGTTGGGAAAAGAATTATTCTTCATGGAAGGGAATGTACCCAAAGACCTCAGCTGGTCTTCATCACACACCACATTATGACAAGGTGCCATATTCTCTTTAGACAAATACATTGTACAGCCACAAAAGAAATTTCAGATTTTTAATCTACCAATACTATTTTTTACAGCATGGATAGAGATATGCTGCCCTTACATTAATCAAAGACAAACAGAACAAGTGTTTTATAGAAATTACAACATAACAATCTTATATAAATTGGCAATAAATCTTCTGTCATGAGCGCATACATCAGTCTTTCATCAAAATATCCCTTTATATTCTTACCACTTGCACTCTTAGCATTAGTACGTGCACTAGCAAAAGAATCTGAGCAATGTTAGCATAAGGAAACTAAGTATGTATTTTGCATGGTTTGTCACCCTGGTAACAATTACCAGGATGTCTATGGAATATGCAGAACTTCGTCCACACCAATCTCAGAGAGACTGGGAACAGAATTATTCTTCGACATTGTGGAAAGGGAATATACCTCAGAAATGTGCCGAAAGACACTTGGCTCCCATTTGCCACAAGAACACAGATAAATCAGAGTAAACTCTGTTATTATCTGCATCAATGTCATCAAGTCTTAATCATCAAATGTCACACGATGCAACAAAGCACCAGAATCGGCTCAAAGTACTTTTGGCTCTACTAATTACAACAAAATTAAGAAATTTACAGAAATTGTAACGTTAAATAATTTAACAAAATACTTCATTTTGACAATTTAACTTCCAGAGATTAAAATGTATTTTGCATGGTTTGTCACCCTGGTGAAAAAATTACCAGGATGTCTATGGAATATGCAAAACTTCGTCCTCACCAGTCTCAAAGAGACCGGGAACAGAATTATTCTTTGACACTGTGGAAAGGGAATATACCTCAGAAATGTGTCGCAAGACACTTGGCTCCCATTTGCCACAAAGACACAGATAAACAAGAGTAAACTCAAGTTATGTTCTGCATCAATGTCAGAGGCACTGATCATTGTAATTACACACAAGTGCACACAGCTTAAAATACTGTTATCTCTACTAACCAATAAACCATTAAAATATTAAATCATTCATAGAAATTGTAGCATTAAGTAATTTAACAATTGTCAATTAATGAATTATTTTCCAGTTTAGCATGTATTTTGCATGGTTTGTCACCCTGGTTAAAAATTACCAGGATGTCTATGGAATATGCAAAACTTCGTCCACACCAATCTCAGAGAGACCGGGAACAGAATTGTTCTTCGACATTGTGGAAAGGGAATATACCTCAGGAACGTGTCGCAAGACACTTGGCTCCCATTTGCCACGAAGACACAGATAGACAACAAGAGTAAACTCGTGTCATTTTCTGCATCAATGTCAGTTTAGTTTATCTGAAGCTATTCAAATAGCTTGTATATAACAAAAACAAAAATTCCAGTAATCTGAATTTTTACTACAGATTACGCAAGAAAAAGGTTTACGTTAGTGGTTTTAAGATATCTGCAATATGTGCTGCATATACAATTAAATGGGTAACTATATTATAACAATACTGATAGTACTTAAGTCATTATTCATGAATCTCAAAACTACATAGAAAACTCGCACCCAGAATACTTAATATTTTTACTACTAAACAGTTAACTTATTTATGTTCCATTATTTAAAGCAAAAGTTGTCTGTCAGGAGGAATAATGAAACTGTAATCATTTATGACAGTTCATACCAGTATCTGACAAATTTCTATAGCAGAGGATTTTGAAGAAATAAAAATTTATCATTTCTTAAATAGCAATCCTCTGCTAGTTTGCCAACATTAAATATATTTCATAATTTAAACCTTTATATCATCAAAAAATTAACTTACTCAAACATGAAATTACTAATTAAAACTCGATAGTAGCCTATTTCAGTGCATTTATAATTCCAGAATTCTAACTGCTCGCTACACCTATATACGCAGTCTGCGCAATTAATTAAGCATAAACTACGCAAAAGTAGGTAATCAACCGCAAATTGTGTATAAAGATAACATTTTACGAAAGAACAGATTTAGAATATTTTATGCCCGCAATATGCACTTTCTAACTCTTCCAACCACGTTCTCTTTGCTTCTGTCCCTCGTCCACGCCACTTCTGAAAGAAAGAAGAGACCACTCTCAGACCAGTTCATCCCACTTCCGGCGGAAGTAGGCATACGGAAGCCTACGCTTTGGGTGCGGTTTTATGTAACTACCGGAAAGCGATAATTCTTTTTGAAACGACTGACTCTTAGGATTCGTTCATCGCCGTAACAGAAATCTTTTCTCAAATTAAGTAATAGAGAACGTCAAGAAAGCACGTAGCTTAAATTTATATATATATATTAGGCAAATAAAGTATAATAGCGTAATACTGATATCTGCATTACGCAATTTTCTACTCGTCTGTCTCGCATTTCCATTTCCAATTCTAAACACCATCCACCCTAGCCGTTTGACTGCCTTATCTGCCTGATCCTTGAAGTGGATCTCAACCGGGAACTGCCGATGCTCCGCCTCTGCTATGTTGGTGCTAGTCCCAGATCTGGAGAAAAGAATGAGGGCGACTCGCATATGTTGCTCTTTTCCGATAGGTCTAGGGCTTCCCGCCATATCCAAAAACACAGCAAGCCAGTGCCAAAGATTACGTTTCTAATTTAACTTGTAGGCCTACCTGGATAAAAATAAATAATAAAAATAATATCTTTTCTTTAATAAGCGCCTGACAAACGCACTGCGCTGTACATTTACATGTTATGCAATTGAAATCTTAACTAGGCCCTATACTAACAGAACAGACAGCTTGCAATACAACGGCGCTAATAGCAGCCTACAAAGCATATCCGCCCAACGGGGGCTCGAACTCAGTACCTCTCGGTCTCTGTGCCAGATGTTTTCCAATGCGCCACAGGCCCCCCAAAGCATTGTACCCTGAACCACACTTCCATGTATATTAACGGCGTCTAAGGAGGATGCGGTGTGACATCCGAATAATCAATAAACGAAGATATATATATATATATATATATATATATATATATATATATAGGCCAAAGGCTTATCAGGGACCTATTCTAGATTCCTTGACCACATATTATTAAGTCTTGTTGGTTAGACTCTGTTGTGCATTTGTTAATGCATATGCGCTTGTCAGATGCAAAAGGGACTTAGGCTACTTGCTTACTTTTCACACAGAAATTAGCTAAGTCAAGTTGGCAAAATGTACCCCGCCGGTAACCTCGGTACATATAGCCTAGTCTGATTCGTTACGAAACTAAGCATCCGGGTTTCATAGATTTATGATTTGTTTTTGCAAAGCGATTGCTAAGTGCTGTTATCTGAATTTAAATTAGAAATTTACGATTCAATTAAGGGGCAATTACGCTCTGTTAGCTGTATTTATGCAGTCCAGATAGCGGATTATTCGAATTACGGAGGGTTATCGTTGAGATTAACCCTCTCCATTCTCTAATTCAGTGCGCATTCCAATAATACATCTATGGCATCTATGGCCCATTCCACGTACGGTCCAACTGGGTAGGCCTACAGCAGGGGTGGACTGGGCCGCCGGGACACCGGGAAGATTCCCGGTGGGCCGCCAGGACCGGTGATATAATAATTTAATCAATTTAGTACAGATGATACAGGTTTTTTACAAAAAATTGCGGCATCGGTTAACCGGTTTTTAGTTTCGGTTAACCGGTTTGTAAATTAACTGAAAAAGAGCAATGCATACTTACTTACCTACAGTGCTCCGTACAGCCAGCGGCCGCCATGTTAGATAAGAATTTACATCTTCCATTCTACTTCCGGCGTCTTCCACTGAGTTTGTTTTGATAAAATTTCTTTTAAATTTGTTAGTTAGTAATAAGTAATATTAATTAAATAAGATATGTTACGGTTATGAGTGATATAAATCCGAAACGTAAATGTAAAGGTGGTGCGGAGAAAGTAAGAGATAAGAAACTAAAGATTCTTGGTAAAGATGGAGCTAAATGCCGAAATCTAGTCGATTTATTTAAAACCTTCTCCAAATGTTCGATGATTCAGTAGAGGACAGCGTCAGTGAAAGTGAAGATTCGCCACATGAACACTGGGACGACCAAGTTGTGGATAAAAGTGAGGAACTTCGAAAATGCAAATTTTGCAAAAAATGTCCTGTTTGCTGCTTTTCTGTACTACATAAATACAGTTTCTATGGGCAAGCATACAAGCATCTCTTTAGTGCATATAAACTTTTATTGACTCTGTCGTCTACCCAAGTAGCTTGTGAGAGATCTTTCTCTAAATTGAAATACATTAAGAATCGCTTGCGAAGCTCATTGTCATCTACACACCTTGAAGCTTTTATGCTTATGTCAACAGAAACCGATGTTTTAAGTGAACTGAATAATGACACAATTATAGATCATGTAGCCGAAATGGCACCCGGCTTAAAGAAGTTGCTAATACTATAAACAGCAATAATACCATCACAGTGAGTCCGAATAAATTGATTTATAACTTGAGTTGACGCATTCTTAATATTTTATATATAATTATAAATTATATATGCGATTTATCGTTTTTTGTTATTGCATAATGTAATTTGTAAAGTGACCCATGACTTTGGAGGTCACTGGCCCTCGGGTATGCATGAAAAATGCACAAAGAAAATAAAAGTCATGAAGTTAGGGCCGCTTTTTGTTTTTTTCCCGGGCCGCTTGAACTCCCCAGTCCACCCCTGGCCTACAGAATCTTAAATTACTATCTTAACACATCCCTTCAAGGGCAGACTTTTGTCCCGAGATTTTTGCTCGCACACGCCCCAGCCATTGAACTCAGCTGTAATGAGTACACTGACTATACACTGTCGGTGGGAAGATGAGACAGCGAGGGAGAGGACTGGCCACCCGCCCTCGTATTATCGTATACCGACCAAGGCTAAGAAAAATGAAGTCGCTGTAACTTCATACCATTGCTGCCTCTTGAGGTTATTAATGTTGAAGTTACTGCCCTTTTTCTCTAATACAATTATCTAGCTACATGTTGTTGAGCAGAGGCGTAATTTTGGTCTAGGAAGTGAAGGGAATAAAATTTCACTTTCACCTCTGTTAAATAATTATAATGGCGCCGTTTATCTGTCTCTCTATCTCATAAAACATTTGTCACACGGATGCTTATACTTAAATTTTTTTTATCTGTTTGATGAACTATGTAGGCCTACACCAAAATACGGTTAGCAGTTTGTTTTTCGATAAAGGATATAGTTACTTACTTAATTGCTTACTTATGCACCATAGCCTACCTAATAATAATAATAATAATAATAATAATAATAATAATAATAATAAATAATAGTGATAGTGACAATGAATATGACAATGATGATGGTGATTGCAATGATGTTGATGATGATGCTTGGTAATTGTTTTGAGTCTTAGGGGTCAAATAAAGGCCTTCCTCTGAGAAAATGATAATGGGCATTGTTTCTTCTGGAAGAAAAAGTGAAGGGTACGATGAGTAACCTCCTTCATACGTCTGAAAACTATGTCTAATATGTTGGGTGTACTGTTAATAAACTTCCATTGTTTCTCCAAAGTCGGTTGTTCATAATTTTATTCACACTACACTGGGAACAGATATGTTTTGTGTATACTGTACTATATTTTATCATTGTATGCATATCATTATATGTATATAAATTATATTTTTACTGTTTTATGTATACTATACTATCTAAATGTACATTATACTGGGGACAGATATAGACTACCCTTATCTGTCCCCATTGCAATCTGAAATGAGCCCATTGCAATCACACACAATGTTCCCAAACTTTCTAAGTGACTCTACTTACAAGTCATAGAAGAATGTACTCGATTCTTTAAATGTTTCTTCTACGTAAAGATGTTCCCGTAAGATGTACATCTGCATTTGACAAACATTTATGCAGAGTTACGTAGTTTCCTCGAAAATAATACTGAAGAGCAAAATCAGAGACAAAATCAGTGGAAGACAACCAGTAAGCATTAGCCACCCACAAAAGTAACTGGCACATTTAGACACACAAGCTAACTGATGACACCAACAAAAATGTTTACATCTAAACAAGAGACTAGTTGTAGTTAAAATACCCACGAAACTAATTGGTGATTTTAAAACACCCATGAAACAAACTGCACTACTACAAAACCAACTGGTGAGCTTTCAACCTCATAAAACAATTGGTGCCGTTTATATACCCAAAAGCAACTGGTCATCTATCAACACTCACATGGTTAATGAAGAAGATGAAGAAGAGCAGTCCCTTGAACAAGCCCGAGAGGCAGCCATGGGTATGAAATGTTAGCATGTCAATTTTCTTAGCCTCAGCATCTGAGGGCGGGTGGCCAGTTCTATCCCTCGCCGTCTCATCTTCCCACCGACAGTGTACGGTCAGTGTACTCATTACAGCTGATTTGGCTAGGGCCACAGATGAGCAGAAATCTCGAGACAGATTTCTGCCTTGGCTGGGATTTGAACCCCCAACCTCTCAGTTGCCAGTCCACCACGCTAACCACTGGACTATTGCACCTCAATCAAGTTAATGGGAAGCCTCAAAGCACCCATTGCACAAATGGATCTCCTTTGCACACATACAACATCAGTTCGTGAAAGTCATCACTCATCAAGCACATAATTGTAACTGTTGACTTTAAAAGCTACATTGGACATGTACTACAAAAAGCCATAATCACAAAATGCATGACAACATTGTTTTTAAACACTTATATAGTGCCAGTCTACCAATGTGCCATCAAACAGTGATGGTAAGCAATTGCTTTTACAAAACTTGCTCAATGCCGCATTGATCGCTTAACAAATCACCCTTATGGAAAAGCGTAACTTGCCCATTTAAAAGTTTTTACGATTAAATTACCCTCCATTTCTTTTGAAAAGCTACATTAAAACGAACGACTTCAATAAATTAAACCAAACATCCATACATACATAAGCACACGTACAAAGACAAATACCTAACAGGATGCACAAAACACGACACAGTAATAATGCAATACACCTGTACACAGTTGATTCACAGGAAAACAGCGAGACGTTTATTTCAACTCCCATTGGTTTTTCGTACAAGGGCGCTATATAAATTCCACCGAAATGGCACAACACAGTCACAGCTGTGTTTAACACTTTAACGACGAGCCTGCACTGGTTTCCCAGTCGCTTTTGATAAATGTTCGTCACTAAAGTGTTGACAGCTAAAAAACATGCAGAGAAATTACACTTGTGGTTGACCAGTATGTGGAATTCAAGCTGAGCAGTAGTTCTCGTGAGGTTATAAATACAGGTCTAGCCTTAAACAAACTAAATAGTTTTTGATTGTAGTTAAGGACTCGGTACCCACGTTAATCACACCCAACTGGGAGGACCAAATCTCTTTCTACAGGTATCTTTTGCAGATAAGATAAATACTCTAAGATAAAAATTTCATGAAAAGTAGTGCCCCTGGCTAAGGCAATTTTCTTGTCTATTTACAAACCCCACCACTGTCATTTTCGGTTGGTGCCAGTCCAAAGCCTGGATGATGGAGGAGGGCTACTCCAACTATCTTCGTCATTAATTACACAGCGTTGTTAAAACAGAAACTACCAACCTTACAAATACTGTTCACATTATCTGCAAGATAACAGTTTAAATACAGACCACAATACCAGGATTAACGTTCAACACTAACAGTAATCATGACATGGTATTTATCAGCGACAAATGTTAGCATAATCGCATTTGCCACGTGAACACATAAATTGATTGAACGACTGGCAAAAAGCTTTTATCACAAAAATCAGCCTAAGTTGATACATGCGTTGGACTGTGGTCAAATTCACGATGTTGTCTACTGCATCGTAAAGGCTTTTCCAGATTTTTCTGCATCAGTTTGTTTCAGTTTCACTTTGAACTCTAGTTTCACTTTCTGTTCTGATCAAGTTGACAGTTCGGCTGCGAGCGAAGTCATACATTTGACTTTTCGTCAATATTTGTTGTAGTAAATTATTCGATAGGTTGCTGTTGAGCGACTCGCCTCATATCTAAAACAGTGATTACTTATTTCAAAATGTGACAATAGCAATAACAATAATGATAATGATAATAATACGATTTACATAGCACCGTAGCACAGCCAAGGCTGAAGAAAAGGGCGCTGTACACGAGTTCAAAAGATACATACCAGTATGTGTATGTCACATCATGGCTCTTAATAACATCTCAAGGGTTCTGGAACACAGTATGACCTATAACACACCCAATTTAAAATGGGGTTTCACAAACCCAGTTTTGCGTAGATCCTGAAACCGTTATCTTAAGTAGGACTCAAGCAGGGCTGGAGAAAAGTTACTGTGGTCAGCTGTGTATCATTACCCAGGCTTTCAACTCAAAACTAAAGTCTCACCTATTCAAGAATTCCTACCTGGACTTATACGCCTTCCAGTTCTTCTAGACCTAAACGACACCTACCCCTTTAGCTGCTGCTCTGCCTCCTCCCTTGATCTAGACCCCTGGAAATCTGACTAGGACCTCCTTTTGACCACCCTTTGGACAACCCCTCTGACGCAGTGCTCATGAATATGCTGGTACCCTGCCCTGCTTGGCTTTCAAATGGCGCTTTAGAAGTTTAGGAGTCTACAATTATGATTTTGCCTGCTTATAAGCATCAGATTAGGTGAAACGTTAGGCAGGGAGAGTTAACTATCGATCTATCAACGTGAATACGCTACAGATGTTAAGCGGAGACATACTGCAGTGTAGAGATATATGGGTGGTGGCTGAAAAGCAGAACCAGTTACAAATGTTTTCGTGCTGCAAGTGGTGATCTGTTGGTGAACATACCAATCTTCTGGGGGAGATCTACGGCCCAAAAAATCTTGGCAACCATAAACGTTCCCATCCAGGCACAATATGGATACGTAGGCTGCAACCATGGGTAAGCATCAAAGGTTTTGAAAGGTTACCTATTCCCTGCTGTATCTTCGAGGTGGGTTTGTTAACAATTAGTATGGCGATGGATGGTTATATAGTTGAATATATACAGTGAACAGATGCCAGCTCAACAGCTCTATTTATGACTTTTCACTAACTGGGGCAACAATCAGGTCTTCTGTCATCTCAAGGAGGTTCTTGTAAAAGACATTCCGGTTTAGGGTCATCTGTCATATGTACATCCTTCACGTCAGGATGCCAGACTGGCTTATATCTCGTTTCCCGGACACAAAAAATTATTCCTTAAACATAAAAGTCTGGACAATTGAACGTGCAGGACTTGCTCAAGGTCCCTGCACTGAAATCATGTAATAGGAGGCTAGAACCTGCACACTCTACGTTGCAAGATAAGCACTCTAAGCAATTGGTCATTGTGTCACATAAAATTTCCGATTACTCACTCAAATCTCAATAAAACTAACACAACAACACAAGATTAGCTCAATAAAAAGGGCTAAAACCAGTGCTTTTTTTCAGCCGGAGCGGTCCGGAACGGTATTCCGGGACCTTTTTTCAGCTAGTAAAAATAATTTAGTTAATTTAAATTTTTAATAAAAAATTATTTAAAATTACTTAGATACTTTCATTTAATTTTAGTGCTTTCAGTGTTTATTAGATATTGATATTATATCAAATAGAAATATTAACGTGAAGTATGCCCCTATAATTATTGTTCTGAATTTGTTGAGTTCCAAACCTTTTTTCTAGAAAAAAAGCACTGGCTAAAACGAAGGTCATATTATGTTAAGCCTATTGTTCCAACAATGTACCTAGATATGCTATAAAGCGACCACCAACTTATGTATTAGACATTATCATTATGGCACTAAACAAGTCATTAGATTAGGTACTTAAATGCGCAGTATGGTTTTGTCTCCAACCGTTCTCGATCGGAAGATTGGCCGCATAATGATGGAAACATTTTTCCCATATCCGTTTCTGTTTCCACTCTTTTCAATAAATGGTCGAATGATAAAACAGTCAACGACTTCATGTTATAAAGCCAGAGGCCTCTTTAGATATTCCCTGAGCTCTTGATCCAGAAAATGTGCCTTTGATAATCTCACTCAAACTCCAGACAATCTCCACTCTTCCACATCACATGCCTAAAATAAAGGCTTCCTTTGCTTGATTAGTCCGAGTAGACTCCTTTCCACTCCAACAATCTCCAACATCCATTAAGTGCTGTATTAAGGGTGCGGTGTTGTAGGGGAATGTTCGGTGCCTTGCAGCCGGAGGGATGTGGGTTCGAATCCACCTCAAGTCGCAGCGTAGGGACCCTAGGCAAGTCCTTCACTTGCAATGGCTCATGCGCTTCGGCGTGAAACTCCGATTCAGTGTCCGCACTGTAGTCGGGAGTGCCTCTGAGTAGAAATCTTGAAGGGGCGCTATAACAAGTGCTCATAGATACATGCTATATTAAGTGTCTTCATAGAAGCATACATACGTAATATTTACGCATAAGATATCAGAAAATTACCATTGATCTTTCTTATAACTGATCAAGTTTGTTTACTTTTGATGAGAGTTCAACCGAGTCCTTCCTGCAAAACAAACAGACAATAACTTATTAGATAAACAAGAACTGTTGATTGAAAGTCAATGAGAATATATATAATCCCTTTTCTCAAATCTTTGCATTGTTTTCCTGTTCAGCAAAGAATTTGTTTCAAATTGGGGCTCATAGTTTATCATCGCCCTCCTCCATTACCTTGCTTTGGACTAACACTACCAGAGTATGGGAAGTGGCAGAGATTTCAGCTGATCTATTTTACAGTTGATTTTACTATTAGGAGAATACATAAGAAGTGGTTCATTGACATAAAAGGTTGCCCTTAAATTAGCCTGAGAAACAACCAAGTGTAAAAAGTGTTAGCAACTTCATTTTCTTAGCCTTGGCATACGAGGGTGTGTGACCAATCCTCTCCCTTACCATCTGACCTTCCCACCGACAGTGTACAGTCAGTGTACTTGTTACAGTTAACTTGGCTAATTAATACTTAAATGCAGCCCCAAACACTAAACAGCAAACATGGTCTTCGCTAACATGATTGTGTTTACTAATAACTAATAACTGATATTATATATGGAACTAAAATACTAACCCTGCACGTTTCAGTAGTAGTTTGTAGACCAAAACTACTACAATGATGGCTATGACAAGCACGAGGAAAACCACGACGGCTAAGATGATCAGCGTTGTGTTCATCGACGTAAAAGGTTGCTTCTGGCTATTACAGATGGAGGATGGATCTCGGTTGGCTGATAATAAACAACCCACACTCAGTTAATTAATTAAATGAATATATAAATTAATAATTACTGATGAGGCATGATTTTTAGCAATTGCATTTATACCCCTTAATACAATATTCTAATTTCTCAGGGATCATCCAACCTTGGGTAAACTAATAATTTTTTGTCATTATCCAATAAAGTTTTGTAATCATGAGGATCATTATACACTTCAGGTTTAAAAAACAAATAATAAAATGTATCCTTATTAATAACTTTAGTAAGTATAATTATAGCATTACTAGGTACATTGACTGAGATTGCAAACACTAAGGCCTGAGTTTTCATAGAGCCATTAACAAGTGACAAGTATCATATCGATAATAAAAAATGCTTAGCCTTTATTATTAATTAAATTATCATCATCATCATCATCATCATCATCATCATCATCATCATCATCATCATCATCATCATCATCATCATCATCATCATCATCATCATCATCATCTATCTAGGGCTAGGGCTACTACTACTATTATTATTGTTACTATTGCATCGTGTATTTTCCACCAACTGACAAGCGTCGGTCAACCAAAGACGAACTTGAACAAATCAACAAATCACAGTTCAGCTTTTGAACAATCACAAATATAAGCACATGAGCATATCATAACATTAAAGTAAAAACAAAATTAACGATTCAATAAACGAACAACAATGACCAAATCCAAGTGAATAAACTCAAAAATAAATTAAATTCACAAATGCGCTACAAAATGCCTAAAGAATCAAGAACAAGCGAGTCCTTACCGATGACTTTCAAAATGGCCGAGTGATTATCGTGGCCTGTGATCTGGCATAGATAAACGCCTTGATCGCTGAAATTCGTCTTTCGAATAATGAGGTTATACTGCCCCACAATGTCATACTTAACGGCGTCAGAAACTGCGCTGGTCCGATCAATACCCGCATTTGAACGATCGGTGACTTTGTTTTTGTTTTTCGTTAGAGGTTGAGATTCGAATAGTTTGCGCGTTTCGTTGGATTGGGTGGTATGCCACCAAATGACGCTGTGTCCCTTGGGGAGGTTCACAATGGAGCAGTTCATTAGGGTGTCTTCGCCAACTGCGGCCAGGGTGTCTGATGGGGTGCTGACCAACAATGGCTTCTTGTTGTCCTGACCTGTAATAGTCACAAGCAGTGCTCCTGTATATATTATAAATTTACCTGTTTGTTAATAGTTTCATTACCTAGTCAGATACTGCACGTCACATAGATTTGATTCCTACAGGCGTGGTTTCCTGGCTAATTTATACAGAACCATTTGTTCTACAGACTAGGCCTTTTCCGCTACTGTAATCTCATCTAATGTAGGCCTAATTAAATAAAATCGAATGAGTTCTATTGTAATCTAATCAAATTAAATCAAAGTTAATGGATTCTACTGTAATCTAGGCTAATCCAAAGTATTCAAATTTAATGGGTTCTTTTGGCTATCCAGTTGACTCTCTCTCCATCCTTTGCCATATCCACATCTCGAAGGCCTCTAATCTTTTTATATCTTCTCCTCTCATTATTACAATTACAATAGGCATTATTACTGCAGCGTCATCGAAGTTCTTAATTAGATTAGATTAGAGTTTGTTCTTAGATTAGATTAGAGTTCTAAGTACCTCGGAGGTTTATTACACCCTGGTCCTTTCCGTGGCTATTTTCTGCATAGCACTTGTAATGTCCGTAGTCGGATGCGCTGAACTCTTCGAATGTAAGACGCAGGGCGATATGATACATGGAACTGTGGTTATCATCCTGGTGAACTCGGCGGTTGGCTGTTTCCTTGATCCTCTCCTCATTCCGCATCCAGTAGACTGTTGGGATGGGGTTGGCAACGATGAGGCAGGTCAGCTGTGTCCACCTTCCTTCCTCTTGGATGACCTCGCGGTAAGGAAGCCTCACAATCGGAGCAACTGGAAAAGAATCGGGTCGTTACAGTAGATGAGGTCAATCAAGCAACGAATCCGCCATTCAATCAGTCATTCAATCGTTCAGTCAAACAATTGTTCAGTCAATGCAATGAATCTATTATCCATTCATTCAATCAATGAATTAATCTATCATTCAGTCATTGAATCTGTCATGCAATCAATCAATCTTACTCAAAGAATCAATAAACTTAATTGTGAAAATTCGTCAATCAATTCATAAATTGTTTCCTTTATTCTGTTGTGATTTCTGATTGCGATTTTGATTGAAGTGAGCCATATACCACACTGCACCACATCTATGGAATGTTCTTCCTCCTGAATTCCGCACATTTTCGGTTCCTCCACCATCATTTCCACTCACCCACTACCACCACCTGCCTCAGGTTCCTTTACCACTCCTCGGGCTTTCCATTCAAAACTGGTCTCACCTGTTCAAGAATTCATCCCCGACTCTCTGGCTGCTCCTCCAACTCGCAATTCTCGACCTAAACGACACCCACCTTAACACCTGCTCTGCCCCTGCAACCAGACCCCCTTCTGACTAGGCTACCCTTTGAAACAACCCCTCTGACTCGACGACGCGCTCGTGAATAAGCTGGTGCCCTGCGTTTGGCTTTCGAGTGGCGCTTTAGAAGTTCGGAGCTTACAATTACGATTTAAACAGTTGAGACTTAACAGTAGGTAGCAATACATTGTAAGACTTGCCGTACGTACATAAGACTTCGACTTTTAGAACAGCCTGTGCTATTGGTGGCACGCCATTCGTTGCATGGCACTCATAGGCGCCGGCTTTTGACCAACTGACGGATTCAATGACGTAAGTGCTGCCCTCTGCATTCAGATCTGTTAAGGAAAACGTCAACAGATACAATAATATTATTAGGGTCATTCGGTTTATTGCAAAATACTATTATTATTATTGTGTTTAGTTTTGTTATTACTTTTTACTCAAAGCATAAGCATAATCCCTGGCAAACAGAGAATTACTCTAGGAGCCGTTAGCTTATTTACTACATACTTATAAGACATAATTTATCTGTTTACTTACATTATTTACAGGGTGAGAATTGCCGGGGGTTGGGGTTGGTGCTACCATATGGTAGACCCCCTAGTCTTCGTTCAGCCTTAGGTGATCTCGGCTGTGGCATAGTAAAGTCTACATTTCACATGTCCCAAACTGCACATAAATCAATCAGTTATTTTTTGACAATTCCCATACTGCTTACTTATTTACATATTTAATTACTTATATAGTCATTTACTTTTTTACAAAAAATTACATACTTATTTACTTGCTTATTTACATACTTAATCACTTATTTACATACGTAATCACTTATTTACATACTTAATCACTTATTTACACACATTCATGTTATATGTACTTGCATTATTTTCATGTTAGATGAATGTTACAAATGTTCAAACACATAGATGTCAGCTGTGATCACAGGTGGTGTTACCATATGGTAGACCACGTACCTATTCTTCGGTGGCGTTCGTTCAGCCTATGCCAGGTGATCTTCGGCTGTGGCACTCCCCGAGCTTCGCAGCATCAAGGTCATATAAACGGTGCTGTTGACCAGGTAACTGTCCTCGACATGTCGCTCGCGTAATCTCAGGAGGTGCTTCAGAAAGAAAAACTGAATAAAGTATTCGGATTAAAGAAGTTATTAAACCGGAAAATTCCATCACAGAATTCCGAATCTATTTATAACTTGATTCATACAAATTTTACAATACAATACAACTGTATTTGATACAATACTATGACTTTGGATCACTGGCCCTCCAGTGGCGTAACGAAGGGGCCGCTTTCAGAGCCCAGGGGCAAGAGTTGACTGCACCCCTTTTTAATTTTCTTGTTGACTTAATCGTTCTTGTCATAGTTTTGTGTCTGTGACTCCTCTTCAATTGAAGTCTGGCTACGTGCCTGCCTACTGTATTTGATACAACTGCAATACAACTATTTGATACAATACCCCAATACAATATGCCCACTGGGGCGCCAAATTCTCTCATATGAGACCCGTATGCCCCCATCAACCCATATGCCCCATCTGATGCCCCTGCTCATTCGTTAGGTGCCATTGATCCCATCAACCCATATGGGTCCCATCTGATGTCCATGTAAATCCTGGCAGTGATTAAACCCTCTGACGCCACAGAAGTTACCATAATTCACTAATATATACAGTGCCGCCTAGTGACGTAATCCAACATTTATATAGCGCTACCTACTCGTTACGACCAACTCGACGTATCTGGTGATAACGGGAACGGGTCCGATGCGACAGGTGTAGTTCCCGGCGTCAGTGTGACGGACGTTCCTGATGTCGAGGAACCACTCCTTCATGTAGGGATGACGAACGGAGAAGCGCTGGTCCTGCGTTTCGACACGTTCGTCAGAGGCCAGCATGGTTCCTTGAGGATCAAGCCAGTCCACCTGCAAAGGTATACAGCATCGTAATCGTAATCTCTAAACTTCTAAAGCGCCACTCGAAAGCCAGGCGCAGGGCACCAGCTTATTCACGAGCGATGCATAGAGTCAGAGGAACCTCTGAGGAACAAGTCTGAAAGTGTAGTCCGAAGGAATTCCGAGTTCGGTTCCCAAATGGGCAGAGTAGACGTTCGGTGGTTGTCGTTTAGGTCGAGAATTGGACAGTGTGATTCTCGTTAACGATAACGATAACGAAAATGTTCGTTAACGAAAATAAAATGATTTCGTTAACGATAACTATAACTATAACTCATTATCTATAACTATAACGAAAATAACAATAACGAAAATTCATCTTTATTTTCGTTAATACAAAAATAAAAATAGGAAGTGCAATATAAATGATTCGAACAAAATATGAGAATTTTTATTAGGAAATTTATCAGTTAGGGGTCATCCATTAATTATGTCAACAAATTTTAGGCAGTTACTTTGTCAACAACTGTCAAACATTGACGCCCCCAAAATGCAACAATCCCAGAACCCCCCCCCTACCGGCAGCGTAAGGCTTTTTTTCTCAATTACCTTTTTTTAGAGATTTAAACTCCGATGACTGTTTTTTAGACATTTTTTCCCTGATGACCTTTTTAGTCAATTACCATATTTTGTCCATTTGCCGTAACTTGGACCAAACCCCCTCCCCCTGTCAACAACTGTCAAACTTTTCCAAACCTGTTGACATAATTAATGGATGACCCCTTACTTTGGAAACTCATGTCTTCATGAAGCTGAATGCTCCCATGCTTCAAAGGCTTTCAAAGCTCTGTGCAAATTGTGAAACAGCGTGTTAATACGCACAATTTTGCCTATAGCCTTAATTATTGTAACTAAGTAGTAACTAAAATTAACTAAAATAAAAATCCATTAACTATAACTATAACTAAAAAATAATACTAACTATAGCTATAACTATAACTAAAATAATAAGCCATTAACTATAACTGTAACTATAACTAAAATAAAATCTGTAAGGAGAATCACACTGGACTTGGAAGGTGGAGGATCAAGTGAGTCGGGGTAGGGATTCTTAAAGAGGTATGACTTTAGGTGAGACTTCAACAGGTCTAATATAATCTAATCTACTCTTATCTAATCTATAGTCTTATGGACCTGTACCTCCACTTGGTATCACTTGACGTGTCAGTGAGACACGGTAGTCGAATGGACACACCGCTTGGAGTGTAACACAGAGTACGGGTTCGAGCCTCCACTAAGGCAGTTACTGTGTAGGGACCTTGAACAAGTCCTTCACTCACAGTTGCT
This sequence comes from Aporrectodea caliginosa, assembly GCA_020284085.1. Taxonomy (NCBI): domain Eukaryota; kingdom Metazoa; phylum Annelida; class Clitellata; order Crassiclitellata; family Lumbricidae; genus Aporrectodea; species Aporrectodea caliginosa. The sequence goes on along the minus strand of JACEVL010000112.1, from coordinate 919,426 downwards.
CAGCACCATCAATGTTCTGTCCTATGGTTGTGCGCATAGAACGAGAATTTGTGACTTGAGGCTTTAATATTCGTAAATATTCGTAAATATTCGTAAATATTAATGCATTTTTAATATTCGTAAATATTCGTCAGTATTCGTTAATGACGTCACTGTTTCCGTCTTGTTTACGAACTAATTATTTTATGATTACTTATTTAACCTAGTGAAGTAACTAATATAAGATGAGTAACTGTCACATGTAACTGTTCTTGTTCTAATGTCTATAGTTTTTGGCACTGAATTTTGTACAATCAACTGCGGATTCTAAAAAATTAAGAATGAAAACAAAAATTTAAAAAATAAATTTTCGTTGGCCAGTTTTAATATTCGTCAATATTCGTCATTTTCTACAAATCTTAATATTCGTAATATGCGCATACTGTTCTATGGTTGTGTGTGGACTTCTGAACTTCGGAAGGATGGCAATATCAAACAAAGTTCTATTGCATCATATAAAATATTAAATAGGCCTATGCAGTTCTATTTTATTGCCATGTTTACAAAGGCAACGGTAGAACTTTTGTTGATAACGTCAAGTGATATAATATAGGCCTCTATGGAAAACTCGCTCTGGAGGACGGGAGCGCAGATGAGGAGAGCACCTCTTCACGAGATGCCACACAAACTTAATTGCACTACAAAGCATTCCTGACTAATCAAAACCCTTTGAAGAACCATACTCACATGTATATCTCCGACGATATCGACCGTACATAGGAGAGAAGCCTTCTGGCCGACAGCAACTGGAACGACCACATGAGACGACGACTCTACAATGTCAGCAGAACCAACAAATGGATAAAATGGAGAACACTATGAGAAAGAGAAGATTAAAATGGTAACGGTAATTGCGAATTTATATGGCGCCACTTAAAGAGAGAGACTCATCAGAGGCGCTCCCGACCTAACAAAATAAAACAACGATTGAACAGAATGGTCTCCAAGCGTTTGCGGAAAGAGGTAAAGGGAGGCTGAGGAGGTTCATTCATTCATTCCGAGCATTTATATAGCGCCCCTTCAACGAACCTACTCAGAGGCGCTCCCAGCCCAGCCACGGCTAAACAGAGAAGACTTGAGAAGGCGGTTGAGAAGGTTGTTGCAGGTTGTTAGGTAACTTATTCCAGGAGGATGGATGGAGCATGTAGTTCACATGGACACGGATGGAAGAGCCAACAAAGTGATGAGCAGGAATGCCTGAAGTTAAAGGAGAAGGGGAAAACACGGAAGAACTGTCTGGAGACCATCAGAGACGACTTGAGGTTCTTGGAGATGTCGTCGAACGAGACTGAAAGACTGGCTGTGGAAAGAGAAGAATGGAGAAGATGCGTTGCCTGATGTGAAGACCTGCATGGGAAGGACTAAGAACTAAGTACTAATTAAGTACTAGAATTTCAATTCTACCAATTAAGATAAGAAAACCAGCAATATAAATTAACAATTATTAAGAAACTGAAACACAAAACTGTTCAGCCACAGGCCACACTGCTAGATTTTCAGGTTTTTTAACATAATATATATTTTATTCATTTAGAACATTACATAGCCCTTCACGATATCATCTGAGGAAAATGAGCAGGGTCAATGCCATAACTTTATGGTCGCTAGAAAAAGATGTAGGTTACGTCATATAACGTTATGTAATGCAATGTAAATTGTAATCATAAACTCCAAACTCCTCAAGCATTGCTCAAAAGCCAAGCGCAGGGCACCAGCTTATTTAAGAGCGCTGCGTCGAGTCAGAGGGGTTGTCCAAAGGGCAGTCGTAAGGAGGTCCGAGTCCTTGTATTATTGTATTACAGAGTAGCTGTAATGCAATAATAATAATCTTCGTTTAATTTCAGACTTACACAAGGCAGGATGATTACAATTTATTCATAGTATGAACGGATGATCACAAGTTATTACAGCAGTCGAATTTAACTGTTTCGACAGCCATGCAAGGCGCCCATCACGTCCTCATTTTCATTCAGAGACTGTTGGAAAGGATTGCTCTAGGTAACCTAGGCGTTTGGCTCTTTTTATGAGTTTTTACGGGCGTTCTTTATCGGAAGCCAGGGTAAGACTCCACCAGGATGGGGAGGCATATAGAAGTTTAGCAACGGTAGTGGCTTTGGTTACATTATGGATGGATGAGGAAGAAATGCCATGGGTTTTGAGTTTTCTGATAGCATAAAAAGAGGAGGAGCAAGTTGCTGTGAAGTGGTCTATATGGGCTGTGAGTTTGAGATCATCTTGAAGGATGACAAAGTGTCTGGCAGTAGGCCTATCTGCCAGAGTGTTACCATTACCCTAAACCCATGTATATAATGTACGTAAACACATTTTACACTCGCAATTACCGTAGCTTTCTGTGAGCTGGGAATTGCCAAGAACAGATGAAAGTGTATTTTGTACAAGATAGGACCTTGATGCACACAGATGGATGCTGTAACAGGAACTACCAACAGACCGACCGACCGATCAGACTCCGGCAAAGACCTCCTCCTCATCCATTCTTGGCTCTTTGGTGTTGATGCCGATGTTTGCAATATGAGTAACTTGCCATCCACAGCAATGAACATCTGCTACTCATCAAATCTGTTCCTTAGGAAGAACTCTCTGTGTTAGCCTTCGATAAATATACTGGGGCTATATAAACTATGTTTTTGGCATAATATATGCAGGTATGAACGCATATATGGATGTATTTGTGTGTATATATGCAAATAATCTTGAATGTATGCATGCATGCATGTATGTATTTATGTATGTAAATATGTGTGCATGCTATATCATGCATAGATGGCATAAGTATTAAATGCTGTAGCCACTTCATATCTGTCTGTTTGTCTTGTGTGTGCACTTGCAACTGTCTGTCTGTATGTATTTATGTACAAATGCATGTGTACATGCAGGTATGTATGTATGGATTGATGCTGGCGAGTTTGCAGACCTGTACGTATGTACCTATGTATGTACTATGTATGGATGGATGTATGTGGGCATGCAGGTATTATGTGTGTACCGATGTACCTGTGTAAGCATGTATGCATGTATGTAGGTATGTATCTGTGCATGGGCTGTAGATATGTATTTCAACATATTGCTCTCTGTTAGCTATTATCAATATTTACGACACTATTGATTGAAGCGTGGCTCTCTCCTGGTTTTCATCAGTGTTTTTTTCCATGCACATATGCACATAAGTAGGTCCATGTTTCGAAAGTAAGCAAGGAAGCATGCATGGATGTTTGTGAGTATATATGTATGTATGGTGTATACAGTGTTGGGATAAATAGTTAAAGTAACTATTTAAATGGATTAGTAAATAACAGGAAACTATTTAAATACTGGGTAGTATTTAAAATAGCAAATAGTTGTTGACTAGTGCAGATATCACATAGCCATTTAAACGCTACTTAGCAATTATCGGTTTCAGTTACCCATAATTATTTAGAAAGCTTGCAATTAACATTCAATTAGGAGTTCCGGTTAGCTTTAAGTACAAGCAACTGTTCAAAAGTTTCATCACCTGCTATAACTCGTGCTGAGATTTTATCAGGGGCACTACTGTTTTTGCCGTTCTCTTAAGACATTTCATTTTTCGAGGGGTTCTTTGCACCGAGAGCGCCCCTGATTAGGTTGTACTGTGAGAGGCGCTTTATAAGTCCGTAAATAGAACAGAATAGATAAAGAGATTCGTTTTCTTCGTGAGAATTAGTGCTGCAGTACTAAGCATGTATGCCTATATGTTTGTGTGTAAGTATACGTAATCATATGTATGCATGTCACTGGAGATTCCACATATGCATAAATTGCTATTTCTGTAGCGTTTCTCATGAGCTAACCAAGAGAGCAAGGGTTACCATCAGGGCCGGATTAAGACTTTCGGGGGCCCTAAGCCAAGGGCTGGGTTAACCGGAAAGCCATGACAATTTTTTTCCCCAGATTTGGAGAAAAACCATGCTTATTACTTTGAAAAATTTCTGATGACATTTTTTTTGCTTTTCCGTCTTTTTTCCAGAAGACAATTGTCAAATAGGACCTTTGTACCATATGATTTATTATTCCCTGACAGTTGAGCCCCTCAAAACGTTGTGGGGGCCCTAAGCCATGTCAAATAGGACCTTTGCACCATCTGATTTTATATTTCCTGACAGTTGGGGGCCCTCAAAACGTTGTGGGGCCCTAAGCCATGGCTTATTTCGCTTATAGGTTAATCCGGCTCTGGTTACCATGGGGACTTTAGTTAATTAAGGGGCGTACCAGGGCCATCTGGAGAGTTAAACTCCTATTTATGCATTAAGCATGCCTAACGTATATATAGACGTTCATGGACTGACCTAGGCTCGGATACTCCCAATAGCAACACTAATAGGGATGGAAGGGTGGATGGGTGGATGGGTGGTGGCGACCCGATGGAACAATCAGAGGAGGAAGGGTGGAAGGGAAAGTTAATTGCGGCAGATGGTGGTTGCTTTCATCCTGGGAACGGATGAGAAAAATGGACCAATAACAACAATAGACAGGGAACAGGAAAATTAGCAATGTATGTATCTGTATGTCTGTGTCTGCCTACCTGTCTGTACCTATGTATGCACCTATATCTGTCTGTCCCTATGCATGTCCGTCTGTCTGTCTGTCTATCTGCCTGCATGTGTGTTTCTGTCTGTCCTGTCCGTCTGTCCTGTCCGTCTGTCAGTCAGTCTGTCTGTCTGTATCTATGTATGCATGTATATGCACATATACCTGTCTCTCCCTATATGCATGTCTGTCTGTCTGTCTGCTTGTGTGTGTGTTTCTGTCTGTCCTGTCCGTATGTCTGTGTGTCTGTATGTATGTATGTATGTATGTATGTATGTATGTATGTATGTATGTATGTATGTATGTATGTGTATGTATGTATGTATGTATGTATGTATGTATGTATGTGTGTGTGTGTATGTGTCTGTCTGTATGTATATATGTATGTCTATGCATGTATGAACACTACCATCCACCACCATCTCCTCCAATCGTCTCTGGTCATATAGAGCGGTCTATGTTCGGACGTCGGCCTTTCCCTGCAATAGTGCCTGGCAGTAACTCAGGCGGTGCCAGTCCCAAGCTGGGATTAAAGGGGATTTTTCTCTTCTGTGATCGTGAGTGCGCTTGTGAACTTAGAAAGGAGGAAGACGATATCAAATATTGCGTTGTATTGTATTGAACTCTGTTCTTCTATAAGGTTGAAATCAAGGATCTTGGCAGCCATGAGATGCCGTTAAACAATGAATAATGATATTAGACAGACAGGCAGACAGACAGAGACAGCAACAAGACAGAGAGATTCTATACCACTGCATTGCGTGGGTGGTGCCAGTCCGAAGTCTGGATATAGAAGGAGGGCAACGCTAACATTTTCGCTAAGACACAGCTTCTTTAAAACAGACTAGTAACTAAACATCTGCCTTGTAATAATTATGCTATTAATTCAGTCCAACGACTGATATAAAGGACGATGGTTGCCTCACATGATACCCTAATCCATTTTTGCAAACAAACTGCAGTGCATTCGAAAGTATTACACTCATCATCATCATCATCATCATCGTCGTCGTCGTCATCGTCGTCGTCGTCTTCATCATCATCATCATCATCATCATCATCATCATCAGTCCCTGAACCCAGCCATTTGGTGGCGATGAGTATGAATAAATGATCACTATAATTGTCCTCGGTCATTTGTCTTGTTCACTGCTCCCCTTAGTGTTAGTCCAAGTGATGTTATGTTCTCCCGGTTTATATTATATGTCCTTCGTAGTCTTGGTCCGCCTTTGCTTCTCTTTTTAAAGAATCTTGTATCTAGTTCATTGTGTGGGATTGTGTGGGTCTCTCTAGTCTGTGTACTCTGTACCTGTCCAAACCAAACCATTGGAGTCTTCGTTGAACGACTTTGTCTAGCGGAGTTGTTTGGATACCAAATTATTGCCTCATGTGATCATTTTTTTATTTTCTGTAGTCTTGAATAATTATTATTTATTAGAAACGCCTACATCCAAGGCACAGCGCAACAAGCGATGGCGTACCAAAAACTAAGCCGTAAACCTAGTTCCACGAATCCACGTGCTCGCTTGGCTATTAGGCAGCGCCGTGCTTTTTCGGTTGTGGGACCTTCCATCTGAAATGACCTCCCGCTTAAGCTCCGCTCTTCACTTGTGAGCCATCCGACAGGGTTCTACAAGTCCCTCAAGTCTTTTTCTTTAGTCGTGGCTGGGCTGGGAGCGCTCCTGAGTAGCTTCCCGAAGGGGCGCTATATAAATGCTCTGACTGAATGAATGAATGAATGATGAATCAAGCCAATGCCAACAAGTTCCGTTCACAAGGACGGTGAAACGGGCAAATACTACCATTTATAATTACCAAGTTACATTGAACAGACTCCCATGATAACTCCCATGCATTTATTATCTTCGCCATCTCTCGAATAGTGTTTTATATGGTTTACATGTTGACTAGCCCGTTTGGCGTTTGATTTGGAAATTACGGTATTAGTAGAGTTAGGCTTGATGTATTTCATCAATAATTATACCAGTTATGTATTATCATCAATAATTATACCAGTTACGACTTACCAGCAGATCACGATGGGCCGTGAGTTACGCTACCAGACAATAAAATCTGACCGTGCGCCAAAATGTCTGAGAGGCACCATCTTTTCCAGTGCAAAACTTAGACTGCCTTGGTTTTTATTGGCCAGGAAATATACAACCCACTCTGCTGCTTCTGGTCTCTGATTCACTTACATGCACATACGTACGGACTGATATGTACCAGATGTATGCATGAATGCAATTTGATAAGTGTACAATTATACATACATGCAAGCATACACATGCCGGTAGTACCTACACAACCGTACACACTTATATACACATACATACATACATACATACGTACATACATACATACACATAAATGCATACATGCATACATAGAAACGTACAGGTATATACATACTTACATAAATGCACATATTGCAAACAATGCGTACATACATGCTTGCTGCTTGGAATAAGGGTGCAAGATTCTCCTATGTGTATGTATGTGTATGCATTAATGTATGTATGTATGTGTGCATGGATGTATTATAGATGTATTATAGATGTATGTTTGTGGATGGGTGCGTATGTAGGCTACGTAGGTATATATGTATGTATGTATGTACGTACGGCTGTTTGTATATATTATGTATGTACGTATGTTTGTATACAATGTATAATGCATGTAAGTATTTATGTATGTTTGTCTCATATATAATTCAGGGCCCTGAGTGGAGCCGTCTTAGATTCGTTTGGCTTAACAGATAAAACTTGTAAGAGGCCAAGACTTGCAGCAGGTCCTTTAAAACACATCAATAAATCCATTCCATTAATCAAACACAGCCTCTCTCTCTCTGTCTCTGTCTATCTGTCGGTCTCTGTCCGTCTGTCTGTCTCTCTTTCTCTCTCTATCTCTGCCTCTATCTTTCTCTCTTTCTCTGTCAAAATTTATGTCTCTTTTTCTTTCTTTCTGTCTCTCTTTCTGTCTCACTATCTCTGTCTCTCTCACTCGCTCTGTCTGTCTGTCCTTGTCTCTCTCTCTGTGTTTCTGTCGCTAGCTCTCTCTGTCTCTGTCTGTTTCTGTCTGTCTGTTTCTCTCTGTGTGTCTATCTCTCTCTCTCTCGCTCACTCTTATCTCTCTCGCTCTCTTTCAGTCTCTCTCTAGCTCTGTCTGTCTGTCTCGCTCTATCTGTCTGTTACTCTGTTTGATTGTGTGCGTGCGTGTGTGTGTATGTGTGTGTGTGTGTGTCTGTCTGTCTGTCTGTTTGTCTTTTCTATGAAAGGCACCTGCTGAAGTCTGAGAAAACAGGCCAACGGCAGCAGGCCAACTCAGTCCAATTACAACAGGTTATCAACAGCGCAACCCTTGACCCCTCCCTACGAAGTGGAACATTCCATAGGGCGCACAACCCGAAGGCTTTGTTTATTGCCTGTCGAAGAAAATAATGTTCTGGCGTTCTTATCTTAACCCGAGGGCTTTCGGTTCGTGTAGAGAGAACGCTAATGTCTGATTCCAAACGAAACCAATGTGACCTCAGCGGTGACGGACATGTTTAGTTTTGCAACAAATATCCAGCTGGGTTGTTTATCATTCGATGCCCCCACCGCCGCGTGTCCACGACCTTGACATTCACCCTTTGCCAGTGTCGTGCCCTAAGGGTATGAATGGATACATACCAGAGTCCCACAGAGAGTACTGGACCTCGGGATGCGTCCATTGTCCACTTGATGCCCCGAGGCCGAGGGTGCAAATAATTACCTCCTTCGCCCCTTTAGGAGTAATGCACTTCAGCACTCATTCACTGACGGTTCAACTATATATGAGGCAAGGAAGCTCTACTTTCGCTTTACTATCACCTTTACTTTTACTTTTACCTTTTCCTTTTACAACTCCTTTAACATTTACCTTTACTTTCGGTTTTACTTGTCACTCTTACCTTTACTTTTACCTTTATATTTACTTTTACCTTTTACTTTACATTCTCAGTTGTTCTTTATTTAAGGCATTAAATACGAATGTGATGAATTCAGTAAATGTGATGAATTTCTTGGTAGTATGAAGATAAACAAAAGGGTAGACAAAACAAAGTCAGACGGATAGACAATGCTAACGAAGACATAACAAGACTTGGATTAACATTGAGAAGAGCAATGGACCTAAATAAGTAACTGCAATTCAGATGGAGGTCATATATTCCCAAACCCATCACCGACAAATGGCTAGCGTCAGGAACTGATGATGATGACGATGATGGATGATGAGGATGATAATAATGATAATGATGATTATGATGATGATGTTGATGTTGATGATGAAAAAAGAAGTGCATTGTTAATCGGGACAGACAGTCGTTGCTATGAAGTGTTTTGTTCGTGTGATGAAATGCCTAATTGATTCCCAATATACATATAGAAGCACCACCGTGTCTGCCAATGACTGGATGCAAATGAAACTGGTGCTTCTGTTTATTTGATCTCTCGCTCAATCAGTCATTCTCACCAAACAATCGACCACCTACTCACCCACTCACGATCAATCAATCACTGATACGCTCATCCAACCACCACTTCATCTACCTATCCAGAATCCCAGATCCATCCACCTATCCATCCATCCGTTTATTCATCCATCCACCTACCCAACCATCCAGATCCATTCACCTATCCATCCATCCATTTATCCATCCATCCATGCATCCAGATCCATCCACCTATACATCCATCTATCCATCCATCCATGCATCCATCTATCCATGCATCCACCCATCTATCCAGATCCAACCACGTATACCCATCCACCGACCCACACCGCCTCAACCCCTCCCTCTCTACCCACCCACCAACCCATCCATCTTCCCTCCCTTCCTGCCTCCCCCTAAGCATCCACCTACCCATCCTTCCATCCATCCACCCACCCACCAACCCCTTCCCTCCCTTCCTGCCTCCCTCCTCCACCTACCCATCCTTCCATCCATCCATCCCACCCACCCACCAACCCCTTCCCTCCTTCCCTTGCCTCCCTCCACCTACCCATCCTTCCATCCATCCACCCACCCACCAACCCCCTTCCCTCCCTTCCCTGCCTCCCCCCCTCCACCTACCCATCCTTCCATCCACCCACCCACCAACCCCTTCCCTCCCTTCCTGCCTCCCTCCACCTACCCATCCTTCCACCAACCCACCGACCCATGCACTGATTAAGACTCACCCATCCCATCTGCTAGGGGAGGCAGGTGGAGCGTCCGTGCATCCGTCTGTTTGCTCATCCATCACGGACAAGTGCACTTCACCCTGCCATCAACCCTCCTTCCCTCCTCCATCGACACTTGAAAGCCCCACTTCCATTTCCTGACGTCTTTGAGCTGCCCAACCCACAAAGGCCCTTCCTCCCCCCCCGCCTCAATTAAATGCCCCTAAATAAATACACGACCTCGTCGCCAATTTAAGGGATGTATCGCTCTGTCTCAACGAACAGACCTTCTGGTCACATCAGCCTTTGTGTTGCTCTATGACACACACGCTCCATCCTGCCTCAGTTCAGTATGCATGGGAATTGTAAAAAAAACTGGCGGGGGGCGGGTTAGACGTTGATTTATGTGCAGTTTGGGTGTGAAATGTAGACTTTACTATGGGAGCCTAAGAAGGACTGGGGGTTGCTTAACCCCGAACAATTCTCACCCTGCCTCAGATGGAAAGGTGTCTATAGCACGGTCCGTACACGGGGACCTTAAATGGCGTGGCACCCATTCAAATGGGCAGCGGTGGTGAAGGATCTCACCCGATCAATTCATTGAAAAATGAGCACAGTCGAGGTCTTACGGTCACTGTACAAAAGCGTGTGAATTTACATAATATTATAGGCCTATCTGTACTCAAAATGTTACTGTTAGAAAAACGCCATGTAAAACGTTGTTGTCTACGGTAGGACCTAACCTATACGTTCGCAACTATCGTTACTGTACCAAAGTCAACCAGAAGATCACTTGCGATTAATCGCAGTTGAGAATTAATATAGGAGCGATAACAACCGTTTAAAAGGTGTCTTTATGTATGTGTTGTCCGTAAACGGGAACCATAGATGGCGTGGCACCTATTCAAACGGCAGATGTGGTGGAGGATCTCACCCGATTAATTAACTGAAAAATGAGCAGGGTCGACGCCATACGATCGCTGTAGAAATGTGTAGGGCCCACATTAAATTTAATCTATAATCAATGCTAGTTACTATGCAAAGCTACATGTAGCCTACCATTCAATTATTATATTGGCAACTCTCGTAGCTGCCATTGCTTCACGTCGATATAATAATAATAATAATAATAATAATAATAATAATAATAATAATAATAATAATCTTTTCTTTAATAAGCGCCTGTACATTTACATGATTGTTATGCAATTTAAATTAAATCTTAACTACTAACAGAACAGACAGCCTTGCAATACAGGGCGCTAATAGCAGCCTACAAAGCATATCCGCCCTACGGGACTCGAACTCGGTACCTCTCGCTCTCTGTGCCAGATGTTATGCAATGCGCTATCGGGTCCCCCCCAAAAATTTTTTTTTTATTTACGTAAGAATTTTAATGACTGGAAAACAGCTAATTAAACTTTATTATTTATCAAATGTTTAACATCTTTTAGCAACAAAGGCCGTTGACGACTTTACAATTTTTGATGCATTTCAGTTCATTTTCATGTAGTGTTTTCATCAGTTTTCTTTCTCTTTTTTCCGTCTTGGATTCCATTTCTGATAGGATACTGACGTCTTTAAAGTTTTTGACGTATTTAAGTTCATCTTCTAATAATGTTTTTCATCAGTATTCTTTCTCTTTTCTTGTCTTTGTTTCCGTTTCTAACAAGATGTTGCAACGGTGAAATTTGACAGGTGGTTGTTGTCGAATTTTGTGTGTGGCCAACCAGATTAGCTAATTAAACGCAGTTGAGAACTAATAATTATAGGAGCGGTGGCAAGCGTAAAAAAGGTGTGCACTGTTCATTTATGCGGTCCGTAACACTGGGAACTAAAAAGGCGTTGCACCCGTTCAAACGGGCAGCGGTGGTGAAGGATCTCACCCCCATCAATTTATTGACAACTGAGTAGTGAGTAGTCGCTATTGAGAAAACGTGATCGTCTAAATTTATTTGCTAAAGTTTTCAATATAATTCGCTGTGTTGCACGACTATGATGGTGTCCATCCCTTATACTTTTTGATATTTTCGCTGTCTATAATAGCTTAATTGCGAGTCAAGAGGGATGTCGCATAATTGTTTTGAACATCGGATGTGTTATGTAATAGATATAATTATGCAGATGAGTCGTTGCTAATGTCTGCATAATTGACCTCTCCTCGGAAAATGATCAGAGCACTCGAGAACTGGAAGATGTGAACCATTTGGATATGAGTAAAATCAACGGGGCTTAGGAATTGTAGCAGTTAGGCTATGTGTGTTTGATTGCTAATTGTTTCAGCCTGCGGTTTATTGAAAGAGGAAAATACATGGGAGTCCTTCAGTTTAAACTGAGCCCTGCATGGTTATAAAGAAGAGAAGAGCAGTCCCTTTAAACGGAATAGCCAATACCTACACCTTTTTTGTTTGTTCTTGTAATCGCATTGCGTTCTGTCAATGTGTTAATGAATAAACGAAGATTCTATTCTATTCTTAATCTAGCCAGGAGACAGCCACGTGTATGAAGTGTTAGCCACTTCATTTTCTTTGACTTGGCATATGAGGGCGGGTGGCCAGTCCTCTCCCTCGCCGTCTAATCTTCCCACCGACAGTGTACGGTCAGTGTACTCATTTTAGCCTAGTTGGCTAGAGGGCACAGGTGGAGCAGAACATTTTTACTCTGGCGGGGAGTTGAACTACAGACTTCTTGGTCGGCAGTCCAGCATGCTAACCACCAGACTATATATATCTGGCATCCCTAGTGAAAAGCCACAGAGAAACCATTAAGTAAACTGTATAAGAAACAAAATTTAAATAGTTTTCTCTCTAGAGTAAGGACACAATAGGCAGGGCCGTAAATCCTGGGGAGGGAAGGGTGGGAATTCCCTCCCAACTTTGAAGCTTGGGGAGGGAACGTGAAGGATTCCCTCCCACAATTTTTCTAAGCTGTCATATTATGGCAGTCCAAGCCTACTTGCGGTAGTGCGAACAAATAAAATTTGTTAACACCAACCTAGTGTGTAACTGAACTTAGTAATGGATGGGAATCAGTCATTGCCCGCTAGTGTAAGTTTGGAATATTGTTTTGCTCAATGCATAAATTAAATAATTACGATTCTTAAGTAATGCTGTTATATGGGTTTCTTTAGGGAAGTATACAGACTTTCGAAGGGGCAGTTGCCCTCCCCACATTTCAAGACAGATTTACGGCCCTGATGTCAATAGGTTATGGTCACCGGACCTCAAGACCGAAACATATTAGACCCTAATCACTTAAACCATTTACGTAACATTCATCTAAATATGACGTAGGCCTTAAATTATTTATACGACTTTTACGGTCATGTTTACCGGACCTCAAGATTCTGAAAAATTCAGGACTTCGACAGATTCGAAGTAGCAACTGTAGCGAAGCTATTAGTCCTACGCCTCCTCCAACCGAGTTTTGATTGTGAGAACGAATTCAATCGGAGTTAATGTCTTAATGAGTGTTGCAATAACAACAGCCGAACCTTGCGATACTTAGCAATGACCCGAAGGATAATTCGCAGCGAGGAGTGATTGATATCTGACTAATGTCATTATCATTATGGGATCGCGTTGAATTTAATACGCCAGAAATATTCAGCCTCACGGATGTACCCAAATGGGGTCCGTGACCCAAGTAATGTTGTCATTCCAACGAGACCCGAGAGGGGGTAGCGTGAAGGGGTGACTGGGTGAAGGCATTGGAGGGGAATTCCGGATATCATTTCGCTCACACACTGAAAAATTAAACACCTAGTTCGTCGAAGTCATTTTAGACGGTGATGTCCAGGTTGGATGAGTTCGTAACCTGAGCCCAGGAAAAGGATCATTGTAAACAATGGATGATCGAATGTTTCAAACATGTGCCGCTAATCAGAAAGAAATGTGTCGTTCCGTCAATCATATGTCACTGTCTGTCAAATATGTCACTCATTCGTTTATCCATTCACCGATCCACCAATCCACCCACCCACCCATTCGCTCACTCAAATCACCCAACTCACTCATCTACCCACCCACCAACCCATCCATCCATCCATCATCCATCCATCTCTCCCTCCCTCCATCCATCCGTCAATCCGTTTATAAAGCGTTCTCAGGGCTACATTCAATATCGCTAGGTCAATAAATAGCCAACAAGTTAATTAGCAGCAGTCATTAGCTTATTTATTTTGTGGTTCGGACATAAGTTGCACGCAATGCATTTCCACTTTCTTTTCCAATGTAGATATCGAGTTTCGGTTGTCCTTCATAACGTCATTGTTAACAAAAACAAATAATAATATCAATGAGTAGGTCAGTAGGTAATAAAAACAAGGTGGGTAATAATAACAATGAGTAGGTCATTGGGGTTAGGTAATAATAAAAATGGTGAGTAATAATAACAATGTGTAGGTCACTGGGGTGTTACGTAATAGTGACAAATGTAGGTATAGGTACAATGTGTAGGTCATTAGGTTGTAGGAAATTCTTCACTCATGATATTAGTGAAAATATTGATGATATTCTCTTATTCAAGATGCATTTACAATACAATACAAATCAATACAAATCAATACAATACAATTCAATACAATTCAATGCAATACAACACTTTATCTAATATAATCCAGCTAATTTAATGTGATGCATGGGTCTGCATAGAATCACAAATTCAATCACAGCTGATACATCACCAATCAAACAAATTCAATATCATCAGCAATCAAACAACATAGCAATCATTGCTTATAATTCACACTTATATCAATCAATAACAAAGCCTCAGCTTCACAACATCGATGACTCAACGGGAGTCGAGCCTGAGACACTGATACACAAGGCTGACGCACTACTAGTCAGCCACCAAGCAACGCAACTAGGTGACCCATCCACCCCCCGGGAAATGACTTGGAGGGTTAGTCACCACGAGAAGCCTTCTAGCAAGTCAGCAAGAAGACGTCTTCACTGGTGGCAGAGTGAAAAAATCAATAAGCATCTTCCTGCACCCTGCAAGTATGTACGGATGTATGTGATACAACCGACACTAAACGTGCATGCATGTATTTACTTGTTTGTTTGTATGTATGTATGTATGCATGCATATATGTATATATGTATGTATTTATGTATGCATTGTTTGTATGTATGCATGATTGTATGTATGTATGCATCTGTACTTTTTGGCCGTGCTGGAGTCGGGAGCGCCTCTGAGTAGTCCTCTGGAAGGGGCGCTATATAAATTTATGAATGAATGAATGAATGAATGAATCTGGACTTTTATCAAGCGCATTTCAGGAACCCCTCAAAAGCATACACCTTTGCACTGTCATACTAGAATGTCATGAAATTACTCCTGTTCTTTATTGCCCTGTATTGTATATTATCGTATTGCATTGTTTATTGTATCATGTGGTATAGCATCATATTGCAGAGTGTTCAGTCGAACAATAAGCATCCTCCATCCAAACAAAGGGACTGAGCATCACAGAAGAAGGCACAATTGAACAGTAGACAAACTGGCATGGTGAAAATGTCTTTGTCTTTTGCCTCCATTCCCAGGATTCAAACCTGGTGTCTGGTCAGTTAAGTCAGCTGTACAATACGTTGTCTGATTACTATCATCGTGTGTGCGCTTCAGCCTATGGATCTTATGACTCTGAGTGCTAACACTGTCCCTTGAGATAACCTAGGCAGCCACAGGTGTGAAGTGCTTGCAACTTCATTCTTCTTAGCCTCGGGATATGAGCCTTTTATGAGTCGAGTCCGGACACCCTTACCACCAACAGTGTATGGTCAACGTATTAATTTTTTAGCCCAGCTGGATAGAGGATGCAAGTGGGAGCAAACACACAAAACATCTTTCTACCTAAGACGTAATAAATAGAATCTAATCAATCACCCACCTTACCTAAATGATATAATAACCAATCATAATAAATAATAACAATTATTGCATGTATTACCAAGGATTAATTACATGAGAGAGATTAAACGGTCCTAATACCGATACAAAAAGTAGCCCAAAGAGGCAACCCGCCACCTTCCACGTTGCCACTGCAAGGCCTTGCCGTGAGAAATGACATCATGATTTATTGGCAGCCTGCAATGTTTTGAAGACCCCGCCATAAAAAAACGCCTACTCACCACATGAAAGAAGGCAATAAATCAGGAGGAAGGCGAGTCCCAGCCGTACATTATCCACTATCTTCGAATACATCCTTGGAACTCGGTTATCTGGCATCCTCCGAGAGAGAGGGCAGTTCCAGGCGAGTTGTACGCGATTCCAAATGTATGTCCTGCGCTTCCTGCTGTGATTTCTTGAATATATCTTTTTTGATGCCCCACAATCTATGTTATTACTCCAAAGCGTCACTTTCCCGACCGCGTAACCTCAAAACACAGCGTTCCAGAATGGACTCATCATCTCAGTGTAATAATAACCGATCCCTAGGTTGGAAATAAGACACGATTCCTTATCTTCAACCAACGTAACGTAACTATAACCGTAATCGCCGTAATCGTAATCCAAATGTATTCAACGCAACGTAACACTAACCGCTCCCGTGTATAATATTACTAACGCATTTATTAAAAATAATATTATTAATCTATCTTTGTTGCTCCACAATGCAACATCGTGATACCTCCACGTCTTCTTATATCCTTGCTTCGCGTTTCAAACTCTCCCTCCGCTTATATTTAATCCTTTACGTGACGTAAAGATGACGCAGAGTAACGCAAAATGGCGGATGGTAACGTTTTCGCGAAAAAGAGAATTAATATTTCTTTACTTTTTCGCCGAAAAATGGTTGAAATCGTGCGTTAGACGTATTTACACGTTTTCACTCCTGTCCACGTTTACATTTCATTTATTACCATCGCCGCAGACGAATCGCGTTTTCCCAGCGACCGTTGACAACATTCTCTCGTATCTGGCAAACAAACCCTTCCCCATCTGCCAGGCATCCGTTGGGTGGGCGCTGGTGTATCCCTCTGCCGTCCAACGGTGGCACAAGGGAGGCAGGCTGCGGGGCATCTGGTCGTTTTGTTGGCCCGTAAGCAGCACGGCCAAAGCACATTCATCCCGTTTGCGCAAACCTTGGCAGAAGGCTTGGCGGATACCTTCCATGTAAAGGGATAATCGCACCACGTGTGGTAAGGTTATTCAGCGTCATGTTGAAAGGCAGCTGGATTTGGTTCAAATTCGAATTCGTGTCCGAATACTGTGGCCTGTGGGATGATGGCGAACATGACTTTACTTGGTATGGTTTATGTCGACTTTCTCTGCGCGGTTTAGATAAAGTGCAAAACAGCACGGAGTGGAATTAGATTTACGACGAGGCCTCCGATTTACGATTTGCCTCAGACTTCTTTCTGATTGGGCTGATAATTATGCACGGACTCGATTTTCGCGCATATATTTAGAAGTTCTTACCTCATCTAATGTCATTTTATCGCCCTTCTGCAAAATCTCACTTTCCCTGCGTGCATCTCTGCGGCCGAAGGGGCATCCAAAAATTACGCCTACCGTACAACCCGTATAGTTGTATAGCATGAGCGGAATAAGCTTAAGATAAATATTGCATATGGGTATTTTGGAGTTGTTTTATTAGATAACGAAGCCACGCCCAAAGCCGTCTGTAAATAGGTTATTCCAGGAACATATTTGAGCCATTCACTGCGCGTTTGATGAGTCAATATAGCTGAAAGGGTCTTTGGACGAGATGATAATTGTCTGCCAGTGCCAGGCTGCAGTCTGGTTTCACATGGAATCCATTGCCGTCGCTGCCTCCTGCGAGATACATATTATATCCGGCCCAATAGAACTCTACAAATTAGAGTTATTAGGGTTGTGATCTCAGATCATCGTTGATTAGTTTTCAAGCGGCAGGATATGCTCCGTAGTTCATAATGATGCGGGATGGTTAAGTGATTAGCGTGCTGGCTTGTTAACCGAGGGGTCGGGTTCATATCCCTGCGAAGGTAGAAACTTATTTCGAGATTTCTGCTTCAATTCACCCCAGCCAACTCAGCTATAATGAGTACACTGTTTGGTGGGAAGATCATACGGCGAGGGAGAGAACTGACCCCCCGCCGTCATAAGCCAGGGCAAAGTCATAGACTTCTAAATACATTAAGCTTAATGTATTTAGAAGTCCATGGTTAAGTAAATGAAGTCGTCAGCATGTCACACCCATGACTGCCTCTCGGGGGGCTGCTCTACTTCATTACTATATGTTTGGTATAATCGGTGATTGGATGGAAAGGACATGTAAGGCCCTCAATTTCCCTAAGCTAGGGAGTAGTGCCAACGTTGCAACAGTTAGATTAAACTTAGGCACATTTCGGTGTAATTTAGGCACATTTCGTCTGATTTCGGTGTAATCTAGGCAAATTTTGTGTTATTTTTGCTCGGTTTTGTTAAACCACATTTTAGCCATTTTGTCTATGCAAATTAATTTTATTATAATACGTGTCTGCCAGGGCGCATCCAGTGGGATGACGCCAGCCATGACCCGTCCGTCAGTTCTGCCCCCTCCCTGCCCTCTGCCGAGTTTATAAAGCCAGTATAAAGAACAAAGAGCAGATGCGCAGAGGGGTTTCAGCGGCACCCCTTACACCTTCCCCACCCCAGAGGTCTGGGCGCCGTGGCCGGTCGCCTTGGTGAAAGACGGCGCTGTTAGTTATCATGTATTACTACGCTGTCGGGCTATTATGCCACCCTAGTTCTAATTTGTACGCCGTCACAGGGAGGCTGGGCTACTGAGGATACTTTTACGACCGGACATTCAACTTTACATCGGCCCTCGTTCAAAGCACACATGTCGCTATTACGACATAATTGCTCTGGACACATCCTAACAAAGACCGAGTGTAATGTGCAGTAAATAATTGCCATCACGGATTTTTATGACAGCAGTATCAGACAGACAGACGGACGGATGGACGAACATACACAGAGACAGACAGACAGACGGACGGACAGACAGACAGACAGACAGACACAGAGACAGAAACAGAAACAGACAGGCAGGCAATGGGACGCTGATCACTGATTTATAGAGTCACCTTTCAAAGCTAAGTTTCACAGATTTCACGAAGAGTTAGCAGATAATTAATCGACTTTATCAACCGCATAATCTTTATATAAGCGTTGAAAGCGATATAAAGGTGTCCAACAATGTCGATGTAGCACAGCGTAGTTGTATTAAGTTTCTAGCGACATCTAATGACTTTCGCCTGTAAATAAACAGGTTTCCTCGACTTCGCTTTTTTGGGCGCTGTAG
Source organism: Aporrectodea caliginosa (assembly GCA_020284085.1). NCBI lineage: Eukaryota > Metazoa > Annelida > Clitellata > Crassiclitellata > Lumbricidae > Aporrectodea > Aporrectodea caliginosa. Next base: position 900,360 of record JACEVL010000112.1, on the reverse strand, counting down.
TAATCTCGAGATTATGATTATTATTACGAATAGGTTGAATACGACTATTACACGGGTCGTTGACCTCGACCTTTTTTTTTACCACCAGACAAACTAACTGACAACAAGCCGGTTATACAGGGAGACTAGGCGTATAGGTAGTAGCCTTTGGTTGGTGTTGCCCAGGCTTGCCCTCCTCCTTTATCCACGCTTGGGACTGGCACTATCGGAGTAGGGGCAGTGGCTGAGTTTATAGGTTTTTAAAATTAATATAATTTTTTTGATCTAAACTTACAATTAATATAAATTTTAAAAGTAGCCTACGTTACAGGCCAGCGTAGGCCTAACTCAAAAATATAACTGCGAAGTTTGATATTTCTGGAATGATAGCAACTTTAAGCACCGACCTTTAAGCGGGATTGTTAGATGGCCTCGATTACGAAATTTTATATAGGCTATTTGGCACGGTGACCGACTGGTTAGAGCGGTTGACCTGTAACGCCGAGAGTACGGGTTCGATCCTCGTCCAGGGCGGTTACTGTGTAGGGACCTTGTCACCTTGAGCAAAATCCTTCGCGCACAAAAAAATTATTGCTCTGCGATATAATTGCATCTGCGACGCCGAGGCATGTAGCCTACACTTCTGAGCTTTGGGCCACCTTTGGAACAAGGGCGATATCAAATGCAATTGTATTGTATTGTATTGTATTGTATTTTATTTTTCATTTTCACGAGACAACATTAGAAACGATAGGATAAAGTGGAAATCGAGACAATGTTTGCGACCTCGAGGATTAAACAATAGCGCCACGTAGCGAATGTTTTGTCCTCGCTGTGCGCTTTTGCGTATATTAACCGAATCGTGGTTAATGCTAACGTTAGAGAAATGGAGCCTGATATTATTTGGCATCTGAGAATTGGAGTTCCGATCACGTTCCTAACGGAACTAAATGAAGAATTTATGATCGATAATAGACCGGCATTCAATGCAGTTTATCGGTATCGCAGATGATCAGTCCATATTGGTGTTATAAATGCAAGCGAAATAACGCTTGTATGCAATCAGGAATAATGTTATTATGGAATATGCAAGAACCAATAATAGGCTACATAGGACTGGAGTGTCCTTATTTGTGCGTCGTGTGACTATTTGAAGCTCGGACCTCTGGCGGATAGAAAGGTATCACGTCTTGTTTACATATCAAATGCTTTCAGTTTATCATAGTCATGAAATCATATTGATGAAGAATTCTAGTTTCAGAAAAAAACGCGGTCTGAACAATTAAAAAATTTATTATTTAATATAAGGCATAAATTGAAGCCAGGCGACATCTGTGGGTAAGGAAACAACCGATTATGCAATGATATTATTTCCACTAGTTAGCCTACCATTGCTCCATTGATTAATTCCTTGTGTCTCACCTACCTATTGGGTACCGGTATTCATTCAACAAATAGTGAATGGCTTATGTGATATTGAGTGTTTTGATACAAATGTAGGCCTACACGTTTTTCTACAGCGACCGTATATGGCCTCGCCCCTGCTAATTTGGCAATGAACTTATCGTGTGAGAGCCTTCACCACCGCTGTCCGTTTGAATGGGTTCTACGTCATTGAAGGTCCTCGTGTACGGAGTCCATACATGGACGGTGCACACCTTTTAAACGCTTTCCACCGCCTTTATATTAATTCTCAACCGCGTTTAATCGACAGAGTCACACTATACGATATTAATGTAGTATAACTTGGCTAATCAAATATCGACGTGAACAGCAAAGGCAGCTACGATAGTTGCCAGCAAATAGCAGCAAAGTTGCTTAACTTGGTACTAGCATTGACATTGTGTGTATAGATTAACGTAAACGTGGGCCCTGCACGTTTTACGCTTTTCTACAGCGACCGTATAATTATGGCCTCGACCCTGCTCATTTTTCAATGGGTGAGATGTTCACCACATCTGCCCCGTTTGAATGGGTACCACACCATCTAAAGTCCCCGTTTACGGACGGTGCTACCCCCGAGATTAAAATCTGTTAAATAAGCCAGCATCTGAAAATATTACCATTTTAATTACAATCGCCATTCTTTTGCTCGTACTTGTCTATATATGTCTGTTTGTCTGTCTGTGTCTCTGTCACAGTGTATGTATCTCTCTCTGTCTGTCTCTTTACCTCTCAAAGTGCTGAAACACATGTCTATAATTCTACACGACGTACTTGACGTCATCGCAGCCTCCAAATGACGTCATCCTCCTACCCGATGACATCACCTCGACTTCTCTGCCAATGCCTCATCGTCGCCTGTCTCCTAGCAACCGTATCGCACGGTCGGTCGGTCGTCATAGAAACAGGCCCCGCCTTCGACTACGTCTACGTCGACGACTACGGCGTCTACACCACCCAGGGTCGACAGATGTCGTTCAACATCCGGGCTTCGAACGACGCTCATATAGCTCTAGCACGGCTGAAGCACAACACGACAGTGGACTCTTACGAGGTGGTCATCGGCGGGTGGTTTAACCAGCGCTCTACCATACGGCGCTGCGACCAGTGTGTGACGGGGTGGTGGGTGGACCATCACCCCCTCAACGAGACCTACTCGCTGCCGTTCTGGGTGACGTGGGCGCTGAACGTCAGTGGAGGGCTGACGATAAGGACCGGAAGTGGATATGTCGTCCTGCAGAATGAGTTCATGTCCTGGTATGATCCGGATCCGCATGACATCAACTACGTTGGGATTTCCACCGGATGGACCTCCAACGGAACATGGATCTTCGAAGTCGGTCAGTGACGATCGAGAGGAGGTTTCCCCTTCTCTGGATGGGGTGCCTGATGGAGAGTCAATCATCGATTTATTTCATCATGTCAATCATCATCATCATCATCATCATCATCATCATCATCATCATCATCATCATCATCATCATCATCATCATCATCATCATCATCATCATCATCATCATCATCATCATCATCATCATCATCATCATCATCATCATCATCATCATCATCATCATCATCATCATCATCATCATCATCATCATCATCATCATCATCATCATCATCATCATCATCATCATCATCATCATCATCATCATCATCATCATCATCATCATCATCATCATCATCATCATAATCGTCGTCGTCGTCGTCGTCGTCGTCGTCGTCGTCATCATTATCATCATCATACCATCTTTCATTTTCATCATTACTACCACCAAAATCGTCGTCAAAGTCAATACATCACTGAATTATTCCTATTACTTGCTAATTTTCTTGTTCTGGAGTGTATTGTTGTTCCTCCTCCTCCTTCTTCTCCTCTTTCTCTTTCTCTTCTTCTGCTTCTTCTTCTTCCTCTTCCTCTTTTCTTCCATTCATTCTTCCACTCTTCATCGTCGTCTTCATCATCTTCATGGTCGTTGTTGTCTTCGTTTCTTCGTTGTAGTGGACGGTGGTTGGTCATCGTGGGGCGTGTGGACTCCTTGTGCTGCCTCGTGTGGGTCTGGGATCAGAGCAAGGGAGAGACGCTGTAACAACCCGCCCTGTAACAACCCAACGCCCGTCTACGGTAGACCCTGTAACGACACACCACGACAGTACGAACCATGCAACAACACGGACCACGTCTCTTGCATAGGTACAACATCTGTCCCCCTCTGTCTGTCTGTCTGTCTGTCTGTCCGTCTGTCCATGTGTCTGTCTGTCCGTCTGTCTTTGTGTCAGTGTCTGTCTGTGTGCATGTGTGCATGCATGTTTGTGTCTGCATAGATATAATTGTGTAATTTCATGTAGATGGAGTAGAATTATGTATATATGTACAGTATGCATGTGTGTATGTATGTATATTTGTGTGTATGTATGTATGTATGTATGTATGTATGTATGTATGTATGTATGTATGTATGTATGTATGTATGTATGTATGTATGTATGTATGTATGTATGTATGTGTGAATGTATGCATGTCTGTTTGTATGTATGTATGCATGCATTTATGTATGATATGTATCTATGTATGTATGAATGTAGATTTGTTGTATCTAATGTATTTGTTTTTGTTTCCATTGATTTCCTTTGTTCTTTTAATGCCATTCTTTTCTACCTGTCCATATAATCTCTAGCAACGCATTTCGTATGCTGCTGCTGCTGCTTCTGCTGCAGGTGATTGGACCGGTTGGTCATCGTGGGGTCAGTGTTCCGTGACTTGCGGAAGTGGTCAGCAGACGAGAGCCAGGCGATGCCTCACCCCAGATCGACCTTGTCCAGGCTCTAACACTGACCAGCTGTCCTGCCTGATGGACCCTTGCCAAGGTCTGAATGACTCACCGTTTATACTGGCGCTATAGAAATTACGCATTAATTCTTTCGTTCTTTCGTTCCTCGGTTTTGTTCAATCATCCAGAAGTTAATAATTATTGTTGAAGTAAAAAATGAAAACTAGCTAATTGACTAACTAATTAGTTAAAATAACATAACGTTACATAATATGACATAATGTAACGTAGCATTGTGTTACATCTCGTAACCTAACATAACGGACCATAGCATCACATAACATAACAGAGGTTTTCACGTAACTCAGACACATGCTATACGCCATTTCATATGCTTTAGAACTGGATTTTCTAGTAAATTATAATTATAGTAATAATAGTAATGAAAGAAATAATAATAATTCGCTGTACCTTCATTATGCGAGAATTGGAAAAGTAGTAACCATTCCAGAAGCCCATTTCTCTGTCTCCGAACAATTTTTTCTATCACCTGAGGGATCATGTCTACGTCTGGTACAAAATAATGATGATGATGATGATGATGCTGATGATGCTGATGATGACGACGATGATTACGACCACGATGATGACGATGACTATGATGAAGATGATGATGATGATGACGACGACCATGGAGATGATGATGATGACGACGACGACGATGATGATGATAACAAAAACAACAACCGGCAAAACCAATAATAATAACAATTATAAAAATA
>JACEVL010000112.1:875385-890385 GCA_020284085.1 Aporrectodea caliginosa | reverse complement strand
ACTAGATCAATTTTCAAATTATTTGGGATTTTTCCCAATATCTTGAGATTTTGGTGTCCCACTTAGGATCTGGGGATTTTGCACAGCAATCTTGGAATTTCTTACCTAGGCATTTTTGTGAATAAGTTTAATTGTGATTGCTAAAACTCATTTCAAATTATTTTCATCACAACTTCTCCTTTTCAGTAACTTGGGATTTTTTTACATTTTTGGCCAATCTTGGGATTTGTTTGGCAAGAGCTTGGGATTTCTGAAAATGGAGAGTGGGCGCACTGAACTTGGGGTCTGTACAGTTGGTTTGATTTATTTTATGTTGATTTCATGGACTGATAATAATTTTGATTAGCACAATGTTACCATTATTGAAGACTAAGTGTTGAAATGTGTGATGTAAATAGGGTGACCTGGATATCGGAGCCAAGTGTTTTTAAGGGTTTACCTATAGATGTCATCATTTATGACTGTATTGGAAATGTGTACTGGGTGATGATCAATAAAAAATTCATTCATTCACTCACTCATTCAGATGTCAAAGCGAAGATGACACACACCCATAAAAGGAGATTTGGACACACCCTGCAAGTATTTGAAACAAAATGAACAGGATATGGAGAAGCAGAAAAATAACAGTAACCAAAACAAAACAAGAATTTACGTGATGATGATACAAATTTCCGGAATGGATCGAAAATCTGGATCAAACCTGCTATCTATGCACTGCATCCACGAGACCACAATAGAATAAATCCCGCCGACGACAGTTTAGCCACTAAGACATTTGTTGTTAGGATGATTTGTTCTTAACTAACGACATTCTATTATTTACTTCCAAGTGCGGTTAGCAATTACTATTACAGCAATTTTATGTAGAGCTCTACCTGCTGCAATATTTTCGCTCGTAATGACACTTAACACCACAATAGGTTAGCGCAGAGTCTGTATCTTGAAGAGGCGCTATATAAATTATTCTCAGAATGAATGAACGAATAGCACCCCTTAGAGGCTATCTATTGAAAAGAGCTCAGCATTCAGCAATTGGTTAAATAAAGGATATACTTACTTGCTTACTTACTAACTTACTTTCTCACCTACTTACTTACTTACTTTCTCACTTACTTACTTACTTTCTCACTTACTTACTTACTTACTTACTTACTTGCTTACTTACTTACTTACTTACTTACTCCTCATCTCTTCTGACTGTATACCAGTTGCAGTTGACGGCGTCTGGAGTACCTGGGGTTCATGGAGTGATTGCAGTCGCACCTGTTCCATCGGTCAGAGGGTCCGCAAGCGCACCTGTTCCCACCCGCCACCAAGCGGCGGCGGACAGAACTGCTCTGGGTCGGAAACGGAAGTGGTCAACTGTAAGCTGGACGATTGCCAGACGAACTCAGCGACGTGGTCAGTCTGGAGCGACTGGACCATCTGTCCGGTCAGCTGTGGGTCCGGAGTCCAGTCGAGGTTTCGTGTTTGTGAAGAACCGGGCGCTAACTGGGATGGGAAGCCTTGCGATGGGGACGCTAATGAAACTGGGGTTTGCAATGACAACTCCTGCCCAGGTGAGAGGACTGGGGACAACATGGTCTAAAAGTTTTGATGATGACAACAACGATGACGGTGATGAGGACGACTACGATCGTGATTATGATGACAGCGGTGCAAGTTGTTGTTGTTGTGTTGCAATAGAAGATAATAATATTGAAAACCATGGTCGTAGGAGTATCATAGTAGGCAAGTTGTGAGAGTTGCAGTAGAACAGCATCGGTGGTTGGACCGTGGTTGGACTGGGAGCGCCTCTGAGTAGGCTTCTTGAAGGGCGCTATATAAATTCCTGAAATGAATGAATGAATAATGGAAACTTTGAATGGATGTTGTAAATAGTAGCAGCAGCAGCAGAAACAGCAATGGCAGCTGTAGTAGTAGTCAAACAAACATCAGTAGCAGTAGAACTAGCAACAGCAGCAGTAGTAGTAGCAGCAGCAGCAGCAGGATCAGTAGTAGAGTTCATGGCAGTCATAATAATACAAAAAGTTTTTAATATCATGGAGGCCGTGAATTTTTTCCGTTAAGTGGATGGAGGATGGAGTGAGTGGAGTGACTGGAGTCCATCGTGTCCATCCTGTGGTCCTGGAGTGACATATCGCCAACGCAACTGCAACAATCCAGTTCCACTATACGGTGGAACTAACTGCTCTGGAGCATCACAGGAACAGATTACCTGCCCAACGTTTCCATGTCCAGGTATGTACGTATGCCTGTATCCATGATTGCATGTATACATGAATGTATGTATGTATGTATGTTTGTATGTATGCATGTATGTATGTATGTATGTATGTATATGTTTGTATGTATGTATGTATGTATGTATGTATGTATGTATGTATGTATGTATGTTTGTATGTATGCATGTATGTATGTATGTATGTATGTATGTATGTATGTATGTATGTTTGTATGTATGTATGTATGTATGTATGTATGTTTGTATGTATGTATGTATGTATGTATGTATGCATGTATGTATGTATGCTTGTTATGTATGGGTGTGTATTTATATATGCATGCATGTATTTATGTATGAATTGAATGTATGTATTTATGTACGTACAATGTATAATGCATGAAGAAACTTACTACAATTTCTTTTAAGTAGGCATGCCTCTGGGTTTTTACATACTTATCTTTTAGGTAACTATTAGAAATATCTTGCTCAACGTGATATTGATTTCTTGTAAGATTTTTATCTTCATAATCCAAGCTTGGAGAGTTTTTCGTTGATTTCATTGAGTGGTGTATTTCATCACCAATGTGTTTGAGAGTAAACGTCAGGTACTTTGCAGCCCCGGTTTTCTCATAATGCGAGCTGTAAATATTTCTATTCATAGTGGTGAGAGTGGTGTTGTTGATGGAAATAGCTTAAGAAGCTGAAGTGCGCTTAATGGCCAATAAGTATGATTTATTTTCCATAAGTGGATGGCGGTTGGAGTGAGTGGAATGCCTGGAATCCATCATGTCCTTCATGCGGTCCTGGAGTGACTTATCGCCAGCGCAGCTGCAGCAATCCGGTTCCCTTGTATGGTGGAACCAATTGTTCTGGAACATCACAGGAACTGATGAACTGTTCCACGGTTCCATGTCCGGGTGAGTTCCATTTGCCTTATGCAGGTAGAGTATTGGCTTTGTAGGATGCTGATGGAGTTATAGGTAACTTATACATGTATAGTTAATTCGCAGCTAGATAACTTGTATATGTTATGTTGAACACAGATCTCCAGAATAATGAGTTTTTTGCTTGCATGAGAGGCAAGATGAAGAGAGGAAGAGGAGAAAAAGGAGGGGGAATGCGGAAAACGAGAAAAGGAGTAAGATCCTTTGGACAACACATCTGACTCGACGCAGCACTCGTGAATAAACTGGTACCCTGCGCTTGGCTTTCGAGTGGCGCTTTAGAAATTTGAATCTTACGATTACGAGTTTTCGTAGCAGTTGATGGCGATTTAGTTAATCGCCAGGTGGTCAGAATAGACAGATTAGAATGCGTATGTTTACGCATTTATGTGTTGCCAACTCCGTCACTGCTCATACTCTGAATATTATATAAATTGTCTGCGTCGTTTTTCCTTATTCCGCAAGTGGATGGAGGATGGAGTGAGTGGAGTGCCTGGAGTCCATCGTGTCCATCCTGTGGTCCTGGAGTGACATATCGTCAACGCAGCTGCAGCAACCCTGTTCCACTATATGGTGGAACTGACTGCTCTGGACCATCGCAGGAACAGATGAACTGCACCACGAACCCTTGTCCAGGTATGTTCCATATAAGTCCAAGGTGGGTGACTGCCTTACACAGGTAACGTCTTCAATTTAGAGGTAACTGATGGAGCATATAGGCAATAATTATTTTTATAGTTAGAAGTCATGTTCCGCACAGGTATCCGGAATAACAAAGTTTCTGCATGAAGGAGAAGAAGGAAGAGGAAGAAGAGGAATAAAAGAAGAATGAGCGGCAGGAAGGGATGGTATTGGTCATTCTGCTTTAACTACTGTGCTCATTCAATTTTGGAGCTTATGATGTAAATAAAATTAGAAATAGCTGAATATTATGTAGATATGTATGAATTGTTTTTCCTTTGTTCCGTGAAGTGGATGGTGGTTGGAGTGATTGGAGTGCCTGGAGTCCATCGTGTCCATCCTGTGGTCCTGGAGTGACATATCGCCAACGCAGCTGCAGCAATCCGGTTCCATTGTACGGTGGAACCTACTGCTCTGGAACATCACAGGAACAGATGAACTGTTCCACGGTTCCATGTCCAGGTAAGTTCCGTTATGATCCATGCGTGTTATACAGGGAACTTAATGGCTTTGCATGTAACCGATTGAGTGTATAGGTACATTTTATAGACAGCATATTCCACACAGGTCTCCGCAATAACGAAGCGTAAGAAGAAAAGGAAGAGGATGGAGAAGAAGATGAAACGATAGCAGAGGAGGAGCAGTAGGCGAAGTAGGAGGAGGAGCACGAAGAGGAGGAGGAGGAGGAGGAGGAGGAGTAACAAAATGAGGAGGAAAAGGAAGAAGACGAGAAAGAAGACGTGGAGGAATGGGTTGTAGGCCTAATCATCATTGCAGGGTTTATGATTGCAGAAGAAGAGTAGTCTCTTAAGCTAGCCCTGAAGCAACGATGTGTATTAACCGTTAGCGACTTCGTTTTCTTAGTATCGGCATATGAAGGTGGGTGGCCAGTCCTCACCTTCGCCGTCTCATCTTTTCACCGACAGACGACAGTGTACTCATATATGTAGCTGAGTTGGTTATAAGGCGCTGTTGAAGCAGAAATCTGGAGCCAAATTTCTACCCTTGCAGGATCGTAATAATAGTATAATTAGCTGAATAATTATTATGTAAAATTGTATGAGTCATTTTTTCCGTGTTCCGTAAGTGGATGGCGATTGGAGTGCGTGGACAACCTGGAGTCCATCGTGTCCATCCTGTGGTCCTGGAGTGACATATCGCCAACGCAACTGCAGCAATCCGGTTCCGTTATACAATGGAACCAACTGTTCCGGAGCATCTCAGGAACAGATGAACTGCACCACGAACCCGTGTCCTGGTAAGTTATTCCAAGTGATAGGGGAGTTCTGCTCGAGTACATTGCTTTAGGTAATTGTAGTGGTAATGGCAAAATTTATATGACGCCACTCGAAGAGAACCTCGTCAGATGTAGGCTAGTAATTCATGAGCCGAAAACAATCTAGTAGATTCATAGATTCACATATGTGCATTGTTTAAACAGAAGCCACCAACTTTACCTACCCCATCAGGAGGAGAGGACAGAGACCTACTTTAAATTACCTACCCGTATATCGACGTAACTTGGTTCAGAGACTCTGAACATCCATGCCATCTTCAGCTGTCGACGGGAATCCGTTGTTTGGTTCCACGTGTGTGCGTGGGCCCGCGACTGGTGACTCTTTCAGCTTACTGTGCATTGTTTTGCTAAGTGATGTAATATATTCGTTCGTAATGACATTTAACATCATGTAGGCCAGCGCAGAGGGTGCCTCTGGGTAGGTACCTGAAGGGGCGCTATATAAATGGTCAATTACATTACATTATCAATTTATCATGCCTTACTTTACCTTACCTTATAATCTGTAGTCAATGGTAGTTGGAGCGAGTGGTCAGTGTGGAGCTCGTGTCCATCCTGTGGAACTGGACTGATCAAACGATCCAGGAACTGCTCGAATCCGGAACCGATGTACGGCGGAAGTAACTGCTCCGGTGAATCCAGTCAGAGCTCCAACTGCACCAGTCGACCGTGTCCAGGTATGGCTCAAGGCATCCGTATCCAGGTTTCATTGCAATCATCCGTATCCAGTGGTTATTGTAGCGAAGTTGAGACACGCTTCAACTTCCAACTTTATCCACCGTTCCAACCAAACCATGTTTATTTTAAATTGAATAATTCAAACAGAGACGTTTTCATAATCAACCATCAATAGTCTTAGGCATGTGCCTGCTGGATCCGTGCTGAATGTATGTGATGCTGACCGCTCAAGCTATCTTCCGAATAATATGAAAACAAATGAAGAGACATGCATGACAGTTTTGCCAACTGCTTTACGTAGCAGAACATAGCGGAACATAAATGAGAACTTGTAAAGTGCCTCTTCAAGGAAAACTCATCACTAGCTCTTCTTACCCAACAAGAAAGCAAAGCTTCCGTGCTGAGTTGTAGAGGATTGTGCTTTCGCGGCAAACCGGGGACAACAGAGAATTTCTCAATTAGAGACGGTTTCCGGAACTATCTCGCAAATGGTTTGAACGAGAAAAGTTTGAAAGTAATAATAGTCACTAATTAACCAATCAATCCAATCAATCAACCAATCAATCAATCAATCAATCAATCAATCAATCAATCACTCAATCAATCAATCAATCAATCAATCAATCAATCAATCAATCAATCCCAACTCAACCAGGCCAACCAACGACCAACCAACTTACCAATAGTGACCAAATATAACCAACCAACCAATGGATCACAACCAGCGATTCGTAATCAATCAATCAATCAATCAATCAAAACTTATATAGCGCCCCTTCAAGACCCATACTCGGAGGCGCTTCCGACCCTGGCCAAGCTGAAGAATAGTGCTAAGGGCCCCAGCTTATTCACGGACGCTAACGCAATGAACTTGCCGACCTGGCAACCTCTTAGGTCCGACTGAAGGAACTGACCAATATTGTCTCTCTCTGTTTGGTGATGTAGTGAACGGTGCCTGGACTCCGTGGAGCGCCTGGTCCAACTGCTCCGTCTCCTGTGAGTCTGGTCTTACCAATCGATTTAGAAACTGTTCCAATCCGAGGCCACGATATGGAGGAACCAACTGCGCTGGAAACGATACGGATGTCAAGAAATGCACACTACGTTCATGTCCAAGTATCTATGACTTTACTTTACTTTAGTATAATTCATCTGGTTCTTAATTTATCAGTGGCTTAATGCTAATTCGTTTAATTGTCAACGTCAATTAATTAGTAATTAACATAAGCCACGTATGAAAGCCATCTTGTTTAAATCGGTGGTTATTACCTTCTGGGTTCTAACTGCGCCACTGCAGCGTTCTCTGGTCGTGCCAGTCCCAAGACTATGAAGGAGGAGGGAGCCGCAAATCATCCCTGTTATGACACAGCTGTTATTATTTCTGTTATTAAACAGAAACTATAGCTATCTTCTCGATTTTAAATTGGTAAATGGTAATTAATTTATATTAAAACAACTTGTGTTAGAAAACCTGTGTTACTGCACTGGCGTCAAATGCCTGCTCTTTTCTTGTCTAATTGTTCATTTATTTATTTTTCTTTCTTTCTTTATTAAGTCAATAAAAAGTTCGCAAAAATGGGTTTTTTGCCTTGTCGACAACGATGACAACGATGTTGCATTTTGGTCATAATTTATATAAAGCTGAGATTTGACTGAGTCATTAGCTGTTCTCATGGTTGTCACGAATGTTGTAGGTGCTATGTGTGCCGTTGTTGCAGCTATTGTCCATGGTACTGCTGACCATACCGTTGTTACAACAGTATCGTTGCTCTGGTTGTAATTGCTATTCATGCCGTTGTTACAAACATTTATCGTCATGGTTGTTAATTGTTGTGTCGTTGTTGCTACAGTTGTCCAAGGCGTTGTCTAAGTTGTCTGTTGTCCTGTTGTCCTGTTGCAGTGGACGGGGCCTGGTCGATGTGGACCAACTGGGCTGATTGCAACGTGACCTGTGGGTCGGGTTGGACAACGAGGAAGAGGTCGTGCAATAACCCATCCCCATTCTTTGGCGGTCGAACCTGTCCAGGAGAAGCCAAGGAATCGAAGACCTGTCTCATCGACTGTCCAGGTAGATTTATCAGAGGTTGTCAGAGGGATGGTTAACGGACGAGGGACGAGGGTTCAATTCCGTAGCAGTGTGGGGAGGGCACGTTTGCTAATCTATTCTAATCCGATAAAATCTAAAATAATCTAAATTATTCTAATCTAGTCTATTTTAGTTATAGTTATAGTCATAGTCATAGTTATAGTATAGTAACATCTAATAAATTATAATCTAATCTAATCTAATCTCATCTAAAATAGTCTAGTTTAGTCGAATCTACTCCAGTCTAGGCCAGTCTAGTTTTACAGCGGCTGTAATATTACATTATGCTATATAACGTTCTTGTTACGTTACATATGTTACGTTATTCCGATACGTAACGTTACGTTACGTTATGCTACGGTATGTTCCGCTATGTTACGCTCCGCTATTTTATGTTATGTTCAGCCATTTTATGTTACACTATCTTGTGTTGTGCTGTGTATACAATGCTGTGTTATGTGATGTAATGTAACACCAAAGACTGCAAATGTAACCAGAGCAATATCTAATAGCTCCACACTTGTGAACACCCATCCATAACTTGACCGCTACAAAATCTGTCCCCCTATCTTTCATGCATGCAGGATCTCACGGTGGTGGCAGCAACGCTCCTCAGCCGATAGAAGCCCCTGGTGCACAGGCGATCGGGGTCATAGGCATCGCCATCTGCGTGGCACTCATTGCCGCCATCATGCTACTCGATCTCGTCAGCATCAACAAACACTTTGCCTTCATGCGTAAGAACGTCAACTACGGCTGGCAGAGGATAGTCACCAAGTTCCGTCCCTTGGCCGCCGCAGCCGCCGGGAAGACCCACCGACGCAAGACCCTCCGACGGTCAACGGTCCGTCGGGCCTACTCCGCCGACGGGCGAAGGGACCCCACGAAGGAGGCCTTGGCCGAGCAGCAGACGGTGACCCTGAAGAGGACCGTGTCGGGAGTGCCGGAGGGGGAAGCGGCGGTGAAGGGGGTAGAGAGGATCGGAGGGGTCGTGGGTGCCGTTCCTGCGCCTGCTCCACGACCGGGGAAGCGCCCGCTGGCTGCCGTGGGGAGTGGCAATCTGGATTCTGGAACGACGAAGAGTGCGGATGGAAGGTTCCAGAAGTCGCTGGACGCCTACGAAGAACGAGGAGTGCCAGCAACGATGACGAAAGAAGAGTTGGACACAAAGCTCTAGCACCTACAAGACTACATCGTGGACGGCGATAGATAAATTTACAGAAGACAACTGCGTTTATAGCTAATAAATGACGTCGTCGTGGTCATCATCATTATCATCACCAACGACAACAACATCATAATCATCGTAATCATCATCGTCATCGTCATCGTTATCATCATCATCATCGTCATCATCATCGTTATTAGTATCATCATCATCACCAACATCATCATCGTCATCATCATTATCATCATCGTTATTATTATCATCATCATCTCCAACAACGACATCATTGTCGTCGTCGTCATCATCCTCTGCTTCGTTCTCGTCATTCCCATCATCATTTTTCCATCGTCATCATAATCATCATCACCACCAGTCAGTTCCTGTCTCCAGCCATTTGGCGGCGATGGTTACAAATAAATGACCTCCATTTATTACAGTCATTTATCAAGTCCATTACTCCTCTCAATGTTAATCTAAGTCTTGTTATGTCTTCGTTAGCATTGTCTATCCAGCGCAGTCTACGTCTGACTTTGCGTCTCTTTCCTTCGCATCATACATGTGGTACAATGTGCGGGATTGGGTTACCTGGATTCTCTCCCCACATGGAACCAAACTATGGGCAAATAAATTCCCGATTGAGCATAGTACTGTACTCTTCCCAATCCATAAAATGGGCCAAACGCCTGTCACTTTTATAGCGTTTTACCGATGCAAAAACTTGGATGGCTCAAACCATTACAAGCCTATATATACAGCGTAAGACTATAGACAGGATGGACCGTGCAGTCTGGTTGCCATGGTGATGTTTGGCGTGCCGCCAAAACACTTGTCAGCCGAGGCCGGCTTACTTTCATGAGCAATTACCCGCTACCCAAGCGATGATAGCATTTTTATAGCGACTTAAAGTGAGCGCCGACGGAAATACGCTCCTTCGAGTCATTCAAGAGGCACTTAGGGGTCTTCTTAAGGCGATTCTCGTAAATGTCGTCGCGTTCATTCGGAGTAATACGGTATGCGACGTCCATTATGTGAGTTCGGATTTTGTGCTTATGCTATAATAGAACCCATGTGTGGGTGGGTGAGTGGGTGTGTGTGGGTGTGTGTGTGTGTGTGGTGTGTGTGTGTGTGTGTGTGTGTGTGTGTGTGAGTGTGCATGGGTGTGTGTTTGTGTGTGTGTGAGAGAGAGTGTGTATGGGTGTGTGTGTGTGTGTGTGCATGGGTGTGTGTTTGTGTGTGTGTGTGTGTGTGTGTCCATATGAATGAATGGTAACACGCTCACACGAAGATCAGAAGGACGCTGGTTCGATACCCGCTAGCCCCATAAGGTTGACTCAGCCTTCCACTCCCTAAAGCGACTGTAAAATGAGCAGTAGGACACATGGGCGCCTTGCAGGCTGCCATACAGTTAAATTCGACTCATGTTAAACTTGTTATCATCTGTTAGTACTGAGGGCGACATGTAATCTTACAGGTTGTCAGTTTGAATTAATAAACGATTATTATTATTATTATTATTATTATTATTATTATTATTATTATTACTTAGTCTTATATAGGGCGAGAGCAGGAATGCGAAAGCTGAGGTCTACTGACTGCAGTTTTATAGGTTTCATTTACTTATATGGCGAATGTAGACCTTAAAAGAGGTGTCCAAGGAATGATTTTCTTCTTTATTATTACTATTGCTATCATTATTGCTGTTATTACTATTATTACTATTATTGTTGTTGTTGTTGTTATTATTATTATTTTTTTTACCCGAGGTAGTACTAATCCCTCAGGCTATCAAAACTAATATCCGGAGAAAGAGAGATGGTTTTCTGGAACGGTTTATCCCTCGGCAAGATCCGGCTCCGGCTGCATAAAAGAGCCACGAAAGGCAATCGCGTTAAAGCGCTGTATAGCTACTGACAAGCGCTGGAAAAGGTAACTTGTTTCCTTTATATCTCCGGTGGTTAGGGACTTAGGGTTATGCGATTCCCCAGCTCTCTGATTAAGTCCATGCCCGTGGTGTTTATGGGGCCCATGGTTTCGAAAGCAATTGGCACGAAAAGGTGGGTCGACATCAGCTGACGGTATTTTTCATTTTTCCTATTGGCCGCCTGCTCCGCCGCCGCACCCGCCATGGCGGCCGTTGAGTGTAGATATGAGGGTGCTACGGTGTCCGTCACTGTGACGTCCCATACAAGGCTGCGTCCGCCTCGCCAGGGAATAAGCGTTAGACCATCATCATCATCATCATCATCATCATCATCATCATCATCATCATCATCATCATCATCATCATCATCATCATCATCATCATCATCATCATCATCATCATCATCATCATCATCATCATCATCATCATCATCATCATCATCATCATCATCATCATCATCATCATCATCATCATCATCATCGTCATCATCATTATTATCATTTTATCCATGTATGTATTATGTATATTTTTCATTGTATGTATCAGACGCCCATTTTGCAAAAGAGTGAAAGGCGATTGAAAGACAGGCTCCGCTAAAGATGATCGGGTCCTACAGGAGAGAGACAGACAGACAGACAGACAGACAGACAGACAGACAGACAGACAGACAGACAGACAGACAGACCGACAGCCAGACAGACAGACAGACAGACACAGACACAGACATAGACGCAGACACAGACAATCAGACAGACAGACACAGACAGACAGACAGACAGACAGACAGACAGACAGAGAGAGACAGGACACAGAGACAGAGATAAACATAGACAGAGGCAGAGCCAGAAACAGAAATAGGGAGGCAGAGAGAGACACACAGACAGACAGACAGACAGACAGACAGACAAAGAGACGGAGAGAGAGAGAGAAACATAGACCGAGGCATAGACAGAAACAGGGAGGCAGAGAGAGAGAGAGAGAGAGAGAGACAGAGGCAGATACGGAGAGAAACAGAGGGAGAAAGACAGAGCGATAAAAACAGAAAAAGACAGAGATGCAGAGATAGGCATAAAGAGACATAGCCTGCTGCTTTCCTGTTTGTCTGTCTGTCTGTCCATCCCTCCCTCTGTCCGTCTGTCCGTCTGTCTTCACATAGCGCTGTTTGAAGTCGTAGAATAGACGAGAGTTGGGTGGATCTGTGGTATCCTGATCCCTGCTCCTGGTCGAATAAATCATTCATTCCATTACGTCAGTTCTGGACTCACACTCTTCCTCTCTTCCTCCTCTCTTCCTCCTCTCCATTCGTAAACATTTCCTTCTCGAAAACTTGCAATTTGTAGACATTCTTTCGCCAATTCCTTCTCTCTCTTCTCCATTCTCCCATTTCCATGCCTTCTGTCGGCAAACATCTTTCTTACTGGGTCCGTGTTTTATGGTTGGCTTACGTTTTCTTAGAAACATTACCACATTGGCACAACGATTAACAAACGGTTGCGCGATAGTCTATAGTGGTTAGCGTATACTGGACGGTCAACCAAGAGGTCAGGAGTTGAAATCCCCACCAGGGTTTAGCTATAAAGGGTTTGCTCTTGTCCTCTTCTATCCATTTTCGTTTTGTTCCCTGATCAATAGGTCGAAGTGGTAGAAGGAAATGGTAGGTCGAAGTGGAAGTTCGAGATGGTAGATCGAAGTGGTGGGCAAGACGGTAGATCCAAGAGGTTAATCGAGGTATTTTTCGTATGAAAAACCAACTACGTTTACCGCTATTACCAATACTATAGTACTATATGAAAGTAGTATTGGTAATAGCGGTAAAAAATAGTTACTGCCACTAGCACTACAACAGCGACAACAGCAACAACTACTACAACAGAGTATAGTAGTATGTGTAGCAGTAGTAGTAGCAGTAGTAATAATGTCATCACCATCAGCACCCTACCCCAGTCAGCAGAACAGAAACAACAGCAACAACTGCTACAACAGAGTAGTAGTAGTAGGTGTAGCAGTAGTAATAACAGTAGTAATACTACCATCACCATCAGCATCCCACCACTAGCACTACAACAGTAACAACTACTACTCCTTTCGACGCCCCTATTCCTCCAGGGCCCCTCGGTTACCACACCGTCCCCCTCGGTCGGTTCCTCTGCCCTGGGGGCATCTCAGATATTACCCTCGGATAGAGCAGGAGGCGATGATACGTCCTTAACACGATTGTCACCGGATCGTAAATTTCTATTAAAAGTCCCGAATGACCCGAAGTATCGCTCCAGGGAAACGGGCAATCGGGGATGGATGGAAAGCCAAATCCAGGTCATTCCCCACCCGACCCATTCCCTAGATCCATCGTAATGATGGAAACGAGGCGAACCGCGCCACAATCAAGACAAATGAACAAGAGCCTCAATTCACGACAATTGGACAGACGCCTCAGGGCCGCAGCTCAATGATTCATTGGCCACGGTAAGTAAGTGAGGAAGCAAACAAGTCAAGTTAGTAAGTGGGTAGGTAAGTAGTTACCACAATTTTACACATTCGCTATTTATTCATAGACCAGAGTAAGTAAGTAAGTAAGAAAAGAAGCAAGTCAATTAAGTGATTAAATAAGTACCATCGGTTGATGCCTTGTGCATTAGACACCGGCGCAATAGAAGTTGCTAATTACATAAGTATTTATTATTGTTATTTTACTCATTTATTGCACGCCACTATCTACTGACCAAACATCAATCGATGGCGATGGTAAGTAAGTAAATAAGTAAGTAAACAATCAACCAATCAACTAAGTTTGTTTTACAATTATCATTGCATAGCTGCTGTCCCATTGTGCGTTTGCAAATGGCGTAATAAAGACCATACTTACTTACTTACTTACTTACTTAAGTAACTATAACTATAACTAATAACCAGGTAGGCAGGTATTGTAGGTACACGTAGGCACGTATGTAGCTAGGACTAGGTAGCTAGATAGGAACGTAGTTAGATAGCTAGGTTGGCAGATAGAAAGGGAAATATAGGTATGCAATTTGAAAAAGTAAACAATTAAGTAGGTATAGATGGAGATTTTCTTCTTGCTTTTCACAGTTGCTAACTTGCTACACATTGGAACCGCTTACTCGGTGTTTGCTGTTGCTATGCATGTCTTGATATGCAAATGCAATGTATATATATATATATATATATATATATATGTATATATATACGCGCATAATATTATATTCAGTTCTTGTTGAGAGCGCCGAAAAGACTGTCATAATAATTCATCGAGATGAAGTCGTTCCTAGACCTCTGTAATGTATACGAGCTCTTCCAATATTACCAGCTCATTAAACTTATATATATATATATATATATATATATATAAATATATATATATGAAATATATATGTCTCTGTGTGTGTATCTGTCTCTATCTGTCTGTCTGTCTGTCTTTGTCTCTCTCCCCACACACATACACACACACACACACACACACACACACACACACACACACACACACACACACACACGCACGCACGCACGCACGCACACACACACACACACACACACACACACGCACACACACACACATATGCACAAACGCACACACTCACTCATTCACTCATGTGCATGGATTGTATATCCATACTCCGTCGCTCTGTCTGCCTGTATGTCTGTGTCTGTCTGTCTGCCTGTCTGAATGTCTACATGTATGTATTTGTGTTCATCCTTGCATATGTGTGCGTCTGAGTCTGTATGCATGGTGTATGATCTATAAAGCGCTAAGTGAAATAGCTATTAGTCAAAGGGAACCTCTCTGACCAACACGGCCTTACTCCCTTCCACTCCACGTCAACCATCCCACTCCCCATCTTTTCCAGACGTCCCCCTTTCCACCTGTCAGTCCGTCCTTCCATTTATTTTTCTGTCAGTCCGTCTTTCCAGCTGTCCTTCCCTCTATCCATCCATCCGTCAGTCCTTCGAATTGTCTTTGTGTCAGTCCTTCAATCTGTCCT